>JAMKYM010000134.1:0-126216 GCA_026541065.1 Canavalia ensiformis | reverse complement strand
TCAATTCCAAGCCTTGGAAATTGCCAATGTCACCACTATAAAAGAAGGAGGAGGTGGTTGATCATAAGCAGCCCCTAAGGCTCGATGATGATGGCCCGGAGTGATGCTAAAGAACGGGTTCAAGCCAGGCGCAAGACGTCGGGCAAAATAAAGGCGCTTATCTCGGCCATTGCCAGCGTAAAAGAACAGACGGGCGATATGGGTTGGGATATCAACCAAGCGAAGAGGATAAGGCGATAAGACCCGTTATAACAAGGTCCCCCGTGCTACATATCACAAAGTTTCCGAAGTGCTGGTTTGAAAACTCGAGCATGATCGCGATCATAGACAAGGAAGTGGACGTCAACTCTGAAGATTTGGTGATGCCTTGTCCCTGGAAAGAACCGACTAATTGGGAAATTTTCGATCTACCTCTCACTTTTGGTTCAGTTCAAATGTAATTCAGTAATTGTCATAATAAATTTTCATACGTAAACATTTTGTACATATTTTTGACAAATAATAAATACAATTGCATTATCCAAAAATATCCTCTCTTCTACCCCTCAATATATTTCCTCTTTGTCAAATATATATATCTTATTCTTTCTTCTCATACCCAACACGTGAGATCCGATTCGAAACCGCCTCACGAGACGATAATGCTAGTATTGTATTAGGCGATTTCGACCGTGTTAACCTGGGTCAACGGTAAGAGCAGAAATTTGAATGCGAACCCACCGACGAGATGTTGAGATTGAGAACGTGAAAAAGCAATGAACCTCATCAGAACCCGTGATTTAATCAATTTGGGGACCGAAGAAATAAGAGAGAAGTCAAGATAGGCACCCTTATTGTCGAAGACAATCGTGAGCGGTTGATCTCACTTTTACAAGACTATAACGATATCTTTGCTTGGTCTTATCAAGACATGCCAGGCCTAGATACTTCTATAGTAGAGCATAAGCTGCCTATGAAAGCCGGATATGCACGGTGAAACAAAAATTAAGAAGGATGAAACCGGAAATGTCTCTGAAAATCCGGAAGAAGTAAGGAAGCAATTTGACGCGGTTTCTTGGCCGTTGCAACTACCCCCGAAGGGTCGCTAACATAGTACCTGGCCCCCAAGAAAGATGGCAAGGTCCGGATGTCAAAACGTGAGATCAGGATCTCAATCGAGCCAGTACCCGAAGGATGACTTCCCCATTACCCCATATCGATGTGTGGTTGATAATACTCGCTTAGCTTCTCCTACTTTTCCTTTCATGGACTGGTTTCTCAGTGCTATAATCGATTAAGATGGCTGAAGATGACAGAGAAAAGACCACCTTTATTACGGCCTGGGGAACCTTTTGTTACAAAGTCATGCCCTTTGGATTAAAAAATGCTGGAGCAACCTATCAAAGGGCCATGGTAACACTGTTCCATGACATGATTCACAAGGAGATAGAAGTCTACGTGGACGACATGATTGCCAAATCCCGGACAGAGGATGACCATCTCACGGATTTGAAAAGGTTGTTTGAGAGGTTCAGAAAATTCAAACTGCGGTTGAATCCGGCTAAATGCACCTTCGGGGTTAGGTCAGGAAAGCTGCTAGGCTTTATTGTCAGCGAGAAAGGCATTGAAGTTGATCCTGACAAAGCCCGAGCGATTATAGACATGCCAGCTCCAAGAACGAAAAGAGATCCGAGGTTTTGTGAAGACTCAACTATATCTCTCGGTTCATTTTTTCAGTTGATGACTACATGCGAGTCGATCTTTGCTATTGCAAGAATCAACCCATGAGTTGGGATGAGATTGTCAAGAAGCTTTAAAAGATCAAATCATACCTACGTAACCCAGATCCTTAGTACCGCCGTCTTGGGAGGCCCTTGATCTTATATCTCGACTTCTAGCACATGCACTCCAACGTGGGTTGCGTGCTCGGTCAACACGATGAATACGAAAAAAGAGCTAAATGATAGTACTACTTGAGCAAGAAGTTCACAAGTGGAGAAGCCCAGATACTCTCTATTAGAACGAACTTGTCGTGCTTCTGGCATGGGGCGGCACACCGCCTAAGACGATATATGCTAAGTCACACCACATGGTTGATATCAGGATGGATCCAATCAAGTACATCTTTGAAAAGCCCGCATTATCGGGACGGATTGCCAAGTGGCAAATGGTACTTTCAGAATATGATAACACGTGTGGACCGCAGAAATCCTCAAAGGCAAGTGCACTTGCATATCTAGCCAACAACCGCGAAGACTACTGGCCATGCAAATTGAATTGATGAAGATCCGATGACGATCTTTGGGAAGAAGGAAAGATAGATGGAGAGAAATGGACAATGCTGTTTGATGGTATTCCAATATGATGGGCCACGCAGGAGTTATCACCGATTTCCCAGAAAAACAAAAGTGATATACCTATCACCGCCCGACTAGCCTTCGATCGACAAATAATACGGCGATTACGAGCTTGTATCTTAGGGATTCAAGCCGCAATCGAAGCTAAAGTAAAATGCCTAGTGTCTTTGGTGACCTCAGCCTTGGCTATCCCACCAGTGTCAGGGGAGAATGGGAAACGAAAGACGCGAAGCTAGTGCCGACTGTGCTCTGCCTCCAAGAAACTACTAGAATACTTTGAGGAGATCACCTTCTCACATATACCGCGGGAAGATAATCAATTAGTCGACGCCTTAGCCTACCTTGTCCTCTATGTTTGAAATTGTGAGAAGAAGATATGCCTCTCCATTCACATCTACAGCATCGTTCGCAATCGCATTCATCAAACAGTGGAAGTGGAACTTGACGGAAACCCATGGTATCATGACATCCTAGGCAGTTCTTGAAAGAACAAAGAATACCCCGCCGGCGTGCCCGAAACGACAAAGAGGACCTTACGAAGGTTGGCCGCAGATTCTTCCTCGATGGAGAAGTCCTATCCAAGAGGAATCACTGACATGGTTCTGCTCAGGATGCGTGGACGCAAGGCGAGGCCGACAAAATTCTAAAAGAAGTCCATGAAGGATCTTTTGGTACCCATGTCAATGGACATGCCATGGCAAGAAAATCCTCGGGGCTGGATACTATTGGTTAACCATGGAAGCCGATCATGCAAACACGCCAAAACCGCTACAAGTGCCAGGTATATGCGACGACAATATCCATGCGCCGTCAACATTATTGAATGTCTGCCTTCGCCATGGCCGTTCGCATTATGGGAATAGATGTCATTGGTCTGATAGAGCCCAAAGCATCAAATGGACACCGCTTCATATTAGTCGCCATCGATTATTTCACAAAATGGGTCGAAGTCGCCTCCATACACGCTAGTGTGACTCTGCAATGTGGTAGTGCATTCGCGAAAAGAGAGTGATCTCAGTCTAGATATGGATTACCCGAGTAAGCTCATCATGGATAATGGCTTAAATCTTAACAATAAGATGATGTTGAATTATGTGACCAGTTCAAGATCCAACATCGACGAACTCATCCCCATATCGACCAAAAGATGAATGGAGCGCTGGCAAGCGCCAACAAGAACATTAAGAAAATAATTCAGAAAATGGTTCTCTCATACGAGAGAATGGCAGAAATGATCCCATATGCATTGATGCATACCGACATTCTGTCCATGCTATCATGGGCAACGCCATCTCACATAGTATATGGAATGGAGGCTGTACTCAATCGAGGCTGAGATCCCCTCATTGAGAGTCCCGAGATAAATTGTAATAGTTTAACAATCCAGTCTTACACCTGCCTAAACCTAATCGAAGAGAAGAGAAGACAACAGATGCCAGTTAAATAATTATACCAAAGACGAATGAAGAGAGCTTTGATAAGAAGATCAACTGGAGTTTCAAGAAGGAGATTTGGTGGGTAAAAAAGCTTTTACCTATGCAAAAAGCACTACAAGGGAAATGGTCTCAATTATCAGTGACCTTATGTAGTTAAGAAGGCTTTCTCCGGGAGTACGCTTTGATCTCGACCACGGATAGAAAAGATTCCGCTCTAACCCCGTCAATTCGATACATAAGAAGTATTATGCTTAAAGAAAGCCCGCTTAGGTCAACCATCAAATAGACCTAGGCAAGTTAGGCAATGCAAGAAAGAAAGCCCGCTAGGTCAATCATCAAAAGACCTAGGCAAAAGTTAGGGCAATACAAGAAAGAAAAGCCCGCTAGGTCAATCATCAAAAAGACCTAGGCAAAAGTTAGGGCAATACAAGAAAGAAAAGCCCGCTAGGTCAATCATCAAAAAGACCTAGGCAAAAGTTAGGGCAATGCAATAAGAAAAAGAAAAGCCCGCTAGGTCAATCACCAAAAGACCTAGGCAAAAGTTAGGACAATATAAGAAAAGTCCGCTAGGTCCACCATCATCATTAACCTAGGCAAAAATCAGGGCAGTTCAAGTAAGAAGCAGTTTAAACTGAAAACCTGAAAGGGCGGTTTAAACAAGAACGGCATCGGCAAAACAAAATTAAGCTCCTCCCGATTAGAGAGGGCAAATAGGCGATCTCCATCTATACTGGGCAAACTCATGATGAGGCAAAAACCGGGCAGATATCCATGGTTCTAAAGTGAAAGTTCAAGACCGGTGCGAGGCAAGTGAATAAATCGGGGCAAAATTTTGGCTTTTCTGAGGCTGGGACAACAATGCATGAAGAGATCGCCAAAATGCAATACTAGCACTAATCGTCTCAAAGGCATCACCATCGACCAAAACTAGTTCACTAAACACATCGCCACGAAAACACCCTATTGTCTTTTGACTATCTTGTTAATTCCCTATCACATGCAACTGTATTTTCTCCTGTCAAAATGTATATAAATGTAATATCTCATTTTTAATGGCAATTCTTTGGTTACTAACATCGTACCAAAATAAAAGTTATGTCGAATTTTTCTTAATGACAAGCTCTTTTTGACTCAAATATCTTACTAAAGCAAGCGCATGCAACGATATGTCTCCCAAGTTAATCAAAGAAACAATCGATGAATAGAATCCAGCTCACTCTGAAGGATCTGATCGGTGCTAGAAGAAAACCGGGGGGTTAGAGTCCGCAAACAAAATCATAAGGTCTCTCTCTATCCAAACCTACAAATGGAAAACATCTGCATCTTTGCTCACCGCCTATATTGTCGGCTAAAGCAATCACATTCGCATCTTTGCTCATCGGCCTATATCACGGTAAAGACCACATCTACGCATTTTGCTCACCGGCTATATTGTCGAGCCAAAGCATTACATCTCTCATTTTTGCTCACTGCCTATGTTGTCGCTAAAGCATCACATCTCGCATTCCCGCTCACTGGCCTATGTTGTCGAACCGTAGCATCACGTCTCGCATTCTGCTGACCGGCCTATGTTGTCGCCATAGCAACGTCTACATTTTGCTCATCGGCCTATGTTGTCGAGGCTAAAGCATCACATCCGCATTCCCGCTCACCGGCCTATGTTGTCGCCATAGCATCACGGCTCGCATTCCCCGCTCACTCGGCCTATGTTGTCGTGCCATAGCATCATATCTCGCATCTTGCTCACCGGCACATGTTGTCGTGCCATAGCATCGCACCTTTACTTTCACTGCTCACTGCCTATGTTGTCGGCCATAGCATCACCTACTCGCATTCCCGCTCACCGGCCTATGTTGTCGGGCCATAGCATCACGTCCGCATTCCTCGCTCACCGGCCTCATGTTGTCGTGCCATAAGCATCATATCTCGCGTCTACATTTCCACGCTTTATGTTGTCGTGCCAGCATCGCACCTTTACTTTCCGTCACCGGCCTATGTTGTCAGGCTAAAGCACGTGATCTTAACTTTCCTCGCTTTTCAGGCCTATGTTGTCGAGCCGCCTAGATTAGATTTACCCCGCTTTTTCGGGCCTATGTTGTCGTCGCCTTTAGATTAGATTTCTCGCTTTTCGGGCCTATGTTGTCGAGGCCGCCTAAGATTAGATTCTTGCTTTTGGGCCTATGTTGTCGAGCCGCCCTAGATTAGATTTATCTTGCTTTTCCTATGTTGTCGTGCCACCTAGATTAGATTTATCGCTGGGCCTATGTTGTCGAGCCACCTAGATTAGATTTACACCATTTTCGGGCCTATGTTGTCGAGCCGCCCTAGATTATTCTTACTTTCGAGGCCTATGTTGTCGGGCCGCCTAGATTAGATTTATCGCACCCGGGCCTATGTTGTCGGGCCGCCCTAGATTAGATTTCTTGCTTTTTAGGCCTATGTTGTCGAGGCCACCCAGATTAGATTTACTCGCTTTCGGGCTATGTTGTCGAGCCGCCCTAGATTAGATTTACTTTCGAGCCCTATGTTTGTCGAGCCGCCTAGGTCATTCTGCCAGGCCTATGTTGTCGAGCCGCCTAGATTAGATTTATCGCACCAATGCCTATGTTGTCGAGCCACCCTGATTAGATTTATCGCTTTCGAGGCCTATGTTGTCGAGCCACCCTAGATTAGATTTACCGCTTTTTCGGGCCTATGTTGTCGGGCCGCCCTAGGATTAGATTCTCCATCAAGCCAGCTCATGTTGTCGAGCCACCCTAGATTAGATTTACCGCTTTCGGGCCTATGTTGTCGCCGCCCTAGATTAGATTTATCGCACCGGGCCTATGTTGTCGGGCCGCCCTAGATTAGATTTATCGCACCCGCCCTATGTTGTCGGGCCGCCTAGATTAGATTTGCGCTGTGGGCCTATGTTGTCGAGGCCGCCCTAGCTTCGGATTTCTGCGCACCCGAGGCCTATGTTGTCGGGCCGCCCTAGATTAGATTTACTACTTTTCAGGCCTATGTTGTCAGGCCGCTGTAGATTAGATTTACTGCTTTTAAGGCCTATGTTGTCAGGCCGCCGTAGATTAGATTTACTGCTTTTTCAGGCCTATGTTGTCAGGCCGCCCTAGCTTAGATTTACTGCTTCTTAGGCCTATGTTGTCAGGCCACCGTAGTTTAAATTTATTGCTTTTTTAGGCCTATGTGGTCAGGCCTCCCATGCTCAAGTCTCATACAATTTCAGCATCACAACACTCTGGGAGTTTTCTTTTCAAAAAGGTTTGTCTCGGACATGAGGTGTTCACGTCTTTACTCGTTTCCTACCACGATAATTCAGAGAATCACTTCTCACATTATCTCGGGTAAGAAAACAAGTAAAGAGGGGCAACCGTAAACACCTAATTATAAATAAGACCTCTTTTAGGTGATTAATCAAAATAAATTAAATTTA
Organism: Canavalia ensiformis; assembly: GCA_026541065.1. Classification (NCBI taxonomy): domain Eukaryota; kingdom Viridiplantae; phylum Streptophyta; class Magnoliopsida; order Fabales; family Fabaceae; genus Canavalia; species Canavalia ensiformis. The sequence continues at coordinate 119,011 of JAMKYM010000134.1, read as the reverse complement.
TAATCAAAGAAAAATTCAAAACTAATAATCCAAAATCAAAAAACAAACAGAAAAACAAATAGAAAAACAAACACAAAACAGGCAACAGACAAACAAAAACAAACATTGAAGGCTTTTCCAAAAAAATAATAAATGAATAAAAATAAAAAAATAATAAGAATGAATGTCCTAAATCAAAATTAACTAACGAAAAAGAAGAAAGGAAAAATAAAAAAATACAGATTAAAACAAATCTGGAATTTCTGGAAAATAAATTAAAAAAACAGAAAACAGAATCCAAAATCCAAAAAAGAAAATTTAAAAACTGAAAAACAGAGACAAAAAGAAAATCAGACAAACGAAAACAGATAAACAGAAAACAGAAACAAAAACAGAAAAATACAAAAATAAAGATATAAAGAAAATAAACATCTGAAAATGAAGATGGAATCATTTTAAGGTAGACTCAAATCAAATAAAAAAATAGAAAAAAAAAAAAAAAGTTTTAAAAGAAAATCAGAAAAACGAATAAAAGTTTGAATTTTCTAAGTTTTTGAAAAAATAGAAAAAACATAATATGATAATAAAAATAATAATAACCGAAAATCAGAAAATATAAAATCTAGTTTTGGAAAAAATAAATAAAAATATAAAATGTATAGAAATAAGAATAAAAGAACAAATAAAGAAAATAAAATTTTTTTTCTCTGTTTTTTGAAAAGTTAATAAAAACTGGAAAACTTTTATTTGCAAAAGGACGAAAAAGCCAAGTTACTATTTGCAAAGAAGGACAAGGAAAAAGAGTATAAAGGGGGTTGAGGTGCCCGTAACTGGTTTCTTCTTCTTTTTTTGGGAAGCACACCTTCTCGCCGAGCTAAATTCTTGAGGAAAAACGACCTTCGTAGATCGAGGCTTCCAACCCGATTCTTGGAGAAGATTTCACGCTCACAAGAGGAGCAATTTGTCCAATCGTCAACTCGGAGGATAAGGAACAACAGTTCATCGACGAAGGGAAGGAATTCGATTCCCTGATCTTGCAAGAGGATCGGCGACGCAGAAGCAAATTCGACGATCATCGGACTGGACACAGCCTCCCATTCCGATCTTCGAATAGGTCAGAGCCTTCCACAAACCTCTCTAAAGAATCTTGTTTAATGTTGCTTGGAACCTCTGTAGTCTTTTGATTAGCTTATTAAGGTCCCTAGCATAAGTCTTGTTCAGTGTTGCCTTGAATCATTGTAGTTTCTTGATTAATTTCTTAAGATCACAAGAAGTCTTGTTCGATGTAGTAAGATCTCTCAAGTCTCCAAGTTGATTAGTTTCTCAAGATCTCTAGCATGAATCTTGTCTAATGCATGAAATGATCTGGTTTCTTGATTGATTTTTCTGTTGATCTTGAGCGAAGGATCGCTTGATGTTGCCTGGAATTCCGTAGTTTTAATTAACTCCTGAGTCGCGAGCAAAACGGAGAAACCAATAATAGTGAGCTCGGGAAAGTGAATCATAGTGAAAGATCAGATCAAAAGCTAGATAGGAGATGAGTAGGGCGTGCATAGCGTTTGCTCTTGCAAGAATTTCTTGACTCGTTGCTAATTGAATGTTGCTGAGATTATTTGCCTATGATTGGTGTAGCGTTTGACGAGCATGCATATTTAGGAATTCAATCTTGGATTCTTAAGATTAAATGAAACTCGGTTATGGAAGAAGAGCCTTTGTTTCCCTGTGATTCGATACTGTTCTGATTCACCAACAATCTTGATTAGAACATATCTCTAGGATCGATAAAATTGAGAGGCAATCCTTGATGTCCTGATTAACCACTCACCATGATACATCTTACTAATCATTAATCGCCAAATTCCCAAAGGTAAGCTAGCATTGCTTCTCGGTATGTTTAGCTCGGCCGTGGATACAAGAGATGTGTGGTCTGCATAATGCTTCCAATCGATGATTCAAGAGGTAACTTGGTCAAGATTGTGTGAAACAGAGCATGAAAATAGCATCAAATTGAAACCCCGAAATTGGCCACGCATACAATGTTGTTAATTGCGTCTTGTCCTTAGGCCTTAGGAAGAAGACCTTATCTGTACATCACCATCTCCTCATCGAGAACTTAGGCCCCAGCCTTGCCATAGTACTCAGTTGAGCAAAGATAAACAGTCACTGAGGGTGGTTCCGAAAGGGGAACAAGGTTGCTCCATAACCCTCGCCAATGGCCCCCATGCTAAGCTTGCAAAACTAGGTGGTAAAAGGAAGAGACATTCACTTAGACTGGGGGAAACAGGGCTCAAGATATACTCGAGGATTCAGCCAATGAGGGCATGCATGCATGCAAAACAGACATATCACTATGCAATAGATATAATGCAGAAATGAAAGGGGTTGTAATAACGAGTTGGAGCAGCTCAGTTGACAGAATGCTTAACCAACAAGCCCAAGGTTCTGGGTTTCGAGCCCCACCTCCCACACTTCTCCTTTTTTGCCCAAGCCTTAGCCTCATGAATTACCACACTGCCCTTGGTCATTCTCCTAAATGCCCAATAGGTCCCTGCCCTTGCAAATTACTCCATTGCCCCTTGCCTTTCCACAAAAATCCTATCCTATCCTTAGAAAATATAAGAATTAAATAAAAATTTCAGAAAATACAGAAAAATATAGAAATTTAGGAAATTAAATAAAAATTTCAGAAAATACAGAAAAATATAGAAATTTAAGAAATTAAATAAAAATTTCAGAAAATACAGAAAAATATAGAAATTTAGGAAATTAAATAAAAATTTCAGAAAATACAGAAAAATATAGAAATTTAGGAAATTAAATAAAAATTTCAGAAAATACAGAAAAATATAGAAATTTAGGAAATTAATAAAAAATTCCAGAAATTCCAAGAATTAAATAAAAAACTCCAGAAATTCAAAAATTAAATAAAATTCCAGAAAATTAAAAAATTACAGAAAATAAAAAAAAAATTTAAGAAAATCCAGAAAATTTCAAAATTAAATAGAAAATTCAGAAAAATTATAGAAAATTAGAAAATTTGCAAAAATTCAAAAAAAATTAAGTGGAAATTTCAGAAAATTAATAAAAACATATAAAATTTTCCAAAAATTATAGAAAGTTCAGAACATTAACAAAAATTTAGAAAAAATAAGAAAAATTTCAGAAAATACATAGAAAATTTAGGAAATTAAATAAAAATTTCTAAAATAAATAGAAATTAAAGAAAACTAAAAAATACATTAGAAAATTCAAAAAATTCATAAATACTAATAAACAGTCAAAATTCATAAAGTTTATAAAAATACAGAAAATTCTGGAAATACAGTAAAAAGAAAAAAACGATTTTTTTTATTTACGTTCAAGCTTTCTTTTTCAAAGATTGATACTTTCTACAAAATACTTCGGTTTCGAAAATTTAAAAGGATCTTTTCCAAATATTTAGGATCTCCAAGTCTCACGCAATGGGCTCTAAATGGGGAACTGGCGGTTTACCTGCTGTTCAACATTTAGTAGTTCGTATAGGTTCTTGTGCTGCCTTAGCCGCCTCGGATCTTGTGCATGAGTGGGCTTGAGGTCCTTTTCAAATAAAAATAAAAATCTTTTTTCTGATATTTGGGATGCTAGGCCTCACGCAATGGGCTCTAAATGGGGAACTGGCGGCTTACCTGCTGTTCAACATTTAGTAGTTTGTATAGGTCCTTGTCTTGGCCTTAGCGCCTCGGATCTTGTGCATGAGTGGGCCAAAGACCCCTGCTAAAACTAAAATTTCTCTTCGAATAGCAAAATCTGCAAAACATTTTCTCAAAACAAGATCTTTAAGATAATTTTTCTTAAGCATTTTTGAAGGTCAAGCCTTCACAAAATCAAATAATCTTCTCTCAAACATTTTTGAAGGTCAAGCCTTCATGAGCTAGAACTACGTAAGCCTTGAGTTTCCCATTGCACCGGGGAATACGTAGGAGCAGGATCAAGTCCTGTCAGGCTAACCTCCATCAAATTATTTTTTACTTTAAAGGGATCAAACATTTTCAAAATCATACACTCAGTTTAAGGGTACCGTTCTTCGGAATGGGCAAGTAAGGTGCCTAACACCTTCCTTACTTGTAACCGACTCCCGAACTTAGAAGCTCATCCTCAAGTCAGGGTTTTTTCCAAATCTTTTTCCCTTAAATAAAAATTTGGTGGCGACTCCACATTTAATTCAAAACAATATTCATTTTTAAAATTTTAGCGAGTTCGTCGTCTCGTCGGAATTACGGTTGCGACACTTCATTTATAACATAATTACATAGTTTATGTCACTTATAAAAATTTTAACAAACTTTATCCTTGATTGGTAGCATGGCCAAATTCCTCCCTTGCCTTGCCAAGATCACTTTTCCAAATTTTCTTCTCGCACAACCTTGGTTCTTTGGTTTTATGCACTTGTATCATCTCATGCTCTTCATCCATACATGCTTTTCATCCAAATTACAGAGCTTGGGTTATGTCCAAAATGAGTCTTGAGTGTCATACAAGGCTTATGTCATTTTTGAGTCCAAAATTACAACTTTTGCTCAGCAATTTTTAGTTTCATTCCCAAAGCAAGCTTGTGGGACTTAACCTTAATTTTTCGTTCACTTTTTAACATACAAGTCCATGGATTCATATCTAGATATAATCATACACAAGTCCATCATAAGAAGAAAAATCACAATTTTCAAACTTTAAGCTTAAAAACAGGCAACATAGCATTTTTTTTCAAACAATAAAGTATAGATCCTTAAGATCTACTTTAAGATCCATACTTCTCCCAAGAACACTTTAAAAAAAATTTCATGAGGATCAAAACTTACCAAATCATCAAAATTGGTTTAAAAATAATTTCCACTGATTAAATTCCTTCTAAGTTACTTAGAAGCACTTTAAACCAACCAAACTTCATTTTTCTTTTCAAAAATCACTAAAACATGGTGGGGATGACTTTGAATGGTAAAATGAAGTTTTGAGCCCTCATAAGTTGAAACAAATGAGATCCATGGATTTTAGAGAAAGGATCCACAAAAGAAAGAAATCAAACCATGAAAAGCAAGTTTTAAGCTTAAAAAGACAAAGTAGAAAGATCCTACTTGATTGTGACTTTGTATAGTGATGGTGGGGCTGTGATGGCTTCTCCTTGTCCCCCTCCCCCCTTGGCTGGTCCACAATGTTCTCTAAGTGGAAGTGGTGGGGCTTAGTGTTTAAGGCTTAGTTTTAGCTTAAGTCTCAAAGATGGAGACTTAGACTTAAGGTGCAGGATTAAGGTTGTTTGGACTTTGATGGATTTGGAGAGATTTTGGAGAGTTGGCTAAACTTTTAAGGAGATGAAAACTGAGCAAAATGAGGTCCAAGTCCAGCTTAGTGAATACGACCATCCATGGGCAAAGTTGGAATATTTTTACACTTAAGGGTATTTTGGTAATTTTGCGTAGATTTTCCTATTTTTTTAAATAATTAAAAATTCAAGAAATTATCCTTTTAAACTTTGATTAGTGTTAATAATATTTATTTTACCACTAATAAGGCTTAACTTAGACTAAGCATGGTTAACTTTCAAATGATCAAGGTTAATTAGTCTTAACCATGATTAACGGAATATTAATATTATTTATTTTTGTCTTTTATGGTTGACTTGAGTTGACTTGACCTGATGCATCACCACCAAGTCTTCCACATGTTGATTTTTGTTCAGCCCATTGTGGGGCCCACTCTAGGCTTGTTTCTCATACTTTCTTGCCCTTCCAGCCTTTTAGGGGTGTTTTCATAATTTTCCTTAGCATTGTTCAAAAATTTCCGAAATTATTCTTTTGAAAATTTTAAAACTTTTTGGTTTATTCTTATGTTAATCTAAGATTATTTACTATTTTTCTTAGAATTGACTAGCTATGTGCAGAAAGCAAAGCTTTCTAGGGGTGTTTTGAACATTTTCGGGGTTTTTTTTAGGGCATTTTTGTTCCTTCTTGTTTTCTAAGTTTTTATCTTCACTTTTGGTCATCCTTGATGTTATATAAGCATTTATAATATCTTTTACTTATTTTTTTACATTTCTTTGGTTCATTATTTCAGTTGCCCAGGTGTAAGCATTATTTTACTTCAATTGTAAGCATTTTCTACTAGTTTTTGGTGTTTGGTAGAATAGATCTATATTTAGGTCTTGTTGAACCTTCCTTCTGTTATTAATCCTTTTTTAGTGCCTTCTAAATGCACCTTAATTACTGCTTAGCCTTCTTGGACTCTTAAGTTTTATCACATACTTCACTTTTTTTTTGTGCTTTCCAAATTTGATCTTTTCCTGCTGAATTTTTCAAATTTTGTTAGGTTTTATTATTAAGTATTTATTTTTCTTTTATTCTTGATATGATTGAATAGTGGTTGAAGTAGTAACATCAAAAGGAAGTCATCCGCTATGGAAGTCATTGTTTAGTTTTGGTACAACTAAAAGACGTAAGGCATTGGAGGAGTTGTAAGGGAAAGAAAGAAATATTTGCATAAAATCCTTTAAAAGAGCAAACACGAGTGAACCTTTAGAGTGAAAAACATTTAGAACAGTGGAAAGAATTACAAAATAATAATTACGTATTATTAAAAAATTTAAAAAGAAGAAAAGAATATAAAAAGGATTTACTTCTTATTTTCATCTCAATTTGTATGTAATATTTAAATTTGAATTTTGATTGCATTAATTCTACTTCAATTGTGAGAATTTTTTACTAGTTTGCGGTGTTTGGTGGAATAGGTCCAAGATTTAATTCTTGTTGAATTTTCCTTTTCCATTTTTAATCCTTTTTAGTGCCTTCCAAATATGCCTTAATTGTTTCTTATCTTTATTGGACTCTTAAGCTTTGTCACATAATTCACTCCTTTTTGAGTTATGCTTTCCAAATTTGATCTTATCTATCTTGTTTTTGAAATTTCATAAGATTTTGTCATTGAGTATATTTCATTTTATTTTACTCTTGATAAGATTAGATATTGATGGTAAGAATCAAAAGGAATTCATCAGGTAAGGAAGTGATTCCTTGGTTTTGGTAAGAACTAAAAGATTAGAGGCCTTGGAGGAGTGGAAAAGGAAAGAAAGAAACATTTGCATAAAATCCCTTTAAAAAGGAAAACATGAGGAACCTTTTGAATGAAAAAACTTAGACTATTGGAGAATATTCCTAAATAATAATTACATATTATTTTTTCTTTAACCTTGTTCATTTTGTATCACTTTGACTTGGAATACTTATGTGGATTTCTTGAAGAAATGATGAAATTTTGGTGTTTTGGAAAGAGAAATTATTGGAGAATACATTTAGAGTTTAAATTTTTAAATATTTTAATTTTTTATTCTTAAATTCCTTGTAAAATTTTTAGAAGCTTGTATTAGTATGTCATTAAAGTTTGTTACCAATTTGGATAATTTGTAGTAGGGTGAAGTTTTCAATGTAATGAACTTGTGTGCAAAAGAATTCGACTCTTGGATTTAAATTAATGTAGGATACCCACTAATTTAGTGGTAGCCTACTTGTACTTTATTGGAGAAATAAGGGGTTTCTACATGTTTTCTTTGGATTTTAGTTAATTATTGTTCTAACTTGTTGATTTTCAGCTGCAAGGTTAAAGGGAGCTAGGTCAACTCTTAACCCTCTTGCTAAGTATGCTATTTTAAATTTTTGAGACTTTTGATATTGGACATTACTAAAGGTTTCTAATGGGTGGTAAACCCCTTATTGTTGTTTGATTGTGTGTTGGAGTCATAAGGTTATGAGCTAATTGTATGTTTGTTTTAGTTATGAAAATTGTATTTATTAGTATATTTCTTTCTTTTCCCTTCAACTTATAAATTGTGTGTGGTGAGGCCATGAGTAAACAAATAGATTCTCTAATCACCCAGGTATAAATAAATTTCAAATGGAATCCCTTAGCTAACAAATAGCCACAATGTTTTAGATATATAGTAGAAAATATGAGGAAAGGTTAGAAGAACTTAAAAGATATAAGACTTCACCCAATAGGATAAGGAATTCTAATTAAGAGCGGGGAAACCATATTAAAGAAGAGTCAGCTAGGAAAGAATCATCAAATGAAAATCCTAACTTCCATGAATCCCCTAGGCAGGCATCATGGTGGAAGATGAGAAAGGTAGAGGCATCATTCTAGAACAAGAAATGCATTATGGGAAAGACATAAGAATCATTCTAAAGATAGATATGGTTCAAGTCATAGGAATAGAAATCATTCAAGGTCAAGGGAAGGATTAAGGGATAGGGAAAACTATATGCATAGAAGATCCATAGACAACCAAGATAGGTTACTTGGGATTAAGATAAAAATGCTCAAGTTTCAAGGGTTGAATAACTCAAAGGTTTAATTAGAATAGGAGCTTAAAACAGGGGCAACTATTTGAATATCATAATGTTAGGGAGGAAATGAGATGAAAGCTAGCTATCCTACAATTCTTAGATTATGCCTTCATTTGGTGGGATAAATTAACTAAGGCAAGGTCATAATTTCACCCCATATATTCTTAGGAAGAAATGAAGGTCATCATCCTAAGGAATAAGTATGTGCCTTTTTATTACCTTAGGGAACTACACAATAGGACTCAAAGGTTACACCAAGGAAGTAAGTGTGTAGATGAGTACTACAAGGCAATAGAAATAGCCATTATAAGATCTAATGTAGAAGAAAGTGAAGAGACTAGAATGGTTAGGTTACTTGATGGGATTAACATAGAAATTAGTGATATGGTAGAAATATACCACTGCATGAGCTTGAATGAGTTATACCAACAAACCTAAAAGGTAAAAAAACAACTATAAAGATAGGAAAAGAAATCATACTCAAATCAATATTCCTCTAATTGGAAAAAGGATAAAAAGGAACCCATTTTTCATAAACCTAAGGAAAAAAAATGAGTTTTAGGACTCAAGTCCTCCAAGCCCATGCAATCTTCAAGTTACTTAAATCATAAGAAAAAAGCCCATGTTGTTGGATCTTAGTATGTGGATGGAGCGTTTCTATCACTAGGCTTGGGGAGGTTTGGAATTTGAATTTGGCCTCTCCATTGAGCCCCAAATGAGTCTTTCCTTGTGTTCCAAGGTAGCTTATAAATTGGCCAAAGCAGGCCTAGAAAGCTCAACAAAGAAATATAGGAAAATGGACCCGTTTTATACATGTCTTGAGCCTTCTACTTCTAAAATACAAAAAGTCCTGAAATCTAGTCTAAAATGTGTAGAACTAATGGGAGGTGGATTGGGCTTGAGGGTGCTCCTCTTAAAGGCCCAAGAAGGTCTCACCTTTTCTTGTAGCTTCTTGGCTTTTATTCTGGTGATTTCCTAATAGGCCCAGTAAGTCTCTGCACTTGGTTTTTCTTTGCCGTTAGGACCTCTACATCATCAAATCTCAACTAAATAGGAAGGATAAAGGTAAGTTCATTCCATATAAATGATCTACACAAGACTCGTGGAATGATAAGAAGAAAGAGTCTAGCTTTAGACGTAGGGAACCTAGAGATGCCAAAGGATCCAAGGAGTCTAAGGTAAAAGCACCAAACCTAACTTCAAGGAACAAGTCAACTTAACTTAGGTGCTCTAGTGATACTTAGGTGGTGAGGAAAAATGCTCATGCAAGTAGGTGAAAGGCGACAAAACTTATAGGAATTTTAAAGAAAAGAAAGAAAAGCTAAAAACCAAGAAAGTATACTCAAAAGGAATGTGAGTAAGACAAAACTTTAGAAGCAATAAAGAGATAAACTAGAATTAAAGGCAAGTAAAGAAGATAGGCACACAAAGGGAATACCTAAACACTTTTAAGAGTGGCATGCACATGCTCATGAAATAAGAAGATTCTATTTTGCCAAGCAATTAAGGCATTTATAAACTAAGTAATTAAACCTAATATGATGCCGAACTTATGGCCTAAATGAAGCATGGACAACTAACATACCACACTCAAAGAAGGCAACACAAATGAGCTTTATGCAAGCCTTTGTCTATTTGATTGTTTTCTTCTTCTTTTTCTTTTCTAATTCTCTTTTGTTTTACTTCTTTTGTTTTCAAATTTCTCAACTTTGTTTTTTCATAATGTTGGTCCAAAGTCTAGGGATTTCAAGCCCTTAATTGATCCTTCCATAGGCTTTTGTAAAGGTCCTAAGTCCATAAATTCATACTAGTGCATTTTTCACTTCATCCTTTGCATAGGTATGGTATTCTATGCCATAAGTACTTTTCTAATTGTCTTCAATCCAGCTCAAGTCATAAGGTCTAGGGATAAGAATTAAGTGTCTTTTAATTTGATTCAAGTACATACTTAATCCTTTAGGTTGAATGACTTAATCATGCATGACATAAGCTAGAATTAACATATAGGATGCATGCCCATGATCATGCACTCTTAGGAATTTTTCAAAGTGGGAAATACAAATACAAATAACTCAAAGGCATACATATAGAAGAATCAAAATGTGAAAATTAATACCTAAACAAGGCTAAAAGAACTAGATCTACACAAGAACTTCAATAACACATGAGATTTTGACGCCAAAATTTGAATTCAAATATCAAAATTTTTCTAAAATTTGTTTTCGCAGATTTGAAGAAATTAATACCAATAAATTGAAATATATGGATCATAGGAAGCAAACAAAATAAGTTTGACAAAGATCAAATCAGAAGTGAGCAAGTTATGAACAAATCAAACAAGCTAGGTTCATTTGCACACCAAGATAAACATACTTCAGTATTCAGGTGATAAAAACATTCATTTAAGATCCAAATTAGGTTCATTTACGTACCAGGATAAACATACTTCAGTAATTAGGGGCCTAACATGGAGTAGCCTTGCGAATTTGAATTGAGCCTCTCCGTTGAGCCCAAAATGAGTCCCTCCTTGTGCTCTAAGGTAGTATATAAATTGGCCAAAGTAGGCCCAAAAATTTTAGCAAAGAAATACACAAAAATGGGTTCGTGCTATACATATCTTGGGCCTTCTACTTCTAAAATATAAAAAGAGTCCTAAAACCTAATCTAAAATGTGTAGGGCCAATGGGAAGGTGGATTGGGCCTGAGGGTGATTCTCATGGAGGCCCAAGAAAGTCTCCACCTCTATTTGTAGCTTCTTGGCCCTAGCCCTGGTAATAGACCCAATAGGCCTAAGGATCCTACCTGGAAAATAGGAATGTCTTGGTGTAGGTTCAGATGTCCTTGAGTATGCCTCTACTTCATGTTTGGTTTCTTTAAAGTTCAAATATTGAAAAATTAATAGTCAACATACCATAAAAATAAGGAAATTTTGATGTATAGTGTGTTGGTGGGAATTTTTAAAGTAGTTCCTTGTTTTACTATCCATTTGGCAAAGTTATATATTAGTTAGCACTTGTCACTTGACAATTTTATCCAGTGTTTAAGGTAGCATGATAAAAAGAAGAGGATGATCCTACTCTTATCAACCATAATAAGCCTCTTTTAAAATAAAGGTCCTTTTGATATTGAGTTGCATAAAGTTATAATTTTTCCTACCTTCAATCTTTTTCACTTTAGATTTAATATATCATGCTAACTGTACGCAGTTCTATTTCACATGTTTAAAGATAATTTTTTCTAACTAGTGTCAATTCTGTTTTTCTTGGAAAATGTACTTACCTAGAAAAGGGTGGCATCATGTTCTTGAGGTTGGTTTTTTCCTTTTATTATTTTTATTTTTCCAGCCTATGTTCTTGTTGTATGGATCAAGAGTGATAGTTGTTTTTATTGTTTCTTGTTGCATTTGATGCTAATCAAGATTTAAAAAGCCTCTCCTGAATGGTAGGGGAAGATAGAAAGAAGTGGGGTATCTTTATGTGAGATGGAAAAGTGATCATGTAAAGCATATTTTCATATTCTATTTATGTTCATAATAAAATACCAAGTAATTCATTCATTCTTTTTCTCTGAAGCATGTCCTGGTTTTTATAATTAAATACCATGTAAATTGATTATGTTTATTTTATCTTCTCTTTGTACTCAAAGATTTGAAGAATGGACTCATGTTTATTTTCTCCATTCTCTTTAGACCAATACTAGAACTAGGAGTTGATGTTTCTGCAATGTATTGTAAGAGAGGAAGAAATTATTAGTGATATTGCAACAAACATTTCCCAACTTTATGACTTGATGTTTCTTCAATTTAATCTTATCTTTAAGTACATGAAGTTAATTAGTATACATGATTATCTTTATAGCTTTCTTTCTCCTTCTTCCTTGCTTTATATTTTGTTATAAGAAGCTAAATAACTAAGAGTGGTGGATGTATATTAAATTTCCTATACCTTGAATTTTAGTTGCTTTGTGTCATCAATGCTCTTTTTATTTAAAGGTTTTTTTCATGTAGTTATGTTTGACTAGATTTTTCTATGCTTTATAGAACAAAATTAGCATAAGAAATTAATTTTTTCATTATGTAAGAGTTCTTTTTCAAGCTTTGTACATTTTCAAACAAACAACCCCATCTTGTTTCTTTTCCCAACATTGGGCTACTGTAGGTATGGGGTCAAATGAACTTAGTTGGTACCCTAAACTATTAAAGTGCAATGTGATTTTAAACCTAGAGAGTGATTTTGAACCAAATTTCAATAACGATTCTTGATTGATTTATGATTAATGAACATTGAAAAAGTATGCAATTCATAGTGAGAGAGAGAAAAAAATAAAGTTTACCATTAATTTTTTTTTTTGAAAATCTCTTTATTTTAACCTTTATATTGACAAATGAAGAAAATTTTACAAAAAAGAGAAAAAAGTATTAATTATGAGGTTATGGAGAGAAATCATATTCACAAGTGACAAACAAAGAATAAGAAAAAAGAACAAAATATGCTTACCTTGATTTAGAAACAAAACCATGTCATTATCTAGGATTATAGTTATTCTATAAGCAATGGTAGTAATGACAATGAATTTTGAAAGAATGTTGCTTCATTGTTTGCTAAATAATTTATCTATGGTTGTATCAATTGATGTAGTAGCTTCATGAAGCACCAATATCTCCCCTGTCTTAAGTAGAACACGAGCAAGGAAGACCAAATTGCCTTTGGCCCATACTCCAATTTTTTCCATCTTTAGTAATTGAAAAAACACCATGACAAGTAATTCATTTTCACCATATTTAGACATATATTGTTAAACATATAATATTTAATTTTAGTCCTTATCGATATAGTTTAATTTGATTTTAATCTTTTAAAAATTATTGTTTCTTTCGGCCTTTATAAATTTTAATTTTTCAAAATAGGTTCTAATATTCTATTATATTAATTGATGACATGATATATAAAATAGATCCTATTTCCAAGAGTTTGTTGATCCTATTACTATAGAAGCAACACTTAAATTTGTCATTGTCAAGAAGAAGAAGCTTCTAACATCTTTCCCTAATTGATTTTCTCATGTACAATCTAACCTTTGCTTCACTTTCAATTTTTAAATATGTAACATGTAATAAATTTAAGTTTAATATTTTTTATGTTGTTCTATAGCTATTTTTCTTTATGAAAGTATTTGTTTTCCTTTTTGTGGACATTCTCTGTGCTAAAGGATTTGATAGTAACCTCACAAATTAAAAGAAATAGCTTTGGTTTGTATGATTTTAGTATTTAAAATGTCAAAGGGAACTAGGTTGGATATATAATTGAAAATATGAAAAGGGAATAATGTAATATAATTCTAGAAAATACCTAAAACTGATGAGTTGTGCGAGAACTGGAAGACTAAATTTGTGAGGTGGATGTGGTAATATATTTGATGGATTAAGTAGTATTCTACTTATCCCAAGGTTGATTGAATGAGTTGATTTTAATTTTTAGAAATGGAAAGAGGAGAAGTGAAAGAAAACCTAAGAAGGGGATTCTAGAATCTATATGAAAAAGGCTTGGCTTCCATTCTTGAATAGTGTTTTTCACACGAGCTATAACTCTTATTCCCATAACCCTTTTCCACGTTCAAGTCCTAACTGATTAGGAATCAAGATCTTATTTTCAAGAACTAGTGGCTCCTTTTCAATTGATTCCTAAATTATTTCCCTCAAACTTTTTGGTAAAGATGTCTTTTCTTGTTATAAAACTTAGTATATATGTAAAAAGGAGTCAATGCAAAAGGAGTCAATGCAAACCATAAAGCATAGAATTTGGGTAACTAGAAAACAAATTCATACCAAGTGAGTAGAAATTTATCATCTAACTTGTTTATAAGATTGAGAAGTACAATGTCATTAGTTACCAAGTCAAGTCTTGGGCCAAGAAACTTACCATTTTATAAGAATAACCTTCAAAATGTAATCATTAAAACATTAGAATCAAAGTTCCAAAGAACCACTTTGATTGTAGCATCAAGTAATCCAAAAACAGATCCAAGATCCAATAAAAGCATAATAAATTTTGTGATGCAAGTAAAACTTCTTCTTTTTCTAGCTTAAAAGTTCATTGAAATCTTGGAGTTGCCTCAAATTTATATTCATGCATCCGATGTAAGATTAGGTGGTGCTTCACTGGTTGACGAACATACTACATCTTCAACACCCATAATTCTCTCTCACCACTCTAATACATAAAAATAGCCTCTCATCTAAGTAGGATTCTACTACTTAAGTTCTTAAGTTCTTGTATTGAAAGTATTGATTCATCTTCTTTTATTTTGGAAGTTTTTTCTTCATACCCTAATGGTAATATTCCATGAATATGTTAAAACCTCAAAATTTCCCAGTTTTAGAAAAGTATGGTCTCCTATATTTTAAACAATTATAAGGAGTCTAGATGAGGTTTTAAGGGGTTAAGTATGGGCTCTTTGAAAAATTTGAGTCACTTAATTAAAATTTTTTAAAAGATGTTCATAAGGGTGTGACTCTAAAGTTAGAGATCTTTAACAAACCATGAACTAATATAAGACTTAAAATAGTTAAAAGGATTTCCTAGACCATGACCTAATGTAAAACTTAAAACATGTAAAAGGACTTTCTAGACCCTGATCTAATGTAAGAATTAAATCTTGACATTAATTTGAGGCCAAATATGCTTAACTTGGAGCTTGTAGCTATTCGGCCAAGACATAGTAAAATGATAATAATAAATTTCTAAATCAAAAGATTTAGATGTCTAGTTATCTTTGATAGTAAGTTTTAGGGAATAGTCATTGTACTTGAAAAGAATAAATCAAAATAAACTTAGGATTATGAAAATCCCATTCGATGTATATCTTACTAACAAGGTAAACAAATAGTTAAATATCATAAGACATAAGCGATAAATTACTTGCACTTGACCATTTGAGCTTGATAAAAAGAGAATAAATTTCACTTAAGGAAGAATGATTTCCATTCATCCAAGACTAAATAAAACAAGCTTAAAATAACCTTAGTTTATGTTTCTAAAACAACTAATATGGTTATTAAAATGATAATTAACATAATTATAGATGTCTCAATAATTCTTTTTCTTTCTAATTTAAGTTTATTTCTTTTTATTTGGATTTAAATTTGAGCATAAGCTTTGTTTTCTAGTTGAGATTGAATACAATGAGTTTATTTCTCAATGAGTAAACAATTCATTGTATTAAATCTTGAATTATCCAAGTTGGATGGTTTAAAAAGAAAGTTTTTGTTTAGTAGTTAATAGTTTCTTCTCAAATCTTTTATAATGTACTTTATGAAATTTCAGTTCAGTTCATTTTACATTATCTATGGGTGCATGTTTGATCATGGTAAACAACACCACAATCAAGTTGTGTACTTTGAGACTAATGTGAAATGTTGCCGAAATTTCATGAAGTATAATATTCAAGATATATGCAGTAATTGTTAACCAAAGGAATACATTTTTTCCTTTTGAATGGAATAGGACCTTACCAATAGAGAGGATGTTGGGTTGTGATATGTGAAACCAAGTTAAAGGATTTCTATAACATCTTTTACTTGTGAACACTATATAGTATGAATTATACGTGGATAAATATTGCACGCACAAGTTATAATATAAGATTGTTGGAATTTTCACCATGTAATAGTCTTCATAATAATATGAGATTTTATTGTCCATGCATTAATTGTTTCAATGAAAGATGATTGCACATTGAAGGAAATAGAGAACATGTTCTTTGTGATGGATTTTGTAAGAGTTACATAAGATGAACATGGCATGAGGAATTATTCGAAATGTCAAGTTAGTCCCAAAGGGTGGAGGTTGATGTAGATATGGAAGATCAAGTAGAGGACATGATCCATGATGTCACATCCCCCAAATTACCTATATTCTATTAACATTATTTGTACGCCATTCTTTACGTATACGTACTAGTATCGAATAATCATACAATCATGATATACCTGATTTTCCAATCATGCATATATCCGAATAAACAAGCTCCTGGTAATTACATATATATATGTACATCCTCATTTAAAACTACATCAATTCCATAATCCCAAAGTATAGGTAATTTAGGGTGCTATGACTAGGGTGATAAGATAAGTACATACAACATTATATATTTTCTATCTAAACTAAAAACTAGAAGGATCCGCTTCTCTTCTTCGAGTTGGTATTCCAGCATTATAGTCATCGTCCTTGATCATAGAATTAGAATTTCTTGTCTATTCTCCACGTCGATGATCACCTCAACATCGAAATGAGGGTGATCCACGTTGTCAGCTTACTAAGTAGTCATAGTTATACATATATAATATAATAGAAGGGAGTGAGACACTTCATTCAAGAGTAATGAAAAGGAGTAGTGTGTTAAGTTATACTTTAACAAAAAGAACAAATGAGTTCTTTGACCTTCATAAGGTACTATCAGCAGACAATCTTCCTATGTAATGTATGAATGAGATTATTTTATTTTCTATTTCATAGGTTTCTGTGATGACAGACTTAAGAATAAGTTGAGATTATTGCGTCCCATACCACAATAATTGTCACTAGTCTAAAGTTGGTCATCCTTACAGTATGCACATGCATGTGGGCCCAAACTTTTTCATAGCTTTATCAAAATAATAGGGGTACCGGGATCCAACTTCTACCACGGTGTGACTTTAGCAACACTAAAATCACTATCATCTGCATTCCACAACATTCCGAAATTGCTCGACCGATAATAATAATCATCAGGGTCTTGTCAAGGTGGCTAAGTCCGACCAGAGTAGTCCTGGCTACAAGGAGCAACCCCAAGCCATTGGGAGGCTCAAACCCAGCTCACGTACCCCCTAGGTTCGGAAGTTCCTACTATCATGAACTTTGATCTACTTCCATGTGAACCGACCCTTAGACTTCCCAGCTCCCTTTCATAGAAGGGCTCGCAGATTATCTCCCATTTTAAACTTACAAACCATTTTTATGCAAATGATGCATGTCAACTAATTGTGCTAATTCCTATCTCTATTTCACTTGAAGGCATCGCCTTCTTCTTAGGGATAGGACCTCACCGTCCTCAATAAATCATTATTCAACTCTAGACGTACATATATTATCTACATCCAATTATGTATTTTCTACTAGCTTAAACGAGGTTCCCCAACCTCCGATCAATATTCCTTAAAACTTAGGTCAATAGTCTTATATAGTTTAACTTCTGATATAATCTCCTCCGATAGTTTTGTATTTAATTTCTTTGTGCTAAGGGTTAAATATAATGGTTTATATATAAATAAAGTCAATTAACTGTTAACTATATTTTTATATAACGTAGTGAATACATTTGAGAGAAAAAATAATACCTGTCATAGGGTATTAGATTTTAAACATTTTTATAAAATACTAGGTGATTCTGTTTTTCTATTAAACTTATTAATTGGATACCCTATTATATTTACTATATGGGAATATATCTATATAACTTAAATCTATTACTAGGGTCCTATTTTAAAACCTTTTTCTACAGCCCCACATATAAATATTATAATCCCTATAATTTATATTAATTTATATTAGGGTATGTAATTTTATATTTTCTACAAAATTTATTTATGTAATTCATAAATAAATATGTATATATTTTTGGGCACCTAAAATTATTATATCACACTTCCTCACCTAAATTTAATTACTAAATAATTCAATCACCAGTTTACAATCTTATATATTTTGAATTTAAATATAATCACAAATCAATTAAAACTACCACACAATCGATAAAATATTATTCCACCACAAGGGGATCCTAGAATTACTCCTACAATAATTAAATTTTTCCCAAAATTAAATTCAAATATAATTAAATTTAACTCCTAAATTTATCATACAATTAATAATTTTCATTCTAGAGTAAGGGACTCTAGAACTACTCCTATACTCTACTTGAGTCTCCTCCCCTTACCTGGAATTTGAAGGCCAGTGTAATTTTCTTTAATTTCATCCGACGAACTCCCGACGATGGCTTTGTCCGTGAACGCACATACCCTTGATTTTTTTTCTACTTCACGTCGCGATCTTTCCCTCAATCTCGTTGCCCCCTGGCAATTCCTTTCTGAACCTCGCCCCTATAATTTCAATTCCCTCTTTTACACCCCCTATATATGTGTGTGTGTGTAATATGTCAGCAAGCGGTGGCCTCTTGCTGCTTACTTTTATTTTATTTTTTTAAAAGTTATATGTGATATGGGGCATGAGTATTTTTAGGGAGAAAATATGTATGTTAACTTGCATAGTGATATGGAGAAACCTTTGTATATGGATGCACTAATTTTACATAATTATCAACAATGTTAAGATTATTAAGTTTCATGGCAAGAAATGGTTGGAGTGATAAAAATTTAACAACATTGCTTAAGTTCTAGGCAAATATTCTTTTGGAAGGTAATACATTACCAAAGTGTAATAGTGAGGTGGGGATGGTCTTGTGTCAGATGGGCATGAAGTATAAAAAAAACATGTTTGATCGAATGATTTCATACTGTTGCATGTAAAACAAGAGTATAAAACTCTTTGCCAAGTTTTACCCACAGGCAAGTATACCCATCAATGTAGAAAGAGGATATTTTAGACCCTCAACATCAATTCCACAGAGACGATGTCAACAACTTATAGATGACGTTTGAATTTTAACTTCTGAGCTCACCATATAAGGGGTTGTCTTGCAAAATGAATAAAGGAAGTGAAAATAAAAGAAAAAGAAAAGAGATTTCTATTATATGATAAACAAAAGAATCTTATGCAAGTTATGAAAGATTTTAGGCTTTTGATCCTCTGGTAACTTTACTTGCTTTTACCCCTAGTTTTCCCCTTTTGTTCAATTGCTAACCACCTACACTAATTCTACCACTCATTCTTGATCTTACAGTATGGTAATATCCCTTCTAAATACTTTCCCCATTGATTCTGCAAGATAGATAGATAAAAGAGGCATAAAGATTAAGAGGGTGTTAATTACGTGTCAGGAAATTAACTGGTTAGAAACTTAGGTTCCTAATTGATCATCCAAGACACTTAAGTTTAGTTATTCTATAGTTTCACCGTTTGGAATGGTAACGATCGTTTAACCCTCCAACCAACTAACAGATTAATAAAATTGGTCAATTCCTATTAATGATTAACAACAATAAACTAACACAATTGTAATAATAAAAACATTATTTAAAAGGAGAAAAATGGGGGTTCAAACAATACAAATGAAAAAGTTTGTCAAAGCCCCATCAACAGGAGCATTAATTACTAATAGATAAAAATAACCCACAAGCATCCAAAAAAAAAGCAATTAAGAAATACAAAATTGGTGTTGTCAACAAAGCTTGCAATTACTCTGAAATTGCACCACATAAGGATTTCTCCCACCAAGATCTTACAGGAGGATGCTGAAGGAAGAATTGAGAATGGAGAGGCTAGAAATGAGAGATGAAGGAAAGGTAGAGTCATGCCTAAAGAGTGTGAAAGTCCTTTTAAGCTTAGAGTAATGATCTCCAATCAAAGATGGGTTATGTTGAATGGTGTGGTATAACCTTTCTTTTATAGGCACAAATTATGGTTTCTAGCATCATGGATCGGACTTGACCTAGCTTCCTTGCAACATCGTAAAGATGAGTAAGATACCTCATAAGCATAGTCATGTTGATTTGTTGATAGGGCCTTTTTGTCCTTTTCCACATCATTTCCTTTTTATGCCTTTTTTCCCTTTTTTGGCCAATAATTTGCTTATTTTTGTATTTTCTTGACTATTCTGCAAAAATAAGAGATATTAGGATAAATTACAAATGAATTAAGTTAAATCATATAGTAATTATACTTAAATTCCTACAAATAAAATGATAGCATGACAATTTATCACAGTCCTCAAATGAAAAAACAATGCTTGTCCCCAAGAAATAACCCAAGGGCTGGGAATATAGCAAGTAGTATCCAAAAAATTTTATGTTTATCATGTAGCAGATAACATCACATTTTTACCATCGTAAGAGCAATTGATAATAATCCAATTGGAGTCTTTTAGATCCATGAGAACAAGTTCCACATCTAGCGGTAATCAATCTGCTCACTATCTCTCCTATGTATAGGGTATTTTCTTTTTGCTCTATTCCTTATGGTACACTACTATAAGCTTGCCTATAAACCTCAAGTGTCCACTAAAATTTAATGCATACACAAGAATCAAAAGGTCTTTATATGGTTGAAATGAGGGAGGAAAAATCAATAGGTGAGATAAATGAAGGGAAGGAAATGTAGAAAGGTTTCTTTCAAAAAAATTTAATATCACTTAAACCCTTACACTTTTAAGCTCATTTACTTGGTTTCTTTAGATTTTATAATTTATTTCCTAAGTTTCTTACTTTTCTTTTCCCTTCTTTTTCTTTTCTTCTTTGACTTTTTTCCCTTTTTATCACATTTTTCTTCTGCAAGTATTTTTATGATAAATTTTTCTAAGGGTACTTGAAATCATATCAATATAGTTCAAGTACTAAAAAAACATTCTTCATTCTTTTTAAGCTCAAAGAGGGGGATACAAAGTGATTTCTAAGTTTGTGTTCATTCAATGAAACTTATTTTTTCTTTATCATTTTTTCTATTTATACAATTACATATAATAGCCTTGACTAAGGTCAAAAAGAAAGTTTTAAAGAGTACAAGCTAGAAGGAAATCACTCAACAAATAGAAAGTTTAGGTGCAACCTCAATTAGGCTTAATCTTTACTAAGGTTGCTCTAGTATGAAACAAGATGATAGAGATCATGGCCAATTCATTAATTATTTACATCAATAGTTTCCATGTAATTTTTAGATTCAATTAACATTTGATACATATAAATGAAGATATTTTTGAATCCGTAACCAATCAATAATCTAAAATAAGGGTTATTACAGGGTAAAAATATTTATAGCAACAGTCATAGGAGGTGTAACATCTCTAATTTCTCATAATGAATTATTTAGGTAACAAATAACCTCAAGTAAGAAACAAAGTAGAGATAAGAGAAAAAGACAAAGAAATTAGAAACTTTAGTACAAATGACGAAAATGCTTGAAACACCCTTCGAAAGCTCTGTTTTTTTGCAAGGACTAAACTGTTCCTAGAAAAATATCAAATGACATTAAAATGATCCAAGAACGAACCAATAAGTGTCAGAAATGTCGGAGGAAAAATTGGAGAGCCTCTTAGGAAATGATGATAAAAATTACCAAAATGCCTCTAGAAAACTAGTAGGGTAAGAAAATATGAAACAAAACCCAGAACTGGGACCCACATCATATGCACGGAATTTCCATGTGAAAATATGATGGTGACTCACCTTATAAGTCATCATACCATTAATTACATGTAGGGAAAAAAATCATAAATAGGAGAGATAAAATTAACCACGATTAATGTATATTAACCTTATTTAAATAAAGTTAACCATGCTTAGGATATATTAATCTTGATTAGTGTCAAATTAAGAAAAATTAACACTAATCTAATCCCAAAAGAATAATTTCTTACATTTAAAATTATTTTAAAAAATATAAATTGTAACACCCACAAATTTTTGTAATGAACTTTTGAAGGCCTAAATAATCTCTAAAAGGAAACTAAGTAAGATTAGGAACCAAAAAAAGAGAAATTAGAAAGTTTGGTACAAATGACGAAAATTTGCCTACACATGAGCAACTCAAATAATGTTCAGAGAAATATAAAACAATATTTAAAGGATATTTTAGAGGATTATAGAACATCAATAATGATCAAGAGAATTGAGAGAAACTTAGAAAACAAAGAAGCGACGAAAATTCCCTCAAAAAATTCTGAAAAGGTCTAAAATACCCTTAAAAGCTTTGCTTTTTTCACAGAGCTAATTAGTTCCTAGAAAAATATCAAATGACCTTATATTAACTTGGGAATGAACCAAAAAGTGTTAGAATTTTCAGAGGAAAAATTTGAAAAATTTTCGGGTAATGCTAAGAAAAATTACGAAAACGTCCCTAGAAGGCTGCGAGGGAAAGAAAGTGGTGAGGAAGAAGACAAGAGTGGGCTGCACATGGTGTGCACGAAATTTTCATGTGGAAATCATTGTGATGAGTCAACATGTGAAATCCACCCAATGTAAACTCATAAAAGAAAATAGTTAATGATGTTTTCTTTAACCATGGTTAAGGCTAATTAACCTTGATTAATCAAAATTAACCATCCTCAGGGAAAGATAAACATGATTAGTGAAAAACTCAGCCTCATTAACATTAATCAAATTCTAAAAGGATAATTCTACTTTACCCTTGATTGGCCGAATTCACTAAGCTACATGGGGGACCTCATTTGGTCCAGTTTTTACTCCCTAAACACTTAGCAAAATTCTCCAAACTTTCTCCAAGTTGAACCAAGTCCAAAATCTTAACCTAACCTTAAGTTCAAGTTTTGTCTTTGAGATTTAAGTTAAAATCAAGATCTAAACACTAATTCCACCACTTTCACCAAGAATCTATTTTGTCGACCATCGAGGGGGGACCAAATTCAGCCACCACAACCCCACCATAACTCCATACCAAGTCACAATCAAGTAGGATTTTCTATTTTATCTTTTTAAGCTTTAATCTTACTTTTTATGGTTGGTTTTCTTTCTTTTGCCGATCCTTTCTCAAAAATATATAGACTTCCTTTTGTTTGGGCTCATGAGGGCTCAAGGCTGCCTTTAAATGGTTGAAACTGAGCATCACAATTTTTCATTGATTTTTGAGAAATAAAATGAAGTTTGCTTGGTTTAAAGTGCTTCTAAGTAACTTAGAAGAAATTTAATTAGTGAAAATTACATTAAAATCCACTTTGATGCTTTGGGAAGTTTTAAGAAGTCATGAGTAAATTTTTTAAGTTTTCTTGGTAGGAGATGGATGGATCTTGGAGTATATCTTATGGATATACACTTTGTTGTTTTAAAAAAAAATGCTATTTGGCATGTTTTTATGTTTAAATCTTAAAAGTTATTGATTATATTACTTGGTGGAATTGTGTAATATTATGACCAGTTTTTAACCCATAGACTTAAATATTAAAAAGTGAAAGAAAAATTATTTTATAAGTCCCAACAACTTGCTTTGGGCATGGATTTAAAAACTACTAAGTGAAAGTTGTAATTTTGGGACATAAATGGCACAAGCCTCACAAGACACTTAAGACTCACTTAGACCATGACCCAAGCTATGGAGTTTGGACAAGCCTTCTATGGATCAAGTGCTTAAGGTGCTACAAGTGCACAAAATCAAGGAACCAAGGTTGTATGTGAATGAAATTTAAAAAGGTGACCTTGGAAAGTCAAAAATATGCTTTCAACCATAATTATGAAGTTAAGGATAAAACTTATTAAAATTTTTAAAAGTGACACAAACCATATAACCAAGTTATAAATGATGGGAAACAACCTTTGGAAGAAGAAAATTTTAGCAAAAATAACTTAAAAATCACTAATTGTGCATTCAGCCACCTTAGTGTAATTCAAGCAAAAATGAACTTAAAATTGGTTAAGGATGCATTAAGAATCATCATTAGATAAATGGAAGATTTAGAGGTGTAAGTAAGGTTTTAAAGTGGCTAAGTCCATAATAAATAAAGTATATAAAAATTGAGTGAAATCCATAATTAAGACTTAAGCTAAATTTCAAAAAGGCATAAGTTGGTAAATAAAAATGAACCATGGAATTATGTGGAGGAGAGTGGTCATTCGACCATGACCCTTAGGATTAGAGGAGAAGACCTAAAAATTAACTAAACTTGGTAAAACTTGTAGCCTAAACTTCAACTAGAAGAATTGGTCAACCTAGGATAACAGGAGATGGGATTTGATGCCCTAAACTTTATAAGTGGCATTCGGCCACTTTAATGTTAATTAATTAAGAAGGAGTTTTAATTCTTAACTAGGTTGAATTAAGGATCCGTGAAATATAAGTATAAGGGGATTAAAAGTGTAAGGAAGTTTTAAAATAGTTAAGGGATCCATTCAACCACCTTAGGGTAAATTGATCAAGAAGGAGATTTAATTCTTGACTAGTATTAATTAAACATCCTTGGCATATAAGTAGAAGGCATTAAAATTGAGGGTAAGTTTTAAAAAGGATAAGGAACTCATTTGGACATATTAGCTAAGTTAGTGAAGGAATGTTAAGAATTCACTATGATTCAAGACTAAACCTAGGTATGAATAAATTAAGTGATTAGGAATGAACCATGAGGTTGGAAAACTACTCTAAACCATTCAACCATGACTTGCAAGAATTAATAAATCTTAAAAATTTCTAAGTTGTGTACCAATAAATGAATTAGTCTTTAATTGATAAAAATCAACTCATAAGATAAGGAAAATCAAACTAGAATGCCTTAGGAACCAAGGAGTCACATTCGGCCACTCCAAGTTAGGTAGGAAGCAATGAGTTTGAAAACTTGGTTTAGGTACCTTAAAAATTAAACTAAAATTTTGAATGAAGCTTGGCAATGACATGTACATTATTTGGCCATGCATGATTAAATGACTTAAATAAGTTAAAAACTTGCTAACACTTAATCTTTAAAATTAGTTTGAATAATACAATAATTCTTACAAATTAAAGAGCACAAAGAATAAAAAATTAAAAATGGTGCTATTCAGCCACCTAGAGAAAAACTTCTAAGTTTGTAAAAATCATGTGAAACAAATGGAACTTTGAGAAAAGGAGAGGTTGAAAGAATTAAGTTCCTTAAGTAATTCATCATAAAAAGTAAAATAGTTAAATAAGTTGGACATGTATTGGTTACACGTAATTATGTTATCCAAATGTGATTTACAAGTCAACTTGTGATGTTTTATGAATGCATATTGTTTAATACGAGTTGAATATTGAATCATCATAAGTATTGAAAAGATGATGCTATGTATGATGAGTTTATATGATTAATGATCTGATAGAATTTGAGATCTAAATGTACATAGCATATTGGTTGAATATTGTTTAAGCATGCATGATTATATGGAAGCTTTTAAAATAAACCAAAATTATTAAAGGGAATACTAAAGCAAACATGTGTTAAAAGTTAATCTACTCTTAATGTGTCTTGTGCACATCCAAGGGACACTTGGAGTCCTACTGAAGAGGAGACAAAAGGGTTCTCTAAAAATCCTTCTATTGTGAAGACAAAAGGGTTCTTCACTTATTATGAGAGGGTGATAACCATCTAGGAATGAGCTCAAATAAAATATGAGTCAAATAATATCTATATTGTGATCCCAAATTTATAAATTTGAAGATAGATGTATGCTTATGTATTAATGTTTTTCTGTATAAAAAGAACCCACATCAGTTGAAGTTTTTGAAGATTAAAAGAAAATATTGTATCCATGTCATGATCTTTCTAATAAAGTAAAGTGGCTGGGACAAAAGTGATGGCACTAGATGTAGAGTAGAAACCTACTGAGAAACCTAGTTTCTTACTCCTTCTCCCTCCACTTTCTATCTAGAGAACAACCATGTCTTTTGTGAGGGTAGTGGTCTACATTGACATTAGCAATGTGGATGGGTCGATGAACCTTCACGGTCTTTTAATCTTAGTATAAGCCAACGTTAAAATCTATTTCTTGTTAGGAAATCTATTTATCTCTGAAGTATTGAACCCGAACTTTTCAACAATGGAATTTGTAATTCCTTTCGAGGCATCAAACCTTAACAAATTCCTTCACCTCCTCCGGGATTGCTGTAGGGAAAGGATGACCACTGTTGAAAAATCCTCTTCTTTAGAAGGATAGACTGATCCTTAGACTTTGTCTCATTACCATAGCTCGTTACATCTATAGTCTTCTCAAGGAAGCTCACCTTACCCGATGTCGTATCCATTCCAAGCCTACCAAGAAAGGCCTGATGGGACATTCATGTTGTTACACCAAAGCATGTGGTTGGAAAATTTCCATCATTAGGCTTGGAGAGGTTTGTTGATCCCATAGTTTCATTTCCAAGAAGCAAATGTTGGGAAAGTCATACCCATAATGTAAATGTTTGTAACTAGTTGGATGCAAGCACCTCCGTTATTAGTATGTAGTAGTATGTTAGATTATGTATAGTTCATGTATTATAATGTGTAGTAAATATGCATGTAAATTTGGTATGTATATTATATTGCGTAATAAAGAGTATGTAAAGGCCTTAATGCCTAAGACTATTATTATATGTATGTAAATAGACTAAATAAATATGTAATGTTTGTGTGTTGTGTGAATGGTTTATGATCAATTGTTTGTTATTGATTAGAGACAAATGAAATAAAGTAAACGATATGTAATTAGAATATTCTATATGTGAGCAAGAATGCCCAGTAAGTTATTTACTAACACATACGCTATATTGACCAGGCTCATATTTTATAACAAGTAGTTTAAAAAAAATTTACTTTATTTTCTCTAATAAGTACTTTCCAAAAATTTCCTCATCATTAGATAACAAACTAATAATGGAACTGATTAAACGACTTAAGCGTAAAATCGGTATTCATTTTTAGGGTGTTATAGAAATTACATGGAAATGTATCAAAATTCCCTTAAGTGGGAAATTAATTACCATACTACCCCTAAGTGGTCAAATACAATAATCACTATGGGAGGCCTCATTTGCTTCATTCTCCACCTTCTAAACACTTATAGAAACTCTCTGAATTCTCTCTAAACTCAATATAACCCAAAATCCTACACTAAGCTTAAACTTCCAACTTTGAAGTTTAAGTTAAATCAAGACTAAACCACCAAGCCCCACCACCATCACTAAAAGTTCTTGTATGGAACACCAAGGGAGGACAAAATCAGCCATAAAATCCCCAGCAAAAACCCACCACAAAGTCTTCAACAAGTAGGATTTTACCTTGTACTTTCATAAGCTTTAACTTTGTTTTTATGGTATGTTTTTCTTCTTCTTTATGGATCCTTCTCTAAGATCTATGGATCTCTTTTGTTTGAAATTTTAGGAGCTCAAAACTTCTCTTGGATGCTTAAATGTGATCATCATAAGTTTTTAGTGATTTTGAAAGGAAAGAAGAAGCTTTGATGGATTAAAGTGCTTCTAGTAACCATAGGAGCAATTTAATCAGTTAAAATTTCTTAAAAACCAATTTTTATTCTTTGAGAGTGGATTTAAGTGTTTGTGAGAAAATTTTTAAAGTGTTCAAAGTATAAGACTTATAGATCTTGGAGTATATCTAGTAGATCTACACTTGTTTTCTATAAAAGGTGTTTTCTTTAAAAATTTTATGTTGAAATTTAGTATCTTGGTCATATATTTGCTTAAAGTTTTTATTTGTGAAATTATTCTTGCTAAGAGTATAGATCTGGAGTGATATAATAAAATACTCAAAAGATCAAGAAAAACTATGTAAAAAGATCCATAATTTAACTTGAACATGGACTTAAACCTACTAAGTGTAAAGGTGGAAATTTTGAACCCAAAGTGGCACAAACCACTTAAGACCTACCATGACCATGACCAAAACTATGGAGTAAGGAAATTTTATGGATGGATCTAAGGACTTATGATGCACCAAGTGCTAAAACTTCATGATACTAAGGTTATATGACAAGAAAAGTTGAAAATGAACCCTTGTACAAACTCCTTTAGCATTTGGCCACTTTCAATTAAATTATGAGAACTTGAGTTTAAAATTTTTTTAGGGTATCAAGTGGAACCTAATCAAGTATAACTTAGTAATTATAAGTTTGAAAGGACTTGAAATTGTTAAAAGGGTAAATTCAGCCACTTTAGTGATATTAAGTAAAGATGTGCTACATTTCATAACACCAAAACCGTAAGAGAACAAATTAATGAAAAGGAACCTTGATCTAGCCACTTAGGGAATTTGGCCACTCTCTTAATAAATTAGGAAAACTGAGTTAAAAATTAAATAATGTGAAAGGTAGAACCTAAACAAATTTAAGTAATAAATTTTAAAGTTAAGAAAGATTTGGTAATGGTTGGGTATCATTTGGACATGTGCACACAAGTGGTAAGAATTATTTAAGCAAACTTGCTAGAATTTAAAAGTGGATTAAATGTAGCTTATGGAGGTGGTTAGAATTCAAATATAGAGTAAAGAAAAGAGAAAGGGCATTTGGCCATTTAGGGGAGAAATAGACAAATAAACTAATTTGGAGGTTTAAAAATGTTTACATAAGTCATGGGTGGAAAACATAAAGTCTAAGAGTAGGTAAAAAATAACTAGGTTAATAAGTGGAACATATCTAACTAAATAAGTTATATGTCTAAAAAATATAAAACATGTAACACTTAAACTTAAATTAAGTAAATGATGCAAAGGACTTTCAATTAAGGACACAAAGAATAAACCATGACAAAGGCAAATCAACCATTCAAAGAAGAAGTATATACCATAATCTTATATTAAAAAGTGTTAAGAAGAGGTTGACTTTTAAAAACGGGAAAGGTTGAGAGGTAACTTAGAAGGATAGGTGATCTAGATCCCATGAGTGTTTTATCATAAATGTTAAGAATTGAGCAAGTTGGACAAGTTATGAAAGTAAGTGAATATGTTGTTCAAGAATTTACGTCAAGCCAAGATATATAAGATTAAATATGAATCCTTGCTTAAGAATATTATGTTGACTTGTTGTAGTACTTTATGAGTACATAAAGAGTAATTTAAAGTGCATTAATATTTCTCATGAATGATTAAAGAACGATGTACTCATAAATGATTAAAGAAAGATATATTACATGATGATCATGTATGAATAATGTGATAATAGTATGAAAGTATAGACTAAATATGCATGTCATATTGGTTGAATTGTTTAAGCATGCATATTATCTGGAAGCCTTTAAAAGGAACCTAAGTATTTAAGGGATCATTAAATATGGAACTTATGTGAAAAGTTAATACAAGTCTTAATGTGCCTTGTGCATATTCAGAAGGCGTTAGGTCCTTATAGAGAGTAGACAAAAGGGATTTCCAAAAGTCCTTCTATTATGAAGCGCTAGGTGTTCAATATTTATGATGGTATCGACCATCTAGGAATGATCTCATGTCCTAAAAATAAAAGGTAGAGTAGCAGATCCAATGAAAATATATTGTTTGACTAATGTTAATGTATGTCTATGTCTTAATTATCACTAAGAGTGTGATAGAGAATATATCTAAGTTACGTAAGATAGAGGAAATGATAGTCAAATAATATCTATGATGTGATCCCAAAGACTTATGTTGTTTAAGTAAGATATATGCTTAATTAAATATTGTTTATCTGTATAAAAGAAATCCACTTCAACAAGAGGTTTTGAAAGATTAAACATTAAATTTGTATGCATGACATGTTTTTTTTTAATAAAATGGAGTAGCTGAGATGATAGTGATGAGACTAAACCTGGTAGAATATCATTTAAGAAACTTAGTTTACCCTCCACCATTTTTCTCTCCAGACTTTAAATAATTCCATTGGTGAAGGTGGTTGTGTTTGTAAACAGTGAAAACACAATCTAGATGGTTAAAGCCTTGCAGTCATCATAGTTGGATTATAGCTAGGTACTATATGTCACCAAATAATGTGGATTTTGTAGTATAGATGAATGACTGTATTCTAATTATTTAGTAATTAGTTTTGTATGATAATATACGTGATGTATGTATATGGTACTAATAGCTGTATATGTAGCTTGGTGTGTAAAGTCTTAAATGCCTTAACTTTACTTAACTAAGTATGTATAAATATGGACTACATAGCTATAAAGTTTGTATAATTCTTAGCATACCTCTATTTGTGATAACTTGTAATTCCACTCAATAGAGAAAAATAGAAGAAAAAAAATAGTAAAAGCGACATAGACAATTTATTAATTAAACATGAGCAAGGATGTTCGCTTATTTATTTTCCGATACGATTGTTATTTTGACAAGCCTTGCATTTTATATCAAGAGGTTTTTAAAAAATTACCATATTTTCAAAAGATTTACATCAAGAAGTAACAATCTAATACTGGAATAGTGTATATGACTTAAGTGTAAAAACAGACTTCATTTTTAGGATGTTATAGGAGGGATGTCCCTCCTTAAACTTAAGCATATTCCAGCTCTTTATGTTTGAAAAAGTTATTTATCAAGGTGTATTTTTAAAAGAAAACATGAGGAGAGATATGATAAATTTTTTGAAAATCATAATTTAGGAGGGAGAGGGTCTCCTTCCTCAAAATTAAGCATGTGCAAGCATTTAAAGCAAAATATAAAGAAGGAAAAATAAAAATAGGCTTCCCTGATGAGGAGGGAGAGGGTCTTCCTCCTCAAACTTAGAGGTATACTATGCATCTTGGTATATTCCCTACTGATTGTTAACATTGGCAAAAGGAGTCTTTATGCTTTCATAGTTCATCCTTTTCATATTAACAAACAGTTATAAAATCAACAGATTATATATAAATGTAATTAGAGTTAATAGTTTTGTAAAGGGAAAATAAAGAAATAAAATTAAAAATAATCCTTACAATAAAAATTGCAAAACAAAAAGAAACAAAAAAAAATAATGTGTCTAAATTGGCTACTTGGGCAGTAGGAAACCCATTTAACCCTGCAACAATTGTAGGAGCAAGGTGAAGTAGGTGTCCACCCATGAAAATGCTACATATGATGTCATCTACATCTAGTATGCAATAACCTATATCTTCAGACAATCATAAAGCCTATCCACCTATAGTTGTAAGTGATCAAGGTGGTTGGAGAAGGAGAGGACTAGTGCAAGCTCATCTCCTAGTAAGTTTCCCCATTTCTCTCCTTCCGCTTGGTCCTCTATTGAGTGTTGCTACGATGGTGATGGTCATTGGCGTTATGGCTGTTACTACTGGAACGCAAGGATGAAAATACTATAGGTCCTAGTTGTGCCATTCTAATGTGCTACTAGGTATTCATACCAAGAAGGGTGACTGGCTAGATCAGGATGGCTAAAGATGGGAGTAAACAATGGTGGAGGTTCAAGGAAGTCACATACAATCTAATGCTAATGTAACCGGATTGCCCTGTCTGATGGCACTAGTTGACCCCCTGACAAGACATGATGAAGAAGCGCCCAAGGTCGACCTTCCTCCCATGAACAACAACCCAAAGTAGGAACAGGTGGATCCAGGAATCTACTTCGGTGTTGTTGTCCCTGGTGAAAACCCCAATAATGAACCATCGATGGATGATATATAAAGCTAGTGGATCTCAGATGGTAATAGTGATGAAGAGATGGAAGGAGTTGGTTCTTCTAAATCAATGGAGGATTCAATTTGGTGGAGAGTGGAAATGGAATTATGCTGAAGTTATTCCTTGACTTGGAAGCACCATCTCTTATGGAGGATCAACTTCTTCTACGCCACCATGAGTAGCCATGGATGAGGAGGATCCTCAAGCCCAAGTATGGTTCTAGAGGAAGGATAGGGAGAGAATTTCTCTCAAAAATCTTAGTGTAAACTCACAATTTCATTCAAAATGAAGTAAGTGTTGAAAATTACACAAGTGATGCTTTTATATAGGTGAAATAGAGGAGCTAAAAAATTGAGGGAAGAAGGGGGAAGATTTGAATTTGCATTTGAATTAGGCTCAGATTTCAGCCCAATAATGGTGCCTTCTTCATTCCTCAATGTAGTTTTAGATTAGTCAAAGAAACCCCCAAAAATCCTAAGTTAAAATACAAGGAAATCAGACCCAAATCATGTACATATTAGGCCTACTAGTTCCTAGATTACAAAAAAAAATACCTAAATCCTATTCTAATGTGTGAGGCCCAATAAGCCTAATTTGTCTGAGGTCCAATAGGCTCAGTGGCTCTATAGTTGGAATCATCTACATCATCTCCTTCTCCTTCGAAAACATTCATCTTCAAATGTATAAGGGTCATCATTACCTATAACAAAAGGATGTACATAAAAAGAAGGGAAATTTTTATTGTTGGTTAAACAAGATAATACTAGGATCAAATACCGACCTTTTGAATTTTTCAAACCATATGTAAACACAAGAATTCATAAATAAAAGGTAATAAAGACCTTGAAACCCATAATCATCATAAGATTAAAATAGAAGGTCAGGAACTGTAAATTGGTTTATGAGTTTTTTTTTCCTAACTTGTGTGGATAGTAGATATCTGGGATATACCTTAGGGTATTGCCTAAAGGACTTAGACTAACATACCCTAGGTATGGCATGATAACCACAAAGTTGTGAAAGAGATCTCCTTGCCCCTTCATAAAGTGCCAAGGGGGTCTCCTCACCCACCAAGTCATTGATATTGGAATTGTCAATCGTCCGAGGCATAAATGGATAAGAAAAGTATTGAAGCATGCTAGGGAATTAAAAAAATTACAACCATATAAGTCATACAAAAAGATGGGGGCTTAGTTAATTAAATGGCTCTTTCATACCATACCTATCATGCCATGTAACAATGGTACCATAAGTAACCATGGTTGGTTGGAAGGGATGGACCTTTATAAGGCCATATTCTTGACTTCCTCCTAAAGGAAATGCTTTATTTATTAGGGTAAAGGAAATAATAGATCTTATTTCAATCGTTAGTTTCAAGATAATTGTATTCAAAGGGTAAGGTTTCTTAACTAGGAGATGTTTCTCACCTCATTCTTTCCTTATGAGTCGATTTTTCCTTCCGGTATAACAGAGGTGGAAACCTTACCTACCATTCTTTGTACCCACCTTTGTTTCTTTTTATTATTTTCCAAGTTATTTTATCTTTTCAATTTTTTTCTTTTCCCTACCTTATCTGGTCTTGATAGATTTTACTAAGGAATAGAGGCACTAGGATAATTTTTTAGAGTTGAATAGGAAGGAATACCTATTTGTATGCTCATCATGATGGACATTCCTTTCATATTGTCATGGCCTTCCCTTTAGCACATGACTGACCTCCATGGGGACAGCATCACAAGTAGCATTTTCCTTACCTCCCAATGATGAATATGATAAGGACCTAATGATCAAATAATCTATTATCACTAAGCCAATAAAGCTTATATGGCTTTGTATCCTATTGTGGACCTCTCTTAAATAATGGCGAATACATGCCTCTCTCTCATTAATTGCTTCATTTCCTTGCATTCACTCAAGGGTCTATATATCTCCTTATTAAGCCTACCCACCGTATTAGGGCATAATCACTAAACTCTAAGGCAACTAACATCACCTTACGTCCTCCCCTAATGGAATGGCTTGTAAAAACTTATTCAACCTTGAGTTCCCAATCTAGGTATGCCTCTGGATTGTTCCATCCGTGGAACTTGGGCATCTTTACCTTAGGTAGTTCTAGTGACTCTAAGTACTCTCTTTCCCTTGGATCTCTATTTCTAACACTACTTCTATGGCTCCTATCTTCTAGTCTATTCCTAGAAAAGCTTATATTTCTATCTCTGTGGTTCCTAATCCTATGGGCCCTATGCGTAAGGGGTTCTTTATGACTGTGGCCTCTATCTCTATCTCTATCTCTATCTACTTTTGGTGTATAAGGTGTTAGTGTTCTTCTTTATGAAGGAGTCCTAACCCTTGATGATAATCTCTCTCTCTTTATAGAGAGTGTCTTCTATTTTTCCTAGGATATATGATTATCCTAAAGAAATTGACATCATCATTTGATGTCTCTTTCTCCTTATTATAATATCCTCCATTTCTAGACCTACTTGTTTCAATTACCCTTGGGTTATTTTCAGCCTATTTGAGAGTCTTCTTTTTAAGTTTTCTAAGTGATCTTCAAATTGTCTTGTTTGGATTTGAATCTTTTTTCTAATCTTGAAGCAAGTTACTCAATTTCATTCCTAGGTGAATATTCATAACCACTCATTTGCAAAGTAGAAAAATTCTCTCCGCACCCAAATTGATAAGCTACGAAAATTCAATCACACCAGTCCAAAAACACTTAGGAAGAAACCTAGCTCTAAGGCACACAACAACACAAGGGTTAAATAGTATACCTATCCCCCTTCAAGCTACAAAAGAAGACAAGGTTAGTGCTACCAAATAGTTCTAAGAAAAGTCACATAGCATTTAGCACCCCTTTTTACTTCTTGCATGCACAAACCACCAAAAGAATTAGAGATTGACCCTTAGGTGAGTATCCTACACCAAGGTACAAAGTCCAAAGTCCTTCTTACAAAAAAATTACAAAGGAAAAATCCAAATTACACCAAGTGGTAATCCTACTACATGACACTAGGATTTACAATTCAAATTAAACCTAATTACACATATTTAATCTAAAATTTACATGTACAAAACTAAATGCTTAATGTTACAATTAGCCTTCACTTTAGTCTTCAATTTGGCCTTAAGTCTAAGTCTTAAATTTGGCCTCAAAGTCCCAAGTTTTCAAGCCTTTTCTCCTTGAGCTCCTTGGTAACATTTCTTTGTGCTTAGGTCTCCCCAAAGTACCTAAAAAATTATGCCCAAGAAAAGGACACTTGATGTCCCACTTGGTTAATGTTAGAAAATTAAGCTTAAAATCAATTAAACCTCACCAAGTGTTTCCACTCTCTCCCTCTAATGTCTTCACCATGAAACTAGCCCCATCACACCATTTTACTCTAAACAAACGGCCTCCAAACCAAATTTGAGGTCAAGTAATAACTCAACTCAAGCTTATGGTGCTTGGTGTCAATAAGTGTAAACACTCAATTATGTCTGAGGCCCCACTTTTAAAATTAATTAGTAAATAAACAATAATTTAAATAATAAATAAATAAGAAGAAAAGATTAAGAAAAGAGAAAAACAGTAAAAAGTAATAAAATAAAATAAAATAAATAACAAAAACAAAGATAAAATACTAAAAAAGAAATACAGAAATAAAACATTAAAGAAAACAAAATAAAAAATAGCAAAATCAAAATTAAATAGAAAACTAAAAATAACAATAAATAAAAGAAAAAAAGAAAAAATCAGAATAAAAATTACAAGAAATAGTAAATAATAATAATAAATAATAAATAACAAAAATAAATATATGAATAAAAAAACTAAATAAAATATTAAAAAATAACAAAAATAATAAAAACAAAAAAAAGACAAAAAACAGGAAAGAAAACAAAAAAAGGAAAAAAACAGAAAAAAATAAAATAAAATAACTAATAAATAAAATAGAAAAACAGAAAATAAATAGGAAGTGAAGAAAAAATTCAAAGAAGAAAGGCAGAAAAGTTTGAAAAAATCTCTATAAAAAAGAGAAAAGGTAATTTGGCAGGGGCTTTTTGGCATTTTTGGAAACTCTCACTGAAGTTTGTCAACTTCTCTCTCGGTCCTGGCCAAGACCATTTGAGTTTCCTTGAGGAAACAGTAGTGGAAGCTCTAAATTCAGCTTGCGACGATGGATACTCTGAGGGAGAGGTAGAGAAGCACAAGAATCGGCCATTAATCCTTCAATACTGTACCTTGATAAACAGAGAGGAGGAATTTGATCTCTGTTTCTTTCAGGTTTGTGATTCTTTCAATGCAAAATCATGAAATTTGTTATGCATTGCTCCATTCAAATACACATATTTCTGTTGTTGAGGTGAATCTTGAATGAGATTGTAAAGTTTTCATCAATAATCATTGCATCCATACTTGCATGATATGAGATTCTAGAGGATGACAAATGCTTTAGATGAATTTAGATCCAATTTCACTATTATCTTATGATGTGAGCTTCAGAACCTGTACTTCTTTTGAATAATAGTGAACACTCCTTGCTAGCTAGTCGATTTGGTTTCTTTTATATGAATTCATTTCTCTTTGTTTATTGGAGACATTTTTGGTTCAATTCGGTTGAATGAAACCATGTTTGTTCGAGTTTAAGTAAGGGCAGTAAGGGAGAAGAGTCGTAAGGTTCTAGTTGATAATTATGGTTTATGGCAAGGATTTCAAAATAGTTCTGGATCATTCGGCTTCATGATATCTGAATCAAAGGAGAGGCTTTGTGCACTTCATGTTTCCATCATCCATTTATTCTATATCAAAGTACATAACAGAGGTTGTGAGCTCGCATTCTGGAGAATACTGGAAAAAATCATTCATTCCTATAGGAAGCTGCCAATCCATAATGATGATTTTTCATGAGATGGAGTACTAGGCTCTTGCATGGGTGGACTTGAATCTATGTTAGGTATACCTTCCACATCTAGTAAAAGAGGTTCAACAAGAGTTTAAAGGCAGTTCTCGATGTTAGTAACAAGGATATTTTTAAATGAATCAGTTTGAAATTTCTAGCTGTGGAGCATATATTGCAGCAGAATCTAGATTAACAAGCTGTGCTAGTTCAAATTGTGAATCCTGCAAGTGGCTATGAGAAGGATCTTCTGGGAGAAAAAAAGGAAACATATTTAATGGCCAAGAGGATCAATGATACATATAGTTCAGATCATTATTAGCCTCATCAACTGCCCTGTTCCTTGGCCCATTTAGAATTCTCTTACACTGCACGCGCCCATGAATCTCATATGTTCCTTCGTACGGGTTAACCTTCTCTTCGAAGAGCCAAGCTTCAATTCTGAGTGAAATAATACAAGAGGATGGAACAGTAGTTACTAATGGGCCTTTATACACCTGGTGCCTTTGTTCAGTGTTGCCCCAAAATTACATCTCCTGGTAAGGGCGTATATACCTATAGCAGGAACTGCTCTTTATTGAAGAATTGCTTTACGTTTATGCATACAATGGCCATAAAAGAATGTCCACCTCGCATGAAGATCTATGCAGGAATGCTGACTTCGATGAAGCACACTGCATGATACTTTGTGTTAAGAATGTCATTGCATGCATTATAGAAGGCCCTCAACATATTCAAGTTGTTGGGATAATGTTGGCAACAAGGGCTTGCTCACGACGTGCTACAAAGAGAACCTCGAGTTTGGGCTTCACGGGATTCTCACATTTGAGCCTTCAACCCCATTCATGATACTACTTGACCAATGCATAGATCTTGCTATGAAAATTGTGTTAAACAGAAGGTGTGGCATTGCTTTCTATTAGTTCAGTTTGTCTGTATGTACATCCAGATAGTTATTTGCATGGCTAGCTTTCATAGTTGACTGGTCATCATGCTGGTGCATGTCAACAGAGGTGATTTTGTTGTCAATATATGTCATTATTCTGCAATGATATTTCATATTGGTTATGTATTAGCAGCGAGTTCTTCTTTCTCAAATAATGTCCCTATTGGTTGGGGAAGACAAATTAGTGCTTCCACAAATGTTGGATTCTCTCCATTTCTAGATGTTTCAATGGTTATACTAGTAGATGTTCTGAATGCTTCAATGGTTACACTAGTAGATGGGACCTGACTTTTTGCCAAAGCTACACGAGGCATTGTAAATGTATTTGCACCATACTATATAGAAAGAAGTACTTGAAGAATTAAAAAATTTTGTTTAGCTAGATCTTGGTGGTAACAGAATAGGATAAATTAATTTTCGGGAACGATAAGCTCAAGTTGGAAGCTAGCTTAAGTGGTTAGCTCACCACCTATAAATGTGAGGGCCTGTGTTCCATCCCCACACAGAGTTATTTGTTTTAAATTTCCTATAGGCCAGCTCCTAGTCCTTGGGTAGCGACAGATTACATAACACAGCGGGTCAAAATCCAGCTCCCTCCTGGCTTATTGGGTCAAAGTCAAATGGGTTGCCACACTAATTGGGCTACCATGCTGAAATCAAAATAATCACTAGCAATCTATACCTGGACCCTGCAGATTCTAGATACATGACAGCTAACCAAGCCAATTACAAATTAGGTCACAGGCTGAGCCATCCTAAATTGGGCCGCCTTGAATCAGAAGGAGCCCAAGCCATTGCCACTCATGGATAATACCAAGTATCATTTTGCACTCAATTGGGCCATACTATCAGGCCATGTTAAAATTAAAATAATTGGGCCATGCCAATTCTAATCAGGCCCTGCGGGTTGCTTTCTTAAACCGAGCCATGCCAATTCTAATTGTACCTAAACCCATGACAAGAATGAGTGGCTAAATTGTTAATCTAGGTCAAGCCCAATTTCAATCTTTAAAAAAAAGGAATAAATAAAAGAAAAAATAATAAAAATGATAATAAAAAATAAAATTATTTTAAAATCAAGTTTTTTCTTTGGACTTGGGTCAAGCCCAACCTTCTTTTAAATTTGAAATCTAGTTTTTTTGTTATTTTGGGTCAAGCTAGATTTCCTTCTCAATCAAATCTATTTCTTTTATTTCTCGAGTCAAATCCAATTTTCTTTTTATCAAGTATTTTTACTCTAGGTCAAACCCAATTCTTTTATTTTTAAGATCAAGTTTTCCTCAGGTCAAGCCTAATTCCCTTTCATGTTTAATTTTCTAAAATTAAGTCCTTTTTTCATTAATAAAAATCTTAAGTCCCATGCAATGAGCTCTGAATACGAACTGGTAGCTTTTTCTGTTGTTCAATATTTAGAGATTCATATGGGTCCTAGTGCAACCGTAGTTGTCTTGGACCCTATGCATATATGGACTAAGAATTATCCAAAAATATCTAAACTGCTTTTAAAATCATCTTTCAAATTCATTTAACCTTCAAAGATCAAGTCTTCAAAACCAGAACTACGTAACCTTGAATTTCCCATTGCACCAGGGAATACGTAGGAGTAAAATCAAGTTCAGGCTATTTTCTACAAACCTATATATTTATTATTCTATTTATAGGGATCAAGCAATTTTCAAAAACATCAAAATTGCACACTTAGTTTAAGGGTACCATTCTTTGGAACGGGCGAGTAGGGTGCCTAACACCTTGCTTACTTGTAACTAACTCCTGAACCTAGAATTTCTACCTCGAATAAGGGTTTTTCAAATGTTTTCCCTTGAAATAAAATTTGGTGGTGACTCCACAAAATAACAAATCAATCAAAAATTCTTTTTCAAAAAATAGCGAGTTCGTCGTCTCATTGTAATTATGGTTGCGATAATAAGGTGGTGAAGGAGTGCTCATGTTAGATAAAATGCTACTGAATTGAATACGAAAATAGAGAGAATTTTAGGATAGTTTTAAGCACCATTCCTATGGAGACAAGTCATGGCTGCTCTACCACCTTGAAGTTCCAAGGATAATAAGGTTCTCACCTCAAGACTAGGCTAAGGGAGAGAGAGGTCGAGAGAAATTTTCATACAGAAAATTTTGATTTCTAATTATGACTCAAAGTGCTTCAAAATGACTACAAAGTGGTCTATATATAGACCAAAGGAGGGGCATCAATATGGGCCTTGGATCTAGCTCCTTCATTCCCTAAAATAGGCTTGGATTAGCACAAAATACAAGTCATGTATCCAGCCACTATACATCCCCTAATTGGGCTTGGATAAGTCCATGTTATCAGCCCAAGAATTACACAAAAGAGATAAGCCCATTTTATAAGCCCAAGTATTACACATAAAAGATGCCCTAATCCTATACAAGTAGGGTCCTCTAAGGTTATTTTAACAAATCTAATCCTAAACTATACATTGTGATGGACCAATAGGGCCAATGGCCCTTTGCAACTGGGACCTTTCCATTAAGTAGATTTCAAGATATTGGGGTTGTGGGTGTAAGACCTTGTGATCTCAAACCAAAAGGATCCTCAAATGAACTCCTCTGGTAAGTCCAATAGTGCCTCCAAGTACTCAGGAGACAGTATGTCCTGGGGTGTTATAAACCCCAATAAGATGTTAAAGTCCATAAGGATCTCCTTAAAATGTGCATGGTCATGCCAAACAAAAAATGATCAGTATTTACACATCCACGATCATCCATCCTGGGCACGACAATGCTAAATGGATCAATCATGAAAGGGCACAACCGTGAAAATAGGGGGATGACCATGCCAAATTAAGATTTTGGCATAACCTAAGGTGTTTTGAGCATGCCAAAATTCAGCACGTCCATACACAAGTTCAAAAATGGAAAAGTCGCACATGGAATACCTAGTCGGGAGAGAAAGAATCAAAGTCAACAGGAAGGAAATTATAGTAGTGATAATGAAAATGAATAATGATAGTGATGTGTGATTTACTTCCTTACTATTTATAGCCTTTAGAAACTTGGCATGCTCATGTTGAATAGTGCATAATTGTGCTGAATAGTGCATGGCCAGACTTACTCCCTCTCTTTTCTTTCTTTTTTATGGAATATATAAATAGGTTTCCTCTTGCAAGTGCTTGTTTTACATCACAACCCTAACATATATGCGCCCAACGACTAAGTGGGGCCATGGACACTTACTTGTGATCTACACTGGGTTTCGTTAATACCATCTTCAAGTGTATCATCCTTGTTGTTTGGGACCTATAGCCTCTCAAAGGTCCTCATTTTTCTTATCAGGTAGGGGCATGCCTTGCTGATCTAATAAGGGCTACCTCCCTTGAACTGACGCTTTCTTATGAACATCCAAAACTGTAAGATAAAAGTTGAAAATTTCTTACCATGTGGAGCTCACACTTCTAGGTGTGCTTATGGTTCCCTCTCTTCTCCTTATGGCGCTTTGGGATGTTCTGTAGGATAGGTGCTTCCGAACACCTTTTCTTCGTTACCCTGTTGTAGTGTGAGATTCCTTTACTACACATTGATCATTACTCCTCGAGTGGCTAGGAAAGGTCTACCTAAGATTAATGGGATCTCCTTATCCTCCTTCATACTGAGTACGAAGAAGTTTGTAGGGAAGGTGAAAGTTCCTACCATTACCAGCACATCTTCTACCTTTTTTTTTTTTTGATTTATGAGGGTTTTATTTAATATTTGTAAAGAGATAGTGGTAGGTTTATGATTTTCCATACCCAACCTTCTAAATATTGAGAGAGGCATTCAGTTTAAACTAGAGCCTAAGTCACACAAAGTTTTAAAATGGGAATCATTCATAGTGCAGGATAGAATAAAACTTCCTAAGTCTTCAAGTTTTGGTAGTAGCTCTATGGTTGTGTCACTCTTTTCTTCTCCTATGGGCTTCTCCACTTCTATCCCTCTTCTTAAGGTGATTTTCTTCACTTGCTCCTTCAGGATCACCTTAGGCTAATTAAGCAGTGTCCCTAGGGTTCTTTTTGTTAGGAAGGTTGGGATCTTTCCAATGTACTCCCCCATGTTTTAGAATCAAGACATCTGCATCTCTATATTCTAGAGTCGTGCCTGTCGCAACCGTAATTCCGACGAGACGACGGACTCGCTAAAATTTTAAAAATAGGATTTATTGATAAAGTGTGGAGTCGCCACCAAATTTTTATTTAAGGGAAAATACTTGGAAAAACCCTAACTTGAAGATGAGATTCAAAGTTCGGGAGTCGGTTATGATGGGGAAGGTGTTAGGCACCCCACTCGCCCGTTCCAAAGAACGGTACCCCTGAATTGAGTGTAATTTTTGAAAATGTTTGATCCCTTAATTAATATGAAAATAAATAGCTTGATGGAGGTTAGCCTGACAGAACTTGATCCTGCTCCTACGTATTCCCCAGTGCAATGGGAAACTCAAGGCTTACGTAGTTCTGGTTTATTTGAAGGCTTGACCTTCAGAAAAACTTGGAAAGAGGTGTTTTAAAACAACGTTTGGTGCTCGAAGGCTTGACCTTCGGAATTGTTTGAAAAGAAATATTTGAAAGTGGCTGGAGTATTTTGAAAATATTTTAGGGAGAATCCTTAGTCCACATATGCACAGGATCCAAGACAACTACGGCTGCACTGGGATCCATACGAATTCCTAAACCCTGAACAGCAGAAAAAGCTACCAGTTCGTGTTTAGGGTTCGTTGCGTGAGACTTTAGGGACTCTAAAATGAATTTTTTATTGAAATTTTACAAAAGGATCCTCAGTCCATATGCACAGGGTCCAAGACAACTACGGCTGCACTTGGGACCCATATGAATTCTTAGTAAGCGAACAACAGAAAAAGCTACCAGTTTGTCCCTAGGATCCATTGCGTGAGACTTAGAACCAATAAACTTGATTTAAAAACGAAAAAAAAGGATTGATCTTGATTGGAAAGTATTCAATTTAAAAATGAATTTGATTTGAATCTTCTTGAAAAGAGTTTGTTTTGAACTTTTTAGATTTGGCTTGACTGGAAGGATTTTGACTTGATTTTTTTTTAAAAGGGAATTTGATTTTATGTGAAAGAAAGAATTTGGATTTGTTTTGAGAATTTGAAGAAAGAATTAATTAGAATTATAGAAAAATTCTTTTGGGGTTAGTTTTGAATTATGGAAATTTTAGAGGTTAATTTCCAATTTTGGATTCAAGGGGTATATTTGGCATTAGTGGAAAGTTTAGGGGGCAGTTTGGGCAATTTGAAATTTGGGACAGAATTGGAATTATTGGAAAGGTCAAGGGTATTTGGGTAATTTCGAGATTTGGGATATATCTGGAATTATTGGAAAGGTTGAGGGCATTTGGGTAATTTAGAATTTTAGGACATACCTGGAATTATTGAAAAGGTGAGGGCATTTGGGTAATTGGAGATTTGGGACATATCTGGAATTACTAAAAAGGTGAGGTCATTTAGGTAATTTGGAGATTTGGGACATATCTGGAATTACAAAATTTTTAGGGCATTTGGGTAATTTTAGGAATTTGGGGTTTGGGAGCTTGATACAATTAAAATCTAAAATCAGTCCCAGGGGGTTTCGAACCGTGAACCCAAGGCATGGGACATGGAGAAACAGCCACTTGGGCTACGCTGTGTCTTTGTCTAGATCTCGTTTTTCTTGCACTTATATTAGTAGCTGAGGCCTTCATGTTATTTGTGAAATAGTGCATGAATACTCTTGCACTTTGGCTGGGCATTCTGCTCGACTTGGCTTTCATGAACCTGGGCATGGTGTTACTCGATATTTTGGTTAAGACTTGAGGAAGTCAGTACGAATTTACACCATGTACATGCACTCCTTCAGCGTTCTGTGGAAGGGTGTCCTTGTTCTCAGTCCCTAGCTGCAATTTCGTGGTGTCATTTCCCCACTTCATGTCAAGTTGGAGGCATTGGCCCACGTTCAGGATGAGCTTTGATCATAATAGTACGAAGGGGAAGAGTACATGCGCCTGATCCTACTGATTGAACTCTTCTGTTACCACATACTATGGCTCTATTATTGCCAACCATTGATGAACTCATTTAAGGTAGAAGATGGCACTGACGTTGTATCCGATATTGAATTTGGAAGCAACACAATAGAAGAAAGTTCCTGCAAGCTCCTCAGAGTCCACAACAAACCATCATAGGTACGATCAACATTTGCGGAATTCAGGATTCTGTCAAAGCTCATACATATGCCTTCAAACCAGTAGAGAAACAGATTATTGCAAATATGTGTATGATAGTTTTGAGTGAGAAAACAAAATGCAGCATTCCACAGCCATTTGCCTTTCATAAATGCGTCCCGCAAGACGACAGCAGTAGGCTCCCTCTTAACTCGTTTTTCACTTAACGAGGGTCTAGTTGTATTCACACGAGCCCTATAAAATAGAACTGCTGCAAGTTCCACTAATCTTCGTTGTGAGCTATTCGAAGCTCCTAGTTTATTATCATCTTTATGTCCATCACCCCACAGCATTGAAGTGCTAGACATGCTACCCTGATCAAGATATTTACATATTACATCCAAAAGCTGTTCTACCAATAAACACTTATCAGTAGCTCCTTTCATTAAATTTAACTGTATCCTTGAGAACACAAGTGAATCCTTAAGAACTCAATCATGTGTTGTCAGCCAACAGCGAAACACAAAGTGGTGCATGGCATTAAGAATTTCCAACAACTGAAAATCCAAATTTGGACCATCATTTAACAA
Organism: Canavalia ensiformis; assembly: GCA_026541065.1. Classification (NCBI taxonomy): domain Eukaryota; kingdom Viridiplantae; phylum Streptophyta; class Magnoliopsida; order Fabales; family Fabaceae; genus Canavalia; species Canavalia ensiformis. The sequence goes on along the minus strand of JAMKYM010000134.1, from coordinate 74,835 downwards.
AATGTATTAATACACTCCACAAGCTACGTGATATTTTCCTCTTCTCGGATGAATGTATAGATCCTAACGAACCCTTTAACCATGTCTTCTCTTACATTATCAGGGTAGTCTCCAGGGGAATATTTTAAAAGAGAATGAAGTGTCAAGATATAGTGGAAGACCTCCTCCTTGGAAGTACAATGACTAATATTTTTCCCATTCAAGCTTGACTCGACTTTTTCAATGTACAGAAACACCAAATTGCAGTAAATGCGCTTCCTCATCTGGAAAGTATAATCCCTAACTGACAATAGATGCCAGAGGATAATCCCACATTCTGACTGAAAGCTTGAAACATTGCTTAGGACATCCCAAACATGATTAAAAAAAAGAAGTGGTTTAACCACAGTTGACAAAGGCCACATTTTGCCTGAACAGATAGCATCTTTAGCTCGTTGCACGACAATTCTAAGAGTCTTTGCATATATCATCTTTGGATTTCTTCATTTACTTAAGGATATTTCCAATGATGCAGATTGAGTAAGTGAAGAAATAAGAAAAGGCCACGTTTCAGAGTGAGGAACTTCATCTGGTCTAAGTTTTGCAGTATTCAATCTAATAAATTTGCAACAGTCATATGACCTTTCTCCTTCTAACCAAGTGTTTAACAACTTGATCCTTTGCGAGCTTGGACTTTATCGGATGAGAGTTTTTCCAGAATCTCTTGAAAGTCTCTGGAAGTGACCATCATCATGGCTACCCACTCAATGGTTACACATCTAATCTAAAGAACGGAAGACGGAAGTAGCGCAGGTTTTACAGGATAATCCAGGGGGTTGGGTTGTAGACGTTGAGAGATATGGCGGGAAAAGAAAACGAGAGGTTTTAGACTCCGGAAATGCAGGGTTGGTTAACAATGAATTAAACTCCTATAGTCCAGGGCGTAAATCAAATTTTTCGGCACTTGGCTGAACTCATCTTTATCATGATTATTAGGTTAGCCATGTTGTTCTCCTAATGGTTGATAAGTCTCAACTTGTAAGGACCAAACCCCACTGCTACGCCAAACTGTTAACCATTTCTCGCAGGACCTCCATGATTACCCCCTCACTGCTGGTATATAGTCCTTGACACCGGATCAAACACAATGTAGCAAGGATTTCTAGTGCTGCTCTGGGTATAAGAAAAGGGTTCGACCAAGCAATAGGACACTTACTTTGTTCGACAAGGATAGAGACTTGACAAGATTACTTTAGAAACTCTTAACCATTGATCCTGGACGTGCCTGTATAAGGTGGTTCTTGAATCTTGTTCAGGCAAATATATAAAAATCTAGTAAGCAAGATTGAAAGGTGATTGATCCACTCTCACCAAACTCACAATAGTTATGTGTATCAAAACGCCAACCTATCGTCATAGGGACTTCCTTAACATGCGGTACCATATGATTCATTATTCACAATAATTTGGTTAAGGATCGTATAAATCAATTCTAACAAAAATGTACAAAGCTAGTCATATATTAGAATCATTAATATTCAGAGTTCAAGAACTGTCTTCATGAAGACCACATCGAAATGTGCATGGACTTACCTGGACGCTCCTATACAAGGTGATTCTTGATTCTTGCTTAGATCCTTCTCTTTCTCTTTCAGTGAAGCTCTCAGATGGCTTTTTCTCTCCTCTGGACTAGCCAACCTCCTTGCCCTCCCCTGCAAGAACCAGCCTCTTTCTTTCTCTCTTCGTTTTGTCCTGTTTCCCTCCTAAAACTAATTCTTGTTAAATCCTCCTTTTTATTTTTTATTTTGATCTATATATTTATATATATTTTTTTTTATTTTGTTTTCATTTCATTTTTTTTATTTCCGGCTTTTCTTATTGTTTTGTTTTTTTTTCACAAATCTATTTTATTTAGTTTCTTCTTTATTTGAATTTTCTTTTGGTTTTTTTTCATTTTTATTAATCCCCTTTTTTTTCATTTTTGTATATTTTTACTATTATTATTTTTAGTTTCAGATTTTATTCTGTTTTATATATTTTCTTTTTTATTATTCCAAATTTTGCTTTATTATTTACTTTTTATTTCTGATTTTTCCAAATTATTATTTTTTTCCCAAAAACTCTTTTCTTGATTTTTTTGAAATTTGTTTTCTACTTTCTCAAAATTTATTATTCTATTTTATTTAATTTCTGTTTTTATTTTTTATTTTTTAGTTTATTTATTTTCTTTTTAGATTTTAGATTTTTATTTTTTGGTTTTAAAAGAAATTGTTTTATTATGTATATTTTTGTATTTTAAAAATTCTTTATCTATTTATTATATTTTTTTTATTTTTCTAGATTTTATTGTTTTGATTTTCAAAATTCTTTATTTTGTTTTAATTTCATATTTTAAATTCTTTTATTTCTCTTTTTTTTGTTTTTTTTTCTTTCAAAAATTCTATTTTTTTATTTTTAGTTTCTTTTCTTTTTTCTTTTTTGTTTATTATTTTTCATTGATTTACATATTAATAAATTTAAAATGGGGCTTCAGACATAATTGAGTGTTTACAGTGCCTCCATATTTTAGAGTCTTGATAGTGTTTGTCAGCATTAAGAACTTTCTGATGTGCAGGTGTGGATCCTCTAAGACTGTCCTTTCAAACTGAAGCAAATTTTGTGTCATGTTGATGAGTGTTGGCTTCAGATCGAAGTTCTGAAAATCATCCATTGTTGGGATGGATATACTACTCCTTAGGTCCTCATTAGTGGGGGCCATATAGTCCAAAGATGTACTCCTCCCTTGCATTGTCATTTTCTTTGCTATTGCCTCTCACCTTACCCTGCTGATCACTTGTTCTAATTCAGGTTCAAACTGCATGTTAGAAGCTTGGAAACGAGTTAGCATAAACAATATAAATTAAGGAAAAGGAAAGTTAGAGAAAAGATATTATATATGTAAATTTTTAAGAATTATTTAAAAGATAAATTAAATATATAAGTAGAAAAAAATTTAAGTATATACAGGTCTCAAGAAAATAAAAATCAAACTTCAAAGACTACTAGGAAATAGTCCTTGACAACAGTGTCAAAAAATTGTTGCGTGAAAAATGTGAATATCAAACTCTTTGCCAAATTTTTTCCATAAGAAATTATACCCATTGGTATAGAAAGAGGGTATTTAGACCCTTAATATTGATTCCACAAAGACTATGCCAACAATTTAAAGATGAAGTTAGAATTCTAACTTTTGAGATCACCAAATAAAGGGTTCTTGCAAAAGGAATAAAGGAAGTGAAAATAAAAGAAATAGAAATTAGATTTCTATTATATGGTAAACAAAAGAATGCTGTGCAAGTTATGGAAAATTTTATGACTTTACTTTCTTTTATCCCCTAGTTTCCCTATATTGTTCAATTGCTAACCACCTACACTAATTTTATCACTCCTTCTTGATTATGAAAAAGCAGTAATCTCCCTTCTAAATATTATCCCTATTGATCTTGTAAGAAAGGTAGATCAAAAAGGCATAAAGATTTAAAGGGTGCTAACTTCGTGTCAGTTAATTAACTGGTTAGAAACTTAGGTTTTCAATTGATCTTCCAAGATCCTTAAGTTTAATTATTCTATACTTCTACCAATTGGAATTGGTACGATTATCTAACTCCAAAACTTACTAACATATTAATATATGGTCAATTCCTATTAATGGATTAAGCATAATAAACTAACACAATGGTAATAATGAAAATATTATTCAAAAGAAAAAAATGGGGGTTCAAACAGTACATATCACAAAGTTTCCCAAAGCCCTATATACAAGAACATTAGTTATTAATAGATAAAAATAGCCAACAAGCATTCATAACTAAAGTAATTAAGAAATACAAAACCAATGTTGCCAGCACAACTTGAAACTACTATGAAATTGCATCGTAGAAGCATTTCTCCCACCAAGATCCTAAAGGATGATGCTAGAGGAAGAATTGAGAATGTAAAGGCTAGAAATGAGAGATGGAGGAAAGGTAAGGTTGTACCTAGAGAATGTGAAGGCCTTTAAAGCCGAGAGTAGTGATGTTTAATTGGAGTGGTGTTGCTGTATCGATGGTGTGGCAAAGCCTCAATTTTATAGGCCTAGATTAGAGTTTCTAGCATCACAAGTCGAGCTTAACCTAACTTCTTTGTAGTTGTTGCAGCCGTTCTAGGTTTTTTGCAACATCATATGATTGACTGGGATGCCTCTTATGTCATTAAGGTTGATGTGGTATTATTTGATGGCATGTTGAATGTTGGAAAAATCGTGCTAAGTTTGCATGGTTGTAGAACCTCATATTAGCATGGTCATGCTCAAGTCTGCTCAACCATACTAATCTTTTGACCGGGAATTGTTGTCCTTTTCTGCATCCTTGTCTTTTTGTGTCCTTTTTTTCCTCTTTTTGACCTATAATCTATCTATTTTTGGATTCTCTACTTGTTCGACCATTCTTTCAAAAACAGGGGATATTAGGATAAATTACAAATGAATTATGCTAAGTCATGTAGTAGTTATCATTAAAATCATGCAGACAAAATGAAAAAATGGTATTTTATCACATACTATATAGAAATTAATTTGAAGGATTACATGAATGCCCTACATGTCAAGTTTGATGTTATAAATTGAAATATGGTGATTCTAGTTATGATGAAAGCACAAAAAGGCCTCTAGCCAAAGTATTTTGGTATCTTCCAATAATTCAAATGTTGAAATGGTTGTTTTGTAATAAACATGATCTAAAAAATCTTAGATGGTATGTAGATGAAAGGAAAATTGATGAAAAAAATTTCATTTAGCTAATGGTTTGCAATAAAAGTTAATCAATCAACTATATTTGGATTTTGGGAATGAGTCAAGAAACCTAAGGCTTAGACTTACAACAAATGGAATAAATCTGTATGGTAATTTAAGTAGTAAGCATAGCTCATGGCATATTCTTTTGGTAATTTACAACCTTTCTCTGGAGTTATGCATGAAGAGTAAGTACATTATGTTATCTATGATGATTTTAGGCCTACAACAACTGGGAAATGATAGATGTTTATCTAGCTTCCTTGATTAAAGACTTACAAAATCTATGGGAAGACGGTGTGGATGTGTTTGATAGGTATGATAAGTAACATTTTAAGATGGGTGTCATGCTCTTTTACACTATTAATGAATTTCTAGTACATGAAAATATCTGCAGACATAGTGTTAAGGGGTATAAAACATGTTCTATATATGAAGAAGACACAATTTACCTCAACTACATCGTGGAAAGAAGATAGCTTACCTTGATTATAAAAAATTTCACAAGAATAATCACACGTATTGTAGATTAAGGAAAGATTTTAATGGGTTTCCAGAAATGGAGTTGCTCCAAAATCCTTAACTAGATAGGAAGTTTATGAATAGGTTAAAAACATCAACATTGTTTTTGGAAAGACTCAGAATAAAGCCACTGAGACAAACATATGAAAAAAAAGATCAATAATTTTTTATAATCCATATTGGTGCAATCTTCATGTCAAACATTATATTAATGTGATGCATGTGAAAAAAAATATGCGAGGAGTGTTATATATATGGCAAGAGATAGGATGGTATGAATTCTCGACTATATTTGGTTCACATGGGTATATGATAAGAAAATAAGTTTTTGCAAGTGCCTAGACGGGGTTAAGGTGCCATAAGGTTTTCCTTCAAATTTCAAAAGTCTTGTCTCCATGAAATATCTAAAGTTAGTTGGCTTAAAGTCCTATGATTGCTATGTGTTGATGCAATAACTACTCCTAATGGTTATTCATGACATTTTGCCTAAAGTTAGACATATATAACTAGGTTATGCTTTTTTTCCGATGTAGCAAAGTCATTAACCCTCTAAAATTTGATGAGTTCGAAAATGAAGCTTTTACTATCTTGTGCTGATTGACGATGTATTTTTTCTCCATCATTTTTGGTGTCACAACCTCTAGAATACCTTCATTCTCTTAACTTTACTTGCACATTATTCTTCCATATATGTACTAATTAAGAAATAATTATATATTCATGATGCACCTAATTCTTCATATCATACAGATATCTGAATAAACAAACTTTTATAGACATATACACATCCTTATCAAAGATACATCAATTCAACATTTCTAAAATAGAAGTAATCTAGAGTACTATGGTAGAGGTGACAAAATATGTACGTACAAAAAATAAGTACTCTACTTAAACTAAAAACTGTAGGATCCATTTCTATTCTTTAAACTAGTATTCTTGCCTTGTAGTTGTTGTTTGAGGTCATGGAGTGAGAGATCAACTATCTATCATCTACATTAATGATAATCTCAACATCGAGAAGAGGATGATCCACGTTGCAGGCTCACTGTGGAATGAATTACTTACTGAGAAATATAACAAAGGATGGGTGATACATTTCATTCAAGTAAAATTAAGGAGAAGAGTAGTATATTAGATCATACTTTAATATAAATAACATATAATTTCTTCGACTTTCTCAAAATAACATCATAGAAATAATTATCATATGTAATATATGAGTGAGATTACTCTATAATCTTCTTCACATGTTTTCATAATGACAGAGCCAGGATTAGGATGAGATTTAATGCATACCATACCATAATAATTCTCACAAATCTTGAGTTGACCATGCCTATGATATGCACATGCATGTCGATCAAAATTTTTGTCATCATTTTATCAAGACAATAAGGGGTATCAAGATATAATATCTAACCACAACATGCCCTTGGTAACACTCAAATAATCATCATTCCACAAAACCACAAAATTGTTTCAATAATAATGATAGGCTTCAAGGTATCCTCAAGATGACTAGGTCCAGCTAGAGAAATCCTAACTGCAAGGAGAGACCCTAGGCTATTAGGAAGCCCAAACATAGCTTATGTACCTCCTAGGCTTAGAATTTTTCATTATCATGAACTTTAGTCTACTTCAATGTGAGCTGATCCTTAGATTTTCCATCTCATTTTCACATAAGGGCTCGTAGATTATCCCTCATTAAAGATTTAAAAAAACATTCTTTTTATGCACATGATGCATGCCAATTAACTATGTTAATTCTCATTTCTGCTTCACTTAAAAGCCTTGCCTTCTTCTCAAAGTTTATAACCTCATAATCCTTATTCAATTATACAATTATTCAACTCAATATCTTCTTATAATTTGATTAAGGGATTTCTAATACATCAGCTGAGGTTCCTAGCCTCGAGTCAACATTCTATTATATTTGGACTTGTACATCATGATCAATCTAACAAGACTTTTCGTCCTTCAAGATTTCATATAGCATACTTCTTGACCTCTAAAATAAAATTTTGTAGAAATTATAATTTTTAAGAGTTTAGAATTGAGATGATATTTTTCTAATTCTTATTTTAAAATATTATTTAAAGGCAATAAAAATTTAAAATATTCTAACACTACCTAATTATGGAACAATCTAACAAATTAAATTATAAAAAATTATAAAAGAAATATTAGTATAAAATAACTCTAACAATTTTATCCTCACATACCAAGGTTCAAACATAAAGTTGTCTATATATAAAATAATCCAATTAAATGATAATTATATATATACATAAAACATTATGAATAGATTGGAAGGGAAAATGAATAACTATTATAGAGTACTAGATTTCAAACTTTTTTCACTAAATTTTTCAATAGAATACGTCCTTATATCTATTATATGAAAATATATTTGTATAATTTAAAAATTATTAAATGATGTTCTTTATAATAATTTTTTTGTAACACTCTACATTTAAGTACTATAACTCCTAAAATTTATATAAAATTGTACAAATTAATACCTATGAAAATTTATGGACATAGTCCATAAATACACATTGTTGAGCATCTTTACATCTAAAGTATCACCTATAATTTAGAACCATACAGTTTAAAATTCAAAGTGTTAGTATATTATTTTCTTGGTATATTGTTTAACCTCAATTTAAATAATTTCATAATCTAATTTCTAACCATTTAATTATCAAGTAGCAACAAAATCAATTTAATCCAAGTATTAAATTCAAATATAATTAACTATAAATTTTTCAATTTAAATAATAAATAAATTTTCATTCTAGAACTAAGGGGGCTCTAGAACAACTCCTATACTCTACTTGAAGAAAAGTATAATATTTAATTTTATGGATGCTCCTACCAAGTTATTCCTCAAAGTCAAGTCTCGATTTGGTTAGAAATGGACGCATAATTCTTCAAAAAAAATTTGAGCAAGAAATTTCTTTTTTCTGTCCAAGCTTTTCCTTTGTTTTCTATTATCTCCTTTTTCAATTTACAATTCCAAACTCAATGGCATTTTCTAAATTGAATTTTGATATCAGGGGATAGGGAAGGTGAGTGCACTCACCAGGTGGCTTAAATTTCAAAATGGATAAAAAATGAAGTTCTTGAGTAATTGGGAGATGACTTAGGTTTTTTTCTTAAAGAATTGGCTACTACATTTCTTCCCCACAAAAAGAAAACTTTGTCCCTGAAATTTCTCCTTGTAGAAAATATATGGATATAACTTCCTCATCTTCTCTTTAAGTTCCTAAGTTGCATCTCCTTCTTTGTTTCTTGCAACTTTAACTAACTTCAATGTTCTTTATCATAATTGTTTGGTTTCCTCTTCTATAGGATACGCACAGGTCGTATTTTATAAGTTAAATTCTCTTTTAAATACAAAACCAATTCTTTCGAGAATTTGGTATGGACCAATATATCTAAGACTAAGCTTTTAATATTTCATTATTCTACTAATCCCGGTTAGATGTGTAACTCTCAAAAATACATAATCATCTTCTTTAAATTTTAGTTTGTCAAAATAATTTTTCTACCTATCTTGTAATATTTTCATCTTTTATCTAATCATCTTGATTTTCTTTATCATCTATTGAATCATTTCTGGTCCCAATATAGAGCTTTATAAGGAGTCATCCTATGCTCAAGTAGAAATTGTTATTATAAGCGAATTTGACTAGTGATAGAAATTAATCCTAGCTTTCCTAATATTCCATAATGCACTCTCCTAACATGTCTTCTAGAGTATGCATCATTCTTTCTATTTTTCCATTTGACTAAGGGTGATACGTAGAATGAGTTAGAGTTGAAATCCCAAAGCTTAATGCAAGCTAGCCCAGAACCATGATGTGAATCTTGGATCTATATGAGACACGATGGATGAAGGGACTCCATGAAAATGAAAGATTTCCTGTACATAAAATTTTGTTTTTCTAAATAAATTTTCATATTGATAGGTAGAATATAAGTAGATTTTATTAATCTATCCACAATTATCTATATAGCATTTTGATTCATAGGTGTCCTTGGTAGTCCAGCCTTAAAGTCCATAGATATGTTATCACACTTCCATTCGAGAATTTCCAGTGGTTTTAACTCTCCTAATGGTTTTTGATGTTCGATCTTCACTTTATAGAGGACAAGAAAGTTGACATGTATTTGGCTATCTCTTTTTCATTCCATGCTACCAAAAACGTTTCTTCATCTTGATACATCTTGGTTATGCTCATTTTAGTTTTGTGAGCTTCTTTGAGAATTATGTTTTGTAGTTTTTTGTTCATAGGAACATAAATCCAATCTCTAAATCAAACAATTCCATCACTTCCTAGTTGAAATTCTCCTTCCTTATTGGAAGAATTAATTTGGCCTTGAAGGTCTACGTCCTTCGATTATTCTTCTTGAATTGTTCTCAAAGATTCATTGGTAATTATCAACTTTCCTAGCATTATGCTTGTTGGTCGAAACTCCCTTGCTAGGTTAAGATCTCAAAATTGGTCAATAAGCTTTATCTCGTTTACCATCATTTTAGCAATTGGCAATTGGCAATCCACACAAAATGATGTAGAGGTCCAAAATGTAGAGGATCCTAGCTGTGGAGTTATTAGGCCTATTGGACCTCATACAAACTAGGCTTATTAGGCCTCGCACATTAGAATAGGATTTAGGTAAATTTTTTGTATTCTAGAAACTAGTAGCCCAATATGTATAGGATTTAGGCCCAATTTCCCTGTATTTTAGCCTAGGATTTTTGGGTTTTCTATGGCCTAATTTGAGGATGCATTGAGGAGTGAAGAACATATCAATATTGGGCTAAAATTCAAACCCAAATCAGATTCAAAGTTATTCTTTCATTTCCTCCATTTTGCACCTTCTCCATTTTGCCTATATAAGGCACCCTCAAATGTAGTTTTGATCAGCTTTTAGTCATTAATGCATTTTTCATTTAGTAATTGAGTGTGAGCTTTCTCTTTTATTCCCATTAGAACCAAGCTTGGGGTTGAGGAACCTCCTCATCCATGTTTGTTCCCATGGTGGTAGAGAAGGAGTTCATCCTCCATAATGGTTGGCACTCCTAAGCATAAGGAAAAGCTTCACCGAATCTTCCATGTCTTTATCCCTCCTCCTAGCCCCCATTGTACCAGATCAAATCCTCTTTCCTTTCCTACATCAATTGGTATCAAAGCTCCATCAATGGAGGTTAGATCTAATCCTTAATCATTTGTAATTTTGTTCTTATTTTTATTCTTTCAACTTCATCTTTGTCTCTGCTTTCTTTTTTAATTTTTATCAGGAAAATGAGCCCCAATTTTTGTGATTCTTTTTGTGTTGAATTCTTCTATGTTTATATCTTTTGGAATGATATTTTTTTTATTTGGTTGAGAATTGAATTTTTTATTATCGATTTACCTGAGTATGCTCATTCTAGTGCCACAACAAGCCTAGTTTGAGTAAGATCAACATAACTTGCTCAAATATGGTCTAATTTGAACCAAATTTATTTTGTATTGCTTGATATGATCTCTTTCCTTCATATAACCAATGTGGATTTTGCAGATCTTTAAAAAATTCAAAAAAATTCTGAGATTTGAATATAATTTTGGTGCCAAGAATGTGTGTTTAAGTTTGATTTCTTGATTCGATTTTGATAGGCTTGTTTCAATAATGTATTGTTCCGTCTTTTCATGTCTTGATTTCCTTTAATTGAAATCCTTGTTTATGCAATTAAATTCTCAAACAGTTTCATGAGTGTGTGCTTACATTCATTAGATGCTAGCTTAGCTCATGCATGCAAATTTCAATGATTGAGTCTCATCTTAAGTGAAATTTTAAATCCATCTTAAAACACCTAAAAGAAACTAAAAAAAAAATCGTTGTACCTCTAGACTCTTGAATTTGGAAAAATTTGGACTTCCTTGAGGACTTAGAGTAACCTATGGAAAGGAAGAGTGCAAAAACTACACTAAATTAGACAAATTGGGCATAAGAACCGAGACCTTGAGAAAAATCCTATGCAAAGGAGATTTTGAGAACTTATTACCTCTGGAAAACTGGACAAGAATTCAAAAATTTTGAGAGTATACATTGGATCTATCTTGCATTGTTGCTAAGAAGATTATAAGTAAATATAAAGTTAAGCAATTTTTTTATAAGTATACTTGAAAAATATACATTATTGATAATGATAATTTATGTTTTGCATGATTCTTTGATTTAACAAAGCTCATAAGAAACCTTTGTTCCTGTTGGATAAGTAGATATCCTCAATATTGGTATTGGGTAACCAGATCATTCAAGTTATGTTCATGATGATAATCAAGGTGTCGGCGTATGATAGTACTTTGGATTGTCTTCCACTACACATGGTTCAAAAGAAGGACCGATGTCAAAGAAATTAGTTTGAGACCATGAGAGAAGATATAAGGTAAGAACTTAGGAAACAACTTTAAGAGGAGCTTAGATAGGAGCTCAAATAGGAGGTTGCATTTTTTGGGACTTTCCCAAACACATATCCAAGATCACCCTTCTCCTTCTCCTAAAAGCGTAAGCACAAAGGGGACATATGCTTCGATTGAGGAATATGTACCAGGAGAAAAGGATCTTGTTGTTGCTATAAACGATTATCAGTTATATGTTGATGGTTCATTTCATTTAGTAGTCATTGGGAAAGTCTACAAGTTGGGTTCAACCATCCATCACAAGAAAATTGATGATGTAATATTAGGGTGGTGGTTGAACAAATTGAAGATGCAAACATTATGTTCTTATGCCTTCTAAGGAGGTTCATACAGTGAGGCCAATCCCCAATCATTTTATTTTATGACTAACAATAATTGTGCAATAGGCTCAACCTAAGGTATTAAATAGTTTCATAAATGTTTAATTATGTCTTTCCTTTGTTGCTAATCTCTCTCTCTCTCTCTCTGTATATATATATATATATATATATATTTACAAATATTTTATAAATTCATCTTAGGTTCATAAGAAATATCTTTGAGAGAAGATTGACGTTGGTGTTAAAAAATATCTTCCACCCCAACAAAAGAAACCTGAAGCTAATTTGCTTGCACGTATATTTGGTATTGTTGTTAACTTGGGCATCCAGCCTTGCAATTCATTATGGAAGCTGATGTCATAGTGAAGCCCACTACTATCCCCTTCTATATTACTAGGAAAGATATCTTGGAGCTAGTTATGAATAACAACTTGCTATGTATCAGTTTTACAATTATGGTTAATGTAAGTAAATTTCTAAACCTTACTTGAATTAATTAAGTATGAAATTATGATAATTAGAATTCATTCAAAATATTAAGTACTTTCATGGAATCTATAAACAAAGAAGAAACTTAGACTTGTATGAATTCTTTGACCTTGCTCACATCTAGAAAACCAGGGACAAGCCAGCTTACATCCAAGGTTACATTTAGAGTAGATTGGAAAGTGAAAAAGAGTGTTACATAGCACCTTATCTTCATTCTTAAGTCAATACATGTAAGTTTTACTTAACACCTTCAATTAAATTTCTAGTTTTGGTTTATTCTTATTCAAATTTTTTCGGGCCCATTGGTAATTAATCATTATTTGTCCAAAGTAGAATGTAGTTATCTTTCTATGCTTTGCTTAGCAAAAAATGAAAAGAAAGACATAAGCAACATTATTGATGTGTAATTTTTTTTATAATTTTTTATTTAAATTTAATTTTTTATTCTTAAAATTAATTTGGTTCTTCTTTTATCACAGAGTAATGAATGTCAGTCTTCTATTAAAAGGGACGCATTCAGCAAATACTAAAAAGCCTTCATGGATAATTTCATGTGTAAGTTGTTTATTTTAAAATTATTCAATTCTTTTATATTTTTGTAATTATATCATCCCTAATTATATTTGTTCTTTAATATTCTTTTGAAGTGCCAAAAATAAACTAGGAGAGCTGAGTACTGATATTATGTTAAGAGATATATGTTTCACAATGTATAAGCATCTATTATTGATTCATGGATTGGGGTGATTACAATTATCATAATTTCATAATTTGATTTTAATTCTTAACATGATATTTTTTTATAACTTTCTTCCAACATTTTCAAATATTTTAAAATCCTTACCCTTTAGTTGAACAAGAAATTAATGATGTTAGAAGATGTTGGGGGAATATATGATAGAGGGAGGAAATTTGGGTTGATATTTTAGGTAACTTTTACTTATTCTCATTGTAAATATTCAATGTATTTTGATAATGTATATGATATATTATTTAATTGTCATAAATGTGTTCTTTGGTTATGTTGTTTGGTTACGAATATTCTAGAATTTCCTAGAACATTTGTTGAGGGGGTCAAGAATCTATTGCATTTTCCTTTACCTCTAGTGTTAAGATTCCCTAGATTTGTTGTCTAGGTTGTGAAGAATCTGTTGCATTTTTCTTTATCTAGATGTTAAAATTCCATAGATTTGTTGTTCAAATTGTTGAGCATCTGTTGTATTTTTCTTTACCTTAAGTGTTAGAATTCCTTAGATTTGTTATTTAGGTTGTTGAGAATTTGTTGGATTTTTCAATACCTAGAGTGTTAGAATACCCTAAATTTGTTGTCTAGGTTTTCAGGTATTTGTTTCATTTTCCTTTACGTAGTGTTATAATTCCCAAGATTTTTTTTTATAGATTATCAAGCATGTGTTGCATTTTTCTTTACCTAGGTGCTAGAATTCCCTATATTTATTGTCTAGGTCGTCAAGCATCTACTTCTTTTTCCTGTACCTTAGGTATTAAAATTCCCTATATTTTGTCTAGTTGTTAAGCATCTATTGCATTGTCCTTTGCCTCAGGTGTTAGAATTTCCTAGATTTCTTGTCTAGGCTTCCAAGCATCTTTTACATTTTATTTTACTTCAATTATTAGAATTCCTTATATCTGTTGTTTAGGTTGTCAAGCATCTATTAAATTTTCATTTTTCTTAGGTGTTAGAATTATTTAGATTTTTGTCTAGCTTATTAAGCATATATTATATTTTTCTTCATCTCAGGTGTTAGAATTCCCTAGATTTGTTATTTAGGTTATTGAGCATCTATTACATTTTCCTTTAGCTCAAGTGTTAGAATTCCCTAAATTTGTTGTCTAGGTTGTCACACATCTACTACCTTTTTCTTTTTTACTTTAGGTGTTAAACTTTTCTAAATTTTGTTATCTAATTTGTCATGCATATCCTACCTTTTGTTTAAGAATTTTTTAAATATTTTGGTTAGATCATCAAGCATTTGTTACATTTTCTTTTACCTTTAGAAGCCTGAATTTATTGTTTGGGTTATTAACTGTATGTTTCTATTTCTTCTCAAATAATATCCTTTATTTGAATTTTCTTTCCAAATAAAATTGGCTCCTTCTTTAAGTTTCTTATCCTTTGTATTGAAAGAACAAGCAAATGGTCCTTTGTATCAAAAGGGAAAACAAATTAGGGCTTCTATCAGCACCCAATTTATAAGCTATATTAAATTAAAAAAGAAAATCCAAAAAATATAAATGTAGTAGCAAGACAATCAAAGGCAAGGCAGGATAAGAAAAAAGTAGAGAAACAAGCATAATAGCAACCTGAGGCCAAGAAAAATAAACCTATAGTATAAAGTAGATTAAAGCTTATCTAAGAGAGGTAAAGGAGTTAATTGGTGGCAATTTTAGAATTTAGATTGCCAAAAGAAATAAGTTCAAAATATAGAAAAGAAAAGTTAAGTGGGAAAATTAAATTAACTTTTATATGAAATAGAACTTGTGGAAATTTGAAAAAGGAGGCATTGATTTTTATTTTTTTCTCAACAAAATGAATTTGGTTTATTTAAAAAGTTATCTAATGAAAGCAACTACATTCCATTCAACATTCCTAATTCTTCAAGTATGTTTTCGTTTCGTTACATTAGATTACTGCTTGCTAATCTTTGTGAAATCATTCTATTCTATTCTATTAGTTTATTTGGTTAATTTATCTAGTTAATTAGTGTTTGAGTTGAGTGATTCTTGGATTAAAATGATTAAATTCTAGGATACTTATTTAATACTAGTGATAAAAAATCAACATACACACACCTATACTTATAGGTCATTCCTTTCACATTCTGTTTCAATATACATTAGTGTTCATGATCAAAATAGTTACAATTCAACATCATGAGTCTTCAATTATTTCCAAAAATAAAGTCATAGTAAAAAAGATATGAAATTATCTATTAGGATTCTATTTCTTCTTCTTCCTCTTGCTCACATTTCACCAGAAACCACCATGGTTAGTAGTCATTGCCACCATCTTGAATTTCCCTAACCACCAAATTCATCATTCTCATCATCCAAACCGACAAAACTTAAAATTTTTCCAAAATTAGAAGATTAGAATTCAAGCAAAAACTTTTTTTAATTAAAATCTAGGGGGGAAAATAATAAGCTCTTCCCTTAAAATAAGGCTAGTCTACTTCTTTGCTTCACCATTGTCAACAGAATCCCATCTTCCTCGCTAGAAATCTTAACATTTCTACCATATACAACGTGGTTTCCTTCTTTCTTTATTCATTCCTTCCCATGATGGTTGTTATCCTTGCTCTCATTCTACATACAGGGTTGAAATCCTTTTTCTCACCATTAGTGTCATCCTCGATGATGTCTTCTTTTTCACCACCATCTCCATCATCGCAAATGGTATTATTCTTCCTCAGCCACTCTGACCACCATGAGAAACGTCCACAACCCCTAGCTCCCCCACATCTCCACTCTTGATCCCTTTCTCTTTGCTACCATCATCATTGTTGAGGACAATGGCTCTTTCTTGGTCAAACCCTTTCCTTCCACCTCTCTCTATCTCCCTCAAACTCTATCCCTTCTTCTTAGACTCTCCTATATAAGAACCCTAGTCTCTCTTAAGTTCCAATTCTCCCTTGTCTCACTCTCTCTCAAACTGTGACTATAACATCCTAGTAATGATACTTATCCTAGGTTTAATTCATATTATGGATTCACTATCAATTTGTTACTTCATGGTGCAAAACCCTTTTATAAAATAATGCTATCGAAAATATGGTATAATTTTTTTTTTTTGAAAACTTTTGTTGAAAGTGCAAGCCTCGTCATAGTAAATTAACTTAGCAATTACTAGTTAAGATGCTGTGACTCACGATAACTTTGAACACTTACATTTATCTACTTGATGTAATATACATTCATTTTTATACAACAATATATATATATATATATATTTATATATATCATAGCATACACATACCAAATACATTTACAAAAAAATAAGCACATCAGTGCCCTTTCATAGTTATAGTCATCCATTACAAAATGTATTAGTTATATCAACATAATAAGGTCCGCTTTAACTCTTCCTGCATTCCAACCTATGAGCACTAAAACTTTGGTCCATGTTATTCACTTCTATATAGACCATTATCATTGCAATGAGTGTGGTTAGGCTTTGGGAAAAGAATTAGGAGGTAGGAAGTGAGAAATTATAATTTTTCAGTAAGCATCTATCCTAAGGTTGGTGACATCATTTCTTCCTATCCACTTTAGCTTATTTATAAAAGAGTGACAAGCATACAAGTTCGATTATTTCTTTTTAAAATAATAAATCTAAAGTGGATTCATTTTGATTTAACTTAATATGCATCACACAACCATCATAGATAAATGACCAATTTTTAAAAGTAACTTTGGAATTAGTAACTTGTTTTTGGGAGGTTTTATGTCATTAAAAATTGTTTGGTTGATAACAGTGGTAAGTGTTTTGGAGGAATTCCTCCTTGGGCTAAATTGAAAGCATAGTTTGGTAAAGGAGGAAACTTCAAGCAAAAGTTTTTAAAATCTCTGTTAGAAGGATTTTTATGTCTTCTTTTATATTGAGTAATTTTTGAAATTCAATCATGTAAGTTAGTGGCCACTTAAAAGATAATTGGTGCTAATTTATGTGAATGATAAAGTGTGCAAAAAAAATTTCGAAGGCTTTAATTTCTCGAATATATGTATCTTTCAATTTCTTTTCATGATCCCCTCTTTGCAAAGCAAAGAAAGCATTCAAAAGTTGAGTTTATTGGTGATTGTTAGCATTCAAGAATGGCCAGAAGGTATCTCTTTGACCAAAAGTCCATAAGGACTTTGCTAAAAAATGAGAAGGACAGTAATGGGCAAGAGTGAGGTGATCTCATCTTTTGCACTAAAATGAGAGTAGATGGTCTACTTATTCATAAAATTTTTGGGGCATGAGCTATCCTCGTAGATTATTCCTTCTACCCTTTTGAACATACAGAGAGGCATGCATTAGCTGAACCCAAATTGTTGAGCCACCAAGTTGGGTTGATAGGAGACAAGTTTGAATACTTTTTCATTATAATTGGAAAATAAGAGTCGGTGTGTGAAAGTTTATTTACAAATATCCCAAACTTTATATTACTAGTCAAGAGTCTCATAGGGAAATTTTCTCACAAACCAAGCAAGTCCATTAGTCTGAGCTCCAAAGGGTGCTAATTATGGGAGATGTTTGGTTGTCTCAAGGAAGATCAAAAAAGAATTGGAAGAAAGCATCGGAGGAATTCTTCTTTGGTACCATACTTGTTAAGTGCAATAAATGAAAACCTTTGATTTGATGCAACACATCTAGAGGTTCTTGGTCATCTAGCTCATGCTCGAAAATAGCATTTAGCCATAATTGGAGTAACCAAAAAGGACCTCCAGGATTGTTAAGGGTTATGTCTCGTGACCGTAGGTCTTCGATCGCTTATGAGATGGGGTCATAGAGACCTCCCAGTATTAATTTGTTAAGGCATATGGGATGCCTTTATAGAGTAGTGTGGCAAGTAGCAACATCTACATGGGAACCTATAGTGATTTAGTGCAAAATACAAAGGCCAGGAGCCAATATTGAAAGAAAGCAATATGCTCAGTGATGAATGGATTTGTGTATACTTATTTTTATTTTGTTGTGGGCTTAATTAGGTTTGAATCATGTCTAATTCTATCATTTTGAGTGATTTTTATGATATTGGGCTTAAGTTATAAAATTAATTAAATTTTTTATTTTCATGCCTCTTGACCTTTGCTCATTGTGCAAGTCATATCTTAGGCTATAAAATTAAGATTGGAGGGATTCTGAACGCATTTGAAAGCTGAGACAAAACCCTAAAATCACATGTATGCCCATGTAGCCTAGTCAAAATGGATCAAAAATTTATTTAGGCTGAACCGTGACCCAGAGTTTTTGTCCAGATTGCCCAAATATGTTCCAATAAAACAAACATATAAATATGGCTATGTTACTTAAGTACCATACACATCTAAATATGCAGTACAGATACATATTACTTATACAAGCTTAATATTTGTTACAATCACTTAGGTTCAAAAGTTAACACAAACATTTATATGGCATGAATTGTACAAACATTATAATCACATAGTCCATTAGGTTAAAAAGAAAGTTAAGCTAAGGGCATTTGTGCCTTTACATACTTACTTATACACTTTATATTACTATACTTTATATCACTTATTTATCATACATTCATCCTTAATTATATTACAAAAAAATTACATTATTAGGTGAAACACAACCTTTAACTTCATTAGGTTCAATTAATGCTTCAATAGTGACCATAGGCTATCATGTAGGGCTTAGTAGGATCCATCTCCCATCTCTTGGTAAGCCTAGAGTGGGTACGGTTTGGGGAAAGGAGAGCTTCCTTGTGAAGACCACACGTATGAGGAATTGTAGTAATGCGAGGGTCTCTACGAGTCGCTCTCTCCTTTAGAAGATAAGGAGACGCCCATGTGTGTTGTCAGGGGTGCCTGATACCTCGATGGCAGAGGAAAAGCCACATTAGGGTGAAAATCCTCTAAGGGTATGGCAAAATTAGTAGTCGAAAATCTTGAGCAAAATAGTAGACACGAAGATATGACCCAAAGGAAAATAAATCCTCATGTTGTCTTGGGCTGTGATTACCCATGAGCAAGCCGCCTAGTTGATTTTGTTAAGCTCAACGAACGCCACTATCATTGCGAATGACATTCTCAACATCTATGGAAGAAAATATGGTAGAGGGGTGAGAAACTAAGTTTCTATGTAGGATTCTATCCTATGGATAGTGTTAACATTTTCAACCTAACCACTTTAGTTTATTAAGAAACATGGCATGCATACAGGTTCATTTTTCACTTTTAAAAAAACCCTTAGTTGAAATGGGTTCTTTTCTTTAGTTGTAGAAACTAACTTCTGTCATAAGCATACAAGTTACTTATTTTTTATTTCATGCATTTTACATATTCTTGAGATTATATTATATCATATTATAGATATTATTTGACTTTCATTTCATTCATGCCTTAATCATAACTCTTTTTATTTATCTATCACTATCATACATTTTATTTAAACAATATCTTTTCACTAGCTCTACAACTCTACCTTCTATTCTTAGGATATGAGTTTATTCCTTAATGGTTGTCACCATCATCACCATTGAAGACCTAGCGCTTCATGATAGAAGGATTTTTGGAGAACCCTTTTTGTCTCCACCATAGAAGGATCCTTTTGCCTTCTGAATATGCACAAGATACATTAAGAGTAATATTAACTTTTCACATAAGTTCTTTCTTTAACGATCCCTTAATTAATTATATCCCTTTTTAAATCTTCTAGATAACATGTATACTGAAACAATCCAACCAATATGTCATGCACATATTGTTTCCAATCAAATCAACCTTCACATTCATTATCAACACATGAGCATCATCCTTCTAAGTTACCTCTCAACCTTTCTTTGTCTCAAGGTTTAAGATTCTCTTATACATTTAATTTAAGTTTATGACATGGTGAGGTTTAGTGTGTTTGGCCGAGTGATCTTTTTAGGTTAATCCCCTTTGTTTTAATCAAGTTAGGTATTTTATGTACAACTACCTCATTCCAAGTTTAAGTATTAGAATTTTGATGCTCTCTTGACCCTTAACTAATTAAGTTTGACCCACTAATTTATTTTATTTATTTGTGTTCTTACTTATGGATTTAAGTCTTCTAACTCATATCTCACTTAAAGATTCTTAAGCATCCAAGTCAACATATTTTTTTATGAATTTACCCCATGGTTGGCCGAATTGACCATTTGAGTTTCTAGGGAATTATGGTTCGTTTCCTTATACTTAGAGGATGACTCACACTAGTTTAGGGTGTAGGCCAATATGTTGAACCAACTTATAAGCTTTTAAGGTTTTACACCCATTAGTTATAACTCCTTGGCTGAATGGCCTTTAAGTTATCATTATCCCATGGTTAAACTTTTAATCACCACCTTATGCATGGGTGAGTTCACTCTTAAGCATTAATAATATTTTTAACTCATGCTCCTTGTATTTAGCCAAGTTGGTCGAATGGTTCCCAAACCATTACCAAATATTTTTTAAACCTTTAATTATTTTCTCATACATGGTTAGGATTTTTGTTACACCTTAAGTAAATTTTTTAACTCAATTTCCCTTAATTAACTTAGGTTGGTTGAATTTCACCCTTGACCAAGTAAAGGTCATTTTCTCAAAGTTCTTATCACTTGGCCTTTGCACCATTAATTTTTAGCACTTTTTGCATTATTTTTGTTTGGGTACATCAAGATTTGTCCTTTATCCATAGCTTTGGTCATGATTATGGAGAGTTTTAAATGTTTTATTCAACTTTTTAGTCCACAAGTCCACCCTTTCTCTTACTAGCTTTAAGATCCAATTTTTGGAGTTATTTATGTAACTCTTGGGACATAATTTTTATAGTCTTTTAGGATTATAACCACATGGGTCCAGATCTATACTTTTAACAAAGTTTAAGTTCAATATTAAAGCTTTCAAGAGGAGACATAAGCAAGTTCACAAGTTTTATCATAAAAGCCATAAAGAAGTCATTTTTCAAGACAATCAAGTGGAGATTCACTAGATCTACTCCTAGTTCTATTTATCCCTTACTTTGAACATCTCAAAACACTTAAAAAAACTCTCAAATCTTCCAAAACTACTAAAAATAATCTTTAAGAAATTTTAAGTGATTAAATTTATCCAAAGGTTCTAAGAAGCTCTTTAATCCATCAAAATTTCCTTTTAACTTCCAAAAATCACTAAAAACTTGGTGATGTTAATTTTTAACAACCAAGGGATGTTTTGAATTCCATCTTGCTCAAGAAAGTAGGATCCATAGAATTTAGAGAATGATGCACCAAAAAAGAGAAGGAAACGAGACAAAACACATAAATAAAAACTTAGAAAAAGTGTATGGTAGAAACCATACTTGTTAAAGACTTATATAAGGATTCAGTGGGTCTTTTGAAGTTTATTTCCCTCTCCTTTGTGTTCCACATGAATACCTTCAAGGATGATGGTAGAGCTTTGTTTGTTTGGCTTATTATGACTTAAACTTCAAAAATGGATGTTCAAGTTTAGTGTAGGTTTATGGATCTTAAGAGAAGTTGGAGTTTAGAATGAATTTAGAGAGCTTGCACAAGTGTTTAGAATAGTGTTGATGGATCAAATGATCTTTCCTTGTGCCTATAGTCAAATTCGGCCACTTTGGGACAAATGGGAATTAAATCCCACTTAAGGGAATTTTGGTCCATTTACATATAATTTCTATTTTCAAAATTAAATGTAAATGGTAGAAGATATCATTTAACACTAATCATGATTAATCCAACACTAATCATGGTTAATTTATCTTAAGCATGATTAATTTTAACTTAATCACAAATAATTTAATTTAACCATGATTAATTTTATCTCTTCTCATAATTGGTTTTATCTTATATGACATTAAGAGTTTGATGATTCATAGGGTTAGTGTAAACATCTAATTATGTCTGAGATCCCATTTATAAATTTAATTAATAAATAGGCAAAAAACAATAAAATAAAAATAAATAAAGAGAAAGATTATATTAAAACTAGAAAAGAAGAAGTAAAAGAAAGAGAAGAGAAAAAAGTAAAAATATAATAATAAAAAAATGATAAGTAAATAAATAATAATAAAATAATAATAAAAAATAAAAATTGAAAAGTAAAAGTAAATAAAAATAAAAATAAAAAAAAAAAAGAAGAAAACATAAACAAAAATATATAAATAAATATAAGAATTGAAAAAAATGGAAAAATAAATAATTAAGATAAAATTAAAAGAAATATAAATAAAAAAAATAAACCAAAGAAAATGAAAATAAAAGAAATAAGCAGAAAAACATATTAATTTGGTAGTTAAACAAAAATTAAAAAGAGACTAACGACAAATAACTAATAAAAATGGATACCAAAAAATGAAACAAAACAAAAAACGAAAAAAAATGAAAAACAGAATGTAGAAAGAGAATGGACATGCAAGGAAGAGGGGCTCTCTGTTAGGTCTTGGCCTCAAGCATCCTCTGAAGAAAGGTCTTCTAAAGAGAAGTCAAGACCTTAGCACGAAGAATTACAGGAGATCTCCACGAATGAAAGAGGAAGGACAAGTGGGGACCAAAAGAGGAGAATAGGTATGCATGAGTGGTAGAAGCTCTAGAGGGGGGGACTTTTTTTCCCATTTTTTTTCAACTGGGGAGACTCTCGGAGGCTAGGGGGTTAGGAATTACTAGGATGATTTTTCTAGCTTGCTTAGTTTAGTTTTCTCGGAGAGTCCCGATTTTTGGTGGCTGCGTCTCGTCTTCTCCATACCCTTTTGGGCTTCTTCTCCAAGGGGGATAGCCTCCATTCTGGTAGGGAGAGAATAAAGACTCCTGGCACTTCCATCTCATGGAAAAAATCAACAACAAGCCACGTCTATGGTTGATATAAAGGAAAGGGCCTGAAGAGAGAGAGAGAAGACAACTTTGGTCCTAGCTCAGCTCGGCGTAGGTCTTTCAAGAGAAGGGGAGCTTCACATTGGCTACACCCAGGTTCTTTCCAATTCGCGCAAACCACCTCATCTAAATATATTGTATATATTCTTGCAAATGGCATGAATTTGGAACGTAGATAAACATTTTGTTAATCATTACAATTCCAATTTGATCCCTAGCCAGGTCAATTAATTTGTATAGGTAATTCAAGCTAACCTACGCTCGATCTTGAAATCAACATGCAATCATAGGAGATGTCTCTTTTCTTTAATTATTATATGTAAATCTAGAGCCCTAAAGGTATCAAGAAATGTCATGATTTGCTACATAAAACCTGATGAGTTCTTGGTCCATTCATGAATTCTTTGGTAACTTATAATGAAATATTAGAATGAGAGCATAGTCATGGATGAGATGATGTCGTACTTGTCTTTCCCCAAGATTGAATGGTATGACATTTCTGTCGTGATCAAGGGGAACGTAGGCATTCTGTTTCCACAAGTGAGTAGTGCTTTTATTAGATCTAGACCTGGAAGAAATTCATGATCACCTAGTTGCTACCTATACTGAGACGTCGTGGATGTTGAGAATACGATCCTACAAAGCAGCCTTGTCTCTTCTCATGGTTGTGAGATGAAGGCGTCTTGGTAGAGACGATGATCGTGCTGCTAGGACGTTGTATCCTTGCATTGTATGGGTGACTACAGCTCCTACAAAACACGAGTCTTTCACTCAATGGCACAAAAGCGTACAAGACAGGTGGGTTATAATTCCTATCAGATGAAGCCCCTTCTTTTGATCATGGAAGAACCACACTACACATGAAACAGTGAGACGCTTCTTACGATCGCCTAAGTGCACCAACCATTCTCCAAGGTGCATGTTAGGTTTCTTGAGCAACAGAGGAAGAGCTCATGGCTTCATATGCTTGTGTAGCATAATCCTATACTAATTGAGACGTCGGAATCCTTGTATATCCAATCTAAATTTTGCAGCTATCACCCCTGGTTGAAGACGTCAGTTTGCATGCACCCCATGATTAACCAAGATCAGACAAACCGGATGAATTGCTGCTACATTGCTCCAAGTTTAGCATAGTAAGAAGACCAGTCCAAGCAATTCAGACAGTTGCATCTCACTCCATTAATGAAGTTGTACGAGAATTCATGCAATAAGCCATACCTCATGGTTTTTGAGTTTTGTAAGACTTTGCAAAGGCAAGTCACAAGTGAGTTAGCATATGTTCTGGGACTTGGCAGATACATCCTGCTCTACCGATTTGCAGTGATAGGCTAATGAATTGCAAGCTCTTATTGGGTTGGACGTACAAGTTGTTGAAACGATAATACCACATGGTGCAAGTCCACTTTTGGTCTTTATCGATGCTAGATTTTCTCTTCATGAGAATATGAATGTACTACTAAATCTTGCTTAGATATTTGGACTGAATGCTTCTTAAAAACCTCTGGAAATCTCATCGATCAGGTGATCTTAAGGAGATTCAGAATTCAGCCTTGACGGGGTCCCGCTCCTCCATTACATGCACTTCTAAGTGCACTTAGCTTCACCTCACGTCTCGAACAGACCCACGCAAAGTGAGAAATTGACCTGACTTCCTATGTAGAAGACAAAGAGAGAGGTACAATGCCTGTATCGCTTCATTCTCTACGTCAATTTCTGCATGCTAGCATTATAGTCCCCTTTACAAACTTTTTTCAGCTCTGGTCATAATTGTTGAGGCAGCCAAACTGTATATATATGAGAATGCTAAGTTAATAACAAAGGCCAAGCAAAAAAGAAGCCTAGAAGTCATGGCTAAGTGCTCAAGTATTTAAGAGGCTGTAGTGTCTCATGCCTCTTTAGGAGTAGAATCCACAAAAGGATGAGAATTATATTAAATTCGGACGCTGCATCAAGACTACCACAAGGAGGGGCTAAACAATGCAGAGACATGCAAAAATAGTGGAGTTAAAAGGAATGTGGGGCCTACTAGCGAGGCATGTTCAAAATAAAGGAAGCGGCCCACTCTATACATATATATGGTTCATGAAGTGTAAGCTATAAAGTGATATAGCTCAAGTGGTTGCAGACTTGGTCCATAACCCCGAATCCATGCATTTGATCCCTGCGCCCAATCATTTGTTTTTTTATTCTTCTACCATTGCATGCCTAATCTGATGGGCCACTTGGGCCACACATACTACCCCCAATGTTTTTAATCCCTTTACAATTAATTAGAAACCAATTTTTTTTTCACATAAGTCAAGAATTTTTTTTGTTTTCAAGTTCTTCTTATTTAAAACCAAATTCAACTTTTTTCTTAAAACTTTCATCAAGCTCATTTCATTTAAAATTAAGTTTAACCCTTTTCTTAAAATCTCATCAAGTCCATTTTAGTTCAAATCAATTTTATTTTTCTTCCTCATTTTTATTCCATTTTAAAATCAAGCCTAACCTTTTTCCTCAAGTGTCAAATAAAATTTATTTTCACTTCAAGTAAAATTCACTTTCATTTCAAATCAAGTTTAAATTCATCAAATTCAAATTAAGTTCCTTTCTCTTCAAATCAAATTCAAAACCTTGAAATTCATATTAAATCCTTTTTTCTCCAAATCAAGTCAAATTCTTCAAATTCAAATAAAATTTCTTTTTCTTCAAATCAAATAAATCAAATTCAAATTAAATTTCTTTTCTTAAATCAAGTTCAAATTCTTCAAATCCAAATTAAATTCTTTTCCTCCAAACTTCAATTCAAGTATTAATTTAAACCAAAGTAAAATCAAATTCTTTTTCTCCAAATTTCAATTATCATCTTAAATCAAATTCAAATTAAATTCCTTTTTCTTCGAATCAAATTATTCAAGTTCAAATTAAGTTTTTTCTCTTCTTCAAATCAAGTTCAATTCTTCTTCAGAATAAAATCAAGTTTAATTCTTTTGACATTTCCCAAATTTAAATCCAGTTTATTTCTAATCAAGCTCAATTCCTCGGCTTTCAAATCAAATTCATATTAAATCAAGCCCATTCATTTTCTTTTGTCTGTTTTAAATCAAGTCCATTTATGATTCTAGGTCTCACGCGATGAGCTCTAAATGGGAAACTGGCGGTTTCACTGCTGTTCGATATTTAGAGATTCATATAGGCCCCAGTGCAGCCTTAGTTGCCTTGGACCTTGTGCACATGTGGACTAAGAATCCTTTTTAAATAAAATATTCCAAAATGTCTTTTGGAAATCATAAGTCTCACGCAATGAGCTCCGAATGGGAAATTGGCAGTTTCACGGTTGTTCGATGTTTAGAGATTCATATGGATCCCAGTGTAGCCCTCGTTTGGCTCGGATCCTGTGCATATGTGGACTAACGATTCTTCCTTAAAATATTTTCAAAATACTCTGTTCCTTTCAAACATCTCGAAGGTCAAGCCTTCAAACCAGAACTACGTAAGCCTTGAGTTTCCCATTGCACCAGAGAATACGTAGGAGCAAGATCAAGTCCTGTCAGGCTATCTTCCGTCAGTCTATTTATTTTCACTCTAATTAAAGGGATCAAAATGTTTTCAACAAATCACACACTCAATTTAAGGGTACCGTTCTTCGGAACGGGAAAATAAGGTGCCTAACACCTTCCCTACTCGTAACTGACTCCTGAACCTAAATCTCTTCCTCAAGTTAGGGTTTTTCCAAGTATTTTCCCTTAAATAAAAATTTGGTGGCGACTCCACATAATCCAATAAAGATTTATTTTTCAAATTTTAGTGAGTTCGTCGTCTCGTCGGAATTACGGTTACGATAGTTAGTCATTCCCTCATTTAACCCATTGCAAAATTTGTACATGAGAATAAGCCTTAAGTTCCAGGTCTTTTCTTTGCAGTTTGTTGCCCTCCTAGCCTTTTAAGGATATTATTTTTTGGTAATTTCCTAAGAATTTTTCAAAAGGTTCTCTGACTATTCATCCTATGTTTCTAACACTTATTAGTTTATTTCCAAATCATTCTTATATCATTTACCATTTTTTCGGGAACAATTTAGCCCTTATAGAAGAAGAGCTCTCTAAGGATGTTTGAAGCATTTTATGCGGCGTTATCGTTCTCTCATTGTTTCTAATCTTTTCTTGTGACCTTGTAACCATCATTGATGGATACTAAATCTTTAAAATATCTTTTAAATTTTATTTTGAGTTATCTATATATTTATTTGTATCATTCCAGTATAAAAATATTTTCGTTATTTATTAAAAGTTCTCTATTTTTTTTTGGCTTTTGTTTTTATTTCTACTTTACTTTTTATTAAAATATATTTATAACTTAAGGAATTTATCATTAAGAGTTATGAGTGTTACATTTATCAGCCACGATGGAGTTTGGAACAAAGGTTACTTCACCTTCTCTTGTAGGTATGCTAATGTACATGGATGGATAAGCCTTATTAGTAGTGGAGGATGAGGTCAGGGTAGCAATTTTTGACAAATAAGAAAGAGGGTAGAAAGTTGGAAAATTTTGATCGCAACAAAGAATAAGGATGAAAGCACAAGTTTGTAAAGGAAGAAAAAAGAAAGCTGGAAAAGTAAAAGTCACCTTGTTGTACAATATTTATAGGCAGAATATTGATGCAGCATAGTCAGATGTTTAAGAACAAGTGAATATTCAGGTGGCATGCATGATGTGATTGATGATTTAAGAGAACTTTACTCTAGAAATGGATCTCAATTAACTGCACCTAAAATCATGAGCATTAATAAAAACTACAGATTCAGCAACTCAAGGTAATCATATTGTTATGAGGGGGGATGCTACAAAGTTTAAGACGTTTGAAGGAAAAATGATATTTGTTTTCCAGCTCAAGGCCTAAGGATTTTTTAGTACAAAGAACTTCTCAAAAAATACCAAGTCTAGAAGACTAAGTTTTTTTTAAGGGACTCTATTGATATGTAAATCACCTTAACTTTGATAAGTTAAAACGGTGAGATTTGTTCCTTTTAACTGGAATATCGGATCGACAACAGTTGAGAAAAAAGCTTGATTTGAGATCGAGAGAAAAACTTAGTGATGGTTGAGATTTTCTAAAATGTGTTGATACACGCCATGTCTAATGTCAACCATATAGAATAGTATGCGTGGCATGTAGTTGTAATCATAAGCAGTCATGTTAATGTAAATTAACTGTTAGGTAGATATTGTTTGTAAAATACCTATAACTACTTAAGTTGTATTAAGAAAAAATATTTTAATATATAAAATTGTTTCTTATACTCATTTTATTACCTCTTCCATTAATATCGTATCTTCTAAGTTGAACTAAAATTCTGAAAGGATTTTTGTGAATAAGAATATGATTTGTTTATTGTATATTTCTACAAATTTTACATATTTTTAAGTTTAACTTTTACTTTATTAATTACATTTTAATATATTTATTGCTTTAAATCGTATTCTACTCTATGTATTTTACTTTACCATTTTTTTATTTATAAATATTTTTTATTACATAATAATTAAGCCTAATATATAAAAAATACCAATTCAATTTTAAATAATTATAGATAAATATGTAATAATTAATCGAACTAAAAGATCAATATTAATTTTACACATAAACATATACCAAATTTGCTACGTATACTTTCCATTTATTATTAAAAGTTTTTTTCACATATTGATGTTATACCCTCGGATCTTGGCATCCCTTAGCTAAAATATCATGACCCACATGACGATCTGACCTGTGCGCAAGTTGCACTAAAGACCAGTAACGATTGTGCTATGAAGACATAATATCAATTTGATTAACGGATACAAAAACTCCTAAAATTGAGTAACACCAAATTTTTAATATGTGTAATTTGTTAAACAACAATTATAAAAAAAAATTATTTATTAATATTTTAATGTTATATTAATTATTGATAGTATAAATATTTTTAACAAAAATTAAACTATTAATATAAATATTATGAGTTTATATTAATAGTAAAAATATTTTATATGATAAATAATTTTAGTATAGAATATTAATATATATTATTAGTAATAAAATATTAATATAATATCATTTTTTATAGACCCTCAAATTTATATGAACAAGTTATTTTTTATTAGAAAAATTCTATAATAACAAAAAATATATTGATATTTGACAAATTTTTTAGTGTTAATAAATAAAAGTTGTGTTCAAATTTAAATAGGTAATTTGTTTAAAATTAGATTAGGTAAGAGTATTGTATTTGTTTTATTTTTATAAGTTTTATATAATATAATAAATATATTATGTAAATTTAATTATTTTTATTTATAATATAAATTAATATATTATATCTATCAGGTACTTTAAAGGTTGAAAATTTTAAATTAAAAAGAAAAAAATTATCCCAAATTTTTAAACTAAAAAATTACACTTTAAAAATAGTTACCCAATTGCTTTTCAAGTGTGCATCATGTTATACCAAATTTTAAAAAAATCATAGAATGGTTTATTAACTGCTCTTCAAGTTTTATTTAAAAAATAGGTAGCTATTCTTTAAGTAAAATTTTAACCGTGATTAGTAAATCGTTTTCTAAATGTAACACCACTCAAAAAGTAATGAATTAGAGAACGATTTCAACCATTTAAAAACATATTTATAACTGCTTTTCAAACTTTATTTTAAATATAGTAAAATAAATATATTCATTATGTAAAATTCATAATAATAAACACAGAAAATAAGCATTTATTCATAAAGAGTATATCAAAATTTTAATATTGATATGTACTCAAATTAAAATATAATCAAGTGATTATGATTGATTTAATAGTGATGAATTAAGATAATTTTATTTGAGATCTTAGATTTAAATCTCACTATTTTTATAATTGTACACCAATATAAATAAATTTTGATTAAATCAACAATTTAAAAATCTAATACTTTGTTATTTCTGAATTTGGAGAAAACAATAAGGTAGGACACACATATTAAATGAGAGAATAATATATAAAGTGAATAAAAAGAAAAACAAATGAATGTACAACTTTTTTTTTTCAAAACTAACATAACTTAATGATAAATTAACTATAATAATTAATATTCATGACTATTCATATCATAAAATAAAAAAGCTTCCATTTTTTATACCTTCATCATCATAATTCACAAAATAATCTGAATCAATAATTTGTATACTGAACATAGAATAGGCCATAATAAGTTACCCCTGAAAACTACACAAGTCCAAGTTGATTCATGATTATTAGGCCCATCATAATTCAAGATTCATTCACCTCATAATAATTCTCAAATCAGCACCATGACTCATCCAGTATCTAATCGTATTTAAGTCCATTCACCCATAATTTCACATAAATGCCAAAAGGAATTATTCACCCCCTAATATAATAAACATTTATACAGTCCCCACATAAGCCACTAAATCACTTAGGGGTTCATTCACCCACACTTCATCATATTTTATTAAAATATAATTTTATTATTAAAGTTTTAATTTTTTAATTTTTAATATCTATTTTATATACAATTTAAGTTAAATTTATATATAATATATTATTTATTTAAAAATATGTAACTAAATAAATAAAAAATTATAAAATATAATATAGATTTCCTGCAAATTTATCTAAACTCAATAAGATTATGTTTATATTTATATTTTTTATAAATCTATACTCATATCCTTTTAGTCTTTTATGAAGAAGGAACGATTAGAACAAAACTTGCTAATTTATCTCATTGTAATGTGTAGTATTATTTTATTGGACACTTAATATTTATAAGATAGACTAAATCACTTCAAATTATAATTTAATAAAAAAATTATTTACAATTAAATATTTTAGATTTACCAACAACAAAAGTTCATATATTATTAAAATAAAAATATGTAAATGAACTATAGAAATAATAATTAAAAATTATGGTTTATTTTTTAATTATTATTTTTATTATTTACTCATATTTTTATTTGGTAATATAAAAAATTTAAATGGATGAAATTTATTATATAAGATCTTATTCAAGATAGTTGTAAATTTTTATATTTAAATTTTTAAATTAATTTTGAAAATAAAATCTATTCCGTAAAAATAATTTTGAATTGGTTATTGACACATTTTTAAAATAGTTTTAACTCAAATATCAAAAGTAAACAAAGAAGTTTATTAATTTTTTGATTTTAGTTTTAAAATATTTTTATTCTTAAATCTATCACATTCTACTATTATGATAGTTATTATTAATGCTATTAGCACGACTACTACCAAACCTATTACCTTCATGAGTACCATCATCATTATATTACAACTATCGTTATCATTACTATTGTAACTATCATTATTATCACCTTCATTACTACCCCTACAATAATAATGATAATAATTATAATAATATAATATTTTATTTATATTTTATTATTTAAAAAAATTAATTTTTATTTATCTAATTTTTATATACTAAAATTAAAATAAATAATATTATTTAATATATAAATTATATTAAATTCATAATATTATAATATATTTTTATATTATATAATTATTTATAATATTATAATATATAATATTTTTATATGAAATAAATACTGAACAATATAAAAATATTATAATATCATTATCTCATAAATACTACTCTTACGTTCACCATTACCATTATCTTCATAATAATAATAATAATAATAATTGTTTTTTAAAATTTTTAAATAATTTTATTTATTAATTATTTATCTATTTTTTTATTTACAAATGAATAATATTGTTGAATATATAAATTATATTTAATTTATAGTATTATAATATAATTTTATCTTATATAATTTTTTATAATATAGTATATATTATTTTATAAAAAAATATTAAATATTATTTTTTTAAAAATTAAAAATTTATATTTAATTTTTTAAATTAATTTTTATATTTATATATTTTTTATAAATTTATAACAAAATATATAATAAAGTGACTTGATTTATTTTTACAATGGCTACTAAAAACTAAAAATTAAAATTAAAAACTGAAAATAAAAACTGATTTTAATTTTTAAAATTAAAAACTAAAAAATAGAAGTCCATGAAACATCCAATCAAATTTTGATAATTTAATATTTTAATCAATTAAATATGAAAAGAGAAAATCATCTTTTGAAAAATTGTGATTTACATTTTCTTTTTCTAAACCAACCGTTTAAAGGTTTGAGATGTTAAAATATAATGGATTGATTCATAATCTTATGTGACGAATCTAATACACTAAAAAAAATTAAATAATATATGTGTTAACTTTTATTATTAGCAGACTTAAGATATGTAGTTATAAATAATATTTGTTTATTATTATCATATATTGAATAATTTAGATATGAGTTTAATTTTTTTTAAAATTCAATTAAAGTAAAACTTACACGTTAAAGTTAGGATAATTATCCAAGAGTTTAGATTTTGTTGTTACATCTAATAGTAACATGTATTAAATATATTTTTTTATTTTAAATACTAAGTCGTCAAATTTTAAACATTTTTGTTCAGTTCAAAATTATATTAAATTTTTTATATACATTGATTAACTTAAAAATTTTTTTATAGTAACTTAACTAAAATTTCATTATATATATAGAGATTAAAGTAAATTTGTATAAGGACCAACATATTTAAATAAAAAAAAATAACTATGATGTCAATAATCATTAGATACGTTAGGAAAAAAATAAACAACGTTATAATGTATCCTAACGTTAGTGTCTATTTTAAAATTTTATACATATAAAAATTAAATTATAAAATTATAAAATTAAAATTGTGTAACACATGTAGAACTAAAATGTTAAAGTCAATCTTCTATATGTAAATTATTAAGATAAAAAAATAATTAGAAAGTACATAAAAAATGTTTTTACTTACTTTTCTTTATTATAATATGATATGAAGAAAACTAAAATTTCACATGCAATTGGATGAGGTGATGCTTATGTGGAAGTAATAAACATGCAATCATGCATACACTTAACAGAAATTTCAAATATTTTTTGGTTGGATGAGCGCTTTACTGAGACATTCCAATCCAATCCAATCCAATCCAAATGTAGTTTGTAATGTCCAAATAACCCTCTTGGAATAGGGTAGTTAAATCATTCAAATCCAATAACTAAATGATACTAATCCAATTGAATGTGACACTGACATTGGCATCCATAGTTCCACGCTCTTTTGCCAACAACAGCACCTACCAAGTTCTCAGTTTTCCACCATATAATCATCATTGTAATCATTTAACAACGCAATTAAACTACTCTACTTCGCTCCGTGAGTCTCCCCGCAATGAATACTGCCCAGAATAAAGATCAGAAACTTCAATTTGAAGCAAAGTGATTCACACGTTGCTGTGGTACCGGTTTCCACCAAGGAGCAGTGAAAGAAAATTGAAGATCATTTCCTTCGTTATTTCTTAAAGAAAAGTAGAAAAATTAAAAGAGAAGGTTGAATTTGAATAATTTTTAATAATATTTTAAAAATTAAATTAAATTTTTCCATAAATTTATCAACCGCTAATTTTTATATAAATTTTTCATTTAATATTTGTCAAAATTGATGTCTATAAATTAATTTAAACTAGTAAAATAAAATATACACATTTTCTTCTCTCGTAAAGTTATCCAAATAGCACCAATATCAATGAAGATTCAACTTGCAGGAGTGGTACCCTCCATTTGAAAATTCAGCTGCAAAGATAGCTATAGTTCCGTTGTCAACATCAAAAGGCTATACCAGAGAGACGTTTGTGTAATTCAGGTCACACACTCACATTCACGCTTTCCTATGATAGCAACCTGCGAGCTACAAGGAGTTAAAGTGAAGATAAGATATGTCTCGGAGTCAGAGAGTTCACTGTCCCTCCTTCAACACTCACCGTTAATCGCTACACCAAAGCACGTTGTGACGGTTTTCTTTCTTTCATTGTCATTTAACCATTTTTCCACCTCACTCTGCCTTTGCTTCTACTCTCTCACTTTCTGAGTTTGGTTCCTTTCCTTGCTGTAATGTGAAGCCTCTGATTTCTTCTTGCTGCAAAGTTTTCATCTTTAAACTTTCTACCATATTGGGTAGAACTTGTTTCGACTGTCATCGCCCGTTTTGGAAAGAAAGAACGGAAGAAAAAGAAAAAAAATGGAAGAGAAAGTTTCAATGGAACCTGGGTCGAGTTCAGAGAATGCTGTTAAAGTTGAGGCTTTTGTGCCAACAAGTGATCACAACCCTAAAGAGTTGAGGTCGTGGGCGAAGAGAACTGGGTATGTGTCTGATTACTCTGGGGAAGCTGGGACTAGTGCTAGTGAGAAGTTTGATAGTGTTGGGTTTGATGTGGAGAAGAGTATTGTTGTTGATGATCAGAGAGAAGGAGGGTCCTCTCCCAAGATAGAGATTGATCCAGTGTTGGGCCTTGCCAGGCCCAACAGGGACAATGAGATTGAACCAGCTGTTGTGTCCAAGCATGGGGCTGTGAGAAGTGAGAATGAAAGAGTTTTGAGGTCAAAGGATGTGTGGAATATGACACTGGGGAGGCAAAACCAGAAAAGGAAAAATGGGGATGAGCCTGTTTTGGCTTTGGCTGGTAATGGAGACAACAAAGTTGGGTTGAGAGGGAATGGTGATGCTAATGGAATGATGGTAAATATGAATTGGGATAGTAATAGCCATGGAGTTTCTTCAGTTGCTCCTCTTCCACAACAGAAGAAGGAGGAGGAGGAAAAGGTGTCTGAAGGAGATGTTAAGGTGAATCTGTATCAAGATAATGAGGAGGAACCTACTGGTAGAGGGTCTCAAGAACCATCTGGATTGAAGTATGGGCTCACTGAAAATCCGGGTCTTGGTTAGTTTAAATTCAATTTTCTGTTTCTCACAAATTCCAACAACCAAGTTATGACGCCAATTATTGATAGTTCTAATAATAGTCTAGTTGGTTTAACTTGAATATGTGTGGGAAAATAATGTCCTAAGTAACTATCCAAAATTAATTTTGGATAGCTCTTATGGCAATATAGCCTATTCTAATCGGCTTTATTTATCCGATGATGTTTGAACCGCGTAATATTATTTCTTCATCAATGTAACTTTCTCATATGTAGTAATGTGGCTAACTTGTGTGTGCCTGGGTGTTCACAAATCACAAGACTAAAAGTGTGTTTAATTATAAACTGGAGATTTGTTTGAACATGCATATTAGCATTATGAATATGCACAGATTATAATGTCCACACATTATGAATATGCATGAACCCGATATTCATTTTGGTGAATGTAAGTAATTTTGTTTCACTTTATTTTGATAATTTAGTCTGCAGATGATTTATACCATCTGTTCTATGAATCTCCCACTTCCCCATTTTTATTAACAAATCACTGTCATTGATTGGCTCATAAGTAGCAAGCAAGGTTAATCAGTTAAATGCTTCCTCTATGACTTGCTAAAACCTTTATTACATTTTTTTTAACGCAGTAGCTCTTATATATTACGGCCTGCAGCACTACCTATCATTGATTGGCTCGCTAGTATTAATTCCATTAATCATGATACCAGTCATGGGAGGAACAGATGTAAGATATGCCTTTATGTAATGGTCCTAGGAAAATTGATAGTCTTCCATATTCATTATGTATTCACTTTGACATCAATGATGACAGAACGACACTGCTAATGTAATTTCAACAATGCTGTTTCTTTCTGGCATCACGACGATACTGCATTCCTACTTTGGTACCAGACTACCTTTAGTTCAAGGAAGCTCATTTGTGTATTTGGCACCAGCATTAGTTATCATAAATGCTGAAGAATTTCGAAATCTTACTCAACATGTAAGCTTACTCAGATACTAAATGTTAATCCATTCTCCTTTAAGATTGTGCAATTACACCAAGTATGCTATCTGCGTTCAAAAACATTACTGGTTGCATAACAAATGTTAGGACTTGTTAACTTACATGATACTCGGCTTTAAACTAATTGAATCCCCTGCATGTTTTTTTTTTTTTTTCTTTTGCTTCTTTATGCTTTGAATGTATTTTTAAATGTTCTTTGTTTTGTTACTTACAAGTCACATTTAATTTTGATTTTTCTTCTTCTGGTTGCTAACTATTCCCAGTTTCCAAATTAATGCTTGCTCGTAACTGCAGAAATTTAGGCACATAATGAGGGAACTCCAAGGAGCTATAATTGTGGGTTCAATATTCCAATGTATCTTGGGATTTAGTGGCTTAACGTCTCTTCTTGTCAGGTAACAACAAGAAGTTGCATTCATCAAAGCTTGGTAAATTCCTGATGGGAGAGAGATATCTTTTCTTATTTCATTTTCAATTTAGTAAATTTTTTGATAATAAATATTCAATATAAATGTGTATGTCGTCCATTGACATTAGATAAACAGATGCATAATGTCCTGTTTTCAACATTTCTTGTTGAATCAACTTAATTTGAAATTTAAAGCCTTTCTTTTGATTCTTTTCAATCATGGAATTTATAGGGTTGAGATAAAAGTTCAGTTTGGACTAAAATATTCATATCTTTAGCTTATGTGACTTTGCAGCATTCTTTTCAACTATCTAGAATAGTGACATGACCAAAGCACTTAGCTTCTCTTATTCAGAAATCTAGTTATATAATACACTTTATGGGAATACAATCAACACTTAGAACAACTTCAAAGAAAATTATTCAAAATAAGCAAGTGTTACAAAATGAGTAATAGGATTAAAGTTGTTAAGGTGAAAGAGAGAGAGGGTTGCATTAAAAAGGTAAAGTTGTTTACACAGGCAATTGTCACATTAAAAATTTTAGTCTATATATATATATATATATATATATGAATTTGAAGTATGTAATTCTTCTCCAGTTACAGGAAGAAAGATGCTCTTTGAAAACATAATATAGTTTAGACATCACCAAAAGAATAAATCAAAAACAGAATAAGCCCATGTAATTTTAGGGGCCATTTAGTAAAAGTTCTACAGAGCTTATTCAAATTTATAAAAATACATGATATTTCTATAAATTCGAGTTAACTAATTTCTGTAAGTTTCAAAAAACATGTTAAAATAAATTATTTTAGTTTATTTCAGAAAGTATCATAGTCAAATTTATGAATTTGTTCTTATTGAATAAGAATTTAATTAAATTGTTTATCCAAATCCAACTCTAACGCTCATAATTTGATATGATTTCATATCGGAGAATGAAGTGAACAAAAAGGTTAAGACTTGAATCTAATGTGTTAATTTTTTGCAATTCCTGTACAATTTGTTACAGAATAATCAACCCTGTAGTAGTGGCTCCAACTATTGCTGCGGTAGGCTTAGCATTCTTCAGCTATGGCTTCCCACAAGCTGGCACTTGCATGGAAATCAGTATTCCACAGATAGCATTAATTCTAATATTCACACTGGTGAGTCCCGATCCAGGCATTTCAAACAGCACTGATATAAGATAATCTCTTGTTAATGCCCTTGAAGTTGCTCCTTTTCATATTACAAAGACATTATGGCTATCTCTTGTTAAAAAGTCATTGACTTATGACTTTGGATTAAATCTGTTTTGTTAACATAAGCTCATAGGACTATACTAAGTAACTAAAACTAGAATATTTTATTTTACAACATGTTTATTATATTTTTTATGTTTATGATATACATATTTTTTTTAAATAAAATTTAGTACATTTGAATGTTTAAAATTTGTCCTATGAACTGATGTTAACAAAATTCTTAATTAACTGGTTTCAGTTGTTTCTTCAAAATCTAATCGTTGTTTATTTTATTTCTTACTTGAAGCATCTTCGAGGAATATCAATCTTTGGACACCACATGTTTAGAATTTATGCTGTAAGTGCCTAGAGTTAAGTTACATGTTTCATTTTTATTTATTTATTTATTTTCTGAGATATGAAATTCATTATGTTAATCTGTGTGCTCTATAGATGATTCTCCTTCACTGACGGAATGCAGATACTTTGCCTTCACATATAGACATGAACAAGATAACTTGTTCGGATTGACATTCCTTGATTATCTCTACTTTTCTAAGTAATTAACTGAAGGAGATAAATAAGTTGAAGAGGAAGAGAGGGATTAGAGAAAAAAAATAGGCAATTGTGTACTTCCATTGTAGTGTCAATTAGTTGAGATTTGAGATTGCTAAGAAGGTTTTACTTAATTAAATGTAGATATAGTAACAAATTGTGTTGACAAAGTCTTGAAAATTTGCAGGTTCCCCTGAGTGTTACTATAACTTGGCTATATGCGTCATTTCTAACAGCTGGGGGAGCATATAACTTCAAAGGATGCAATCCCAAAATCCCAAGTTCAAACATTCTGAGTGATGCGTGCAGAAAGCATGCTTATACAATGAAGCATTGCAGGACTGATATATCCAATGCTTTGTCAACTTCTGCATGGTTCAGAATTCCTTACCCTTTTCAGTGGGGTTTCCCTGTTTTCCATTTTAGGACTTGCATAATCATGGCCATAGTGTCGCTGGTTGCCTCTGTGGATTCAGTAAGTACATTATTTAAATGTTTCCAAATGCAAAATATTATAGGCTCATAATGTTAGGTAGAATTATGATTCTTAAGCCATGAGGCTTTCTTACTTAATGGGTTAGTTTTTCTTATTTAAGACAACAATTGTTACTATTATTGAGAGTTGAATTGCCAAAATGTTATCTATAAAATGGATTCAGGTGCATATCGATAAATGATTGAAAGGCGAAGCTTAATGTGATAAAGTTATCAAGATTGAGAAATTCAGAAGGAGGAAGCAAAACCTGTGAAGTGACATACACATTTTGAACATGATGGAGTTTCTTAGACTAAAATGCATGCTACAGACTTACAGCATAGTTACAAATGAACTTTTAAACATTAGCATTAACACAATTTTCATGTTGAAAGCATGCATCAAACACATAATATATAGTATTATAAAATTGCTCTCTTCAAACACAACTTAACAGAATGGTATGATTTGTTTTTTCAGATTGGAACTTATCACACTGCATCCATGCGAGTGAATTTGAGGCCTCCAACTCCAGGAGTTGTGAGCCGAGGAATTGCATTGGAGGGTTTCTGCAGCATATTGGCTGGTCTTTGGGGTTCTGGTACTGGGTCAACCACTTTGACCGAAAATGTTCACACAATTGACACAACAAAGGTGGCAAGTCGGAGAGTGGTGGAACTTGGAGCAGCTTTCATGATTCTCTTTTCCTTTCTGGGTAAAGAAACAAAACTTAATGACATGAATCACAATTTGATATGAAATTTGTTAAACAACTGTATACTAAGTTTTCCTTCTTCTATCTTTCTTTCTGCTGTGGAATGGTCAATTTTGGTACATGGATTCCTACTGGTTTAACATCATTTGGGTTGAAATATATATACATATATATATTATCTTAATTTGGGTATTTTGTTTTTACATTTATTAAAATATGGCCATTTAATTTATAGGAAAAGTGGGTGGTCTTCTTGCTTCCATTCCACAGGCCTTGGCTGCTTCTGTACTGTGTTTCATGTGGGGTCTAATAGCAGCATTGGGCTTATCAAACCTCCAATATGGCCAATCAAGAAGCTTTAGGAACATGGCAATAGTTGGTGTTTCATTGTTCCTTGGTCTATCCATCCCTGCTTATTTTCAACAATACCATCCTCAAACCACTCTCATACTGCCCCCTTATCTCCTACCTTATGCGGCTGCATCTACTGGACCATTCCATTCTGGCTTTAAACAAGTAAGCACTTGCCTCCAATAAAAATTAAAAACTTATATATGAATAATTATATCAATCATCA
This sequence comes from Canavalia ensiformis, assembly GCA_026541065.1. NCBI lineage: Eukaryota > Viridiplantae > Streptophyta > Magnoliopsida > Fabales > Fabaceae > Canavalia > Canavalia ensiformis. Next base: position 34,830 of record JAMKYM010000134.1, on the reverse strand, counting down.
AGTTTAATTCATTCACAAAGGTTCTCATCACATCCATGCTGATTTCTCCTAATTAAAGTTAATATGATATGGGTTAAATTAATCTATTAATTTTTAATTATTTAAAATTTGTGTCCATATATTTCAATAGTTTGTAATTTAACCTTTAAATTATAAATCATAATCTTGATTGAATTTCTTGAAATACTAGAATTTAATTGAAAATTCTTGAATAGGCTAAGAATCAAGTTTCTAGTTTAATTATTTAATAGGTAAATCATTTGAAAATTTTAAATTAAGGCCTTGTAATTGATGGAATCTTAATGAAAAATGATTTATCAGTTTATGAACGTAATTACAAGCTTTAAATACAGAGGCTTTTTAGTTTTTGTTACAATACAGAGATCTATTTTAAAATTCATCGGTGCTTTTAGTAAAAAACGTTGAAGTGCGAATTTTGACAATACTAGGTAACCGTGTTTTAATGGTTAAGCAAAGAATTAAATTTTAATAAGAAAATTATAAGACTGACAGAATCAGAAAATCAGGTATCAATAGTGTTTTCATGACAATTTTTTCATACCATTCAGTAATATATTTAAAAAAACTAAACAGTATTTTAGTTTTTTAACTTATCTTTTAGTTTTAGTTTTAGTTTAAAAATTTAATTATTATTGTCATAATTTAAAATTGATCCTTTAATTTGGTAAACGTTTATAAATTTAAACATTTTGTTAATTTTTTATTAAAAACATTAACTTTTTGCTAATATGGGTTAACTATTTTGAGTGGCTATTGGAACCACCAAATCAAAATACTTTAAAAAGTTAAGGGATCAAAATTGTACAAATTTAACTATTGTAAACAAATTCAAATATATGCTTATATGGTATTTTATATAAAAAAGAATAGTACAAAAAATTAACAAAAAGATGTCCAAAAAATTAATTAAGGAACTAAAAGATTAATTTTTTCTACGATTATTTCAATCAAAGTTATGCTCTTGAAATATCTTCTATATGTGGTTTCTCTCATTTTATTTAAGATTTCAAGATCTTTAAAGAATTCATGTTACTTCCTTTTCTTTTGTTATTTTCTTTATTTTATGTATCTCTATAAATTGAAAGGTCTCATTCACAAAATTATTGATTTTATCTACTATATTTTTTTCTTTTTCTTCTTTTTAAAACTATATAATTAACTTTGTTGTCTCCTAATTAGTTTATTTTTTAATATTATATTAAATTAATTTATAAAATTACAAGTATGATTGATATATTTTTAAAATTGAAAATTTATTTTAAAACTAAAAGTATAATTTTATTTCCTATGTTTTTATTATAGATTATAATAATATCACTATTATCCTGATGTTTTCTTATTTTTGTAATTCATGTTCCTTAAACATTTTGTTTGGATTGAACTATTCAAGAATACTCTTCAATCTCACCATATTTGGTGCTAATAACTTGAAAGGAGTAGCAAAAGAAATAAAATTATACTTGTAATATGAAAATTATATTTTTGAATTTTAAAAATTAAATTAATCACACATATAAATTTAATGTATTTTTCAAAAAGGGATTAATTAAGAAAGATAGCAAAAAATATCTAACTTTTGTAGAAAGAAACATAAGAGGTAAAAAAAACAGTGTGAATTAGATTATTAATCTTGTAAATAAAATATTTTTAATTCATAAAATTACACAAAATAAAAAAAAAAAAAGAGTGACAAAAATATCTTGAATACTCTAATAAAATGTTATTTATACATGTAAGATATTTCATGATCTTAACTTTGATTGATAAAATTAAAGGTTAATTAATTTTTTTGTTGCTTTAGTTGTTTTTATTAATTTATTGCACTACTTTTTTGTAAAAAAAAAAAAAAGTCATACAAACATATATACTTAGATTTTTTTATAAGAATTAAATTTGTATAAAATATCATTTTGTTCCCTTAACTTTTTTAAATGTTTCAATTTGAGTTTGTTTGTTATCTAGAATAATTAGCTGACACAGTAAGAAAAAGTGTTCATATAAAAAAATGGAAGATCAACATTACAAATATTTATAAAGTTAAAGGGTCAATTTAAAATAAAAAATAAAAAATTCTAACTAAAATTAAAAAATAAGTTAAGTGACCAATAATATAATATGATTTAACCTATTTAAAAATTCTCAAACAATGAAGAGACTACTAATGAATTTAACCTGTAAGATACTTATTATGTAAAATAAATCTGAGCATAAACTAGTAACCACATTCTGTTATGATGAAGATGAGCTAACTCATCACTTTTGTTGTCCCAAATGTTTTAGCTTGATTTTGCAATCAATGCTCTTATGTCCTTAAACATGGTGGTAACCCTGTTGGTGGCATTCATATTGGACAACACTGTCCCAGGAAGTCAACAAGAACGAGGGGTGTATATATGGTCGCGAGCTGAAGACATTGCAACTGATCCTTCACTTCCATCTGTATATTCTTTGCCAAGGAAAATTGCTAGGTGTTTCTGTTGGGCAAAATGTTTGGGACTCTGAATTCTACCTATCTCTCATTTCTTTTATTCATGAACTTAAGGTAAAATTCAATGCTGATCCCTGGAGCTTAGAAGATATTGCAACAATTGATGAACAAAAATAAATATACATGGATTTAATTACAGCTACACCACATAGGACATAGTTTGTAGTACTAATTATGATTGTGAATTATACAGCTCTTTCCCATAGCTCAATTTGTGAACTGAAAACGAAAAAAAAAAAAAAAGTCTTTGTACTTGTACATTTATGATTTAATCAATTAAAATGGTTCAATTTTTATAGTTTCAATGTGTTCTCTGGGGTTGCCATTTATCCCTGACCGTGAAAAAGAAAATGCTACAAATCTATATTAATTTATAGCTTTTAGGCTCGACCTTCTTATGGCCTGCTTAGAGTTTATTTTGAGAATATAGATTAATTGTCATAAAAATTTGATATCATCTCGTATTTTGTAGTAGTGAGACGTATGATAATATTGTTTTTAAAAATTTATATTTATAGTGTAATTTTTTAGAATTTAACAATTTTTTTTATAATAAAATAAAAAACCAAACTATTAAAAATAATAAATTTAAAAATTTAATAATATTAATAATTTTTGAATATGTCAAGTATATAAATATAATTAAATATTATTTAAAAATTTTAATTAAATCAATTTTAGTTTTAAATTTAAATTTTAAAATTCAAAATAAAAATTAAATAAATATTTAAAATCAATAATTAATTATATTCAATGTAAATAGACATGTTTAAAAATGATTTAATGTATGTAATTATATTTAAAAATAATAATAATTAAAACCAAAAATAAAAAATGTTATAAAACTTATAATTAAAAGTTTAATTTTATAATTTAAATGAGTAATCAGTAAATAATAATTATATTTTAAATAATTTATTTTAAAATTTATAATCTTTTAAAATATTATTTTTTACAATAATTTTTACATATTTTAAAAAGGTTTTAAAAAAAATTAATAAAATAAAATATAAAAATGAAGTTTTGCTAGATTTATATCATGAATGTAATGTATTAAATATGTTATTTGACTATAAATCATACTTGTATAGATAAACTTAACTTATGGTATTTTAGTTAAACAAAATTTCTATGAATCAAAAACACCTTGGTATAAGTTAGAGGTTCACCTATTATATTACACTTCACAATTCTTGTCATTTTCGCTAGTTTTGTGTGCAGAGGTCATATGTATGCTTAATAATTCACAAATGCTCTAGAAATTGTACCTTAATCTAATACAAACGACTTACTTGACACTCATATAATCGACTTTATTAAATGTATTATGCATTTTATGCACCACCCATAAGGCATGTGATAGTTGTTAAAAACATTAAGTTTAACATATCATTCAATGCAGCCTAACACTTCTCACAACACCGAAATGAAATATAAATAATGCTAGAAGAACTAACAATAATTTGTTATTACCCATATAAACCTTCTTATGATCTCTAATCACAACAGTTAGGTTCTCGTTATTGTTGATTTTATTTTGACTAAAATTCCATTTTCATCGATGTTATTGACTAAGCTTTTGTTTTATAAAAAATACAATCAAATTAATTTTTAACTTCATGTTAATTAGAATCCATAAGACTTTACTAATCTTTCACAAAACTTTGATGTATATGATCATATCTCAAATTATATTTATCAATTATTTTTTATTATTTTGTATAAAAAATTTACTAAGAAATTTTTTAGTATATATTTTCAAATTCTCTCAAGTCAAGAATAATGATTTGTTTTTTGTGATATATTTTATTATCTATTTAAATAAGCAAAATCACGATCTCTCTTTTCAAATTAAAATAATTCACTTGTAATAATTCTTATTAGGGTTTAGGGTTTAGGGTTTCAAATTAAAATAATTCACTTGTAATAATTCTTATTAAATTTATTTATCATTACTATATTATTTTAATATAACGAAAAATTCATTAATATCATAGTTTATGATATCTCTCAAATATTTAATCAATATCATAGAAATACCAAAAATATTTTTATCATAAACTTATAATATTCATTATTAATGATCTTCTCAAATATTTTGATATATTCATATTACAAATATATATATATATATATATATTCTTTTATTATGTGCCAACATTATAAAGAATTCTCAACCATTTAACTTTAAGTTTTTTAACTTCTTAAAAGTTTCTATAATAATTTTATGATTGTACTAAACTCCACACTTTCTTATTATTTTAAAATTGATTTCAAAATCCATTTGTTTTGTTGATAAGGATTATATGTAATAAACTCGATCATCTTATGATTTTTCAAATTTTTGGCATACATAAAATTGATTAATATAAAAATTTGAAAGATCATAAATTATATAAATATAGAATTTATCTTACCTATATGAAATATAAATCACATCAAGTAATGATTATTTATTAAGAACTCTATTTTATTTTCATATTACATATGTGATCTTATTCAAACTTGCAGTATAATAATATAATTTATATTATTATAAAAATAACATACCAAAATATTCAAATAATTTATCATAGCTGAAAATATCTTAGTTACACCAAAATCATTTCAATGATCATGAAATTTTTTTTCTTAATTTTAAAATATTCATATCCAACATGTTAATCAAGTAATGATCATATCAAATATTTTATCATAATAAAATATAATATCATAATCATTCACTGTAAACTCTACTTTATATAACTAAGAAATTAAATATACAAAAAAATACTGACTTCTATTATATTTATTTATTATTATTATTATTTTTAACTATAGTAGTTTGTATGACTTAATGGTAAAGTAAGGACATCAACCATTCTCGAATCAAAGTAAATAAAATAACTTAAATCAATATTAAGTATCATTTAAAATTGAAAAATAGATTACAACAACACTGTAAAAAGACATCCAATATTCGAATACATGCAAATTGATATGGCAAGGTCACCATAAATATATTAGATCTTTAGGATGTACTATAGTACTATACTATATGTGATATTCATAACATTAAACTACAGTGGCATAATCAAATTCTTGGAAGCTTGATTCATGCAACTATCACAAATATAATTGAAGTAAAGAAAGACAACAAGTACATTAGAAAAAGGATAATCTAAAGAAATAATTTTTAAAATGACATGGAAGGTGGGTAATGAAAATTTATAACCACACATGTAAGTTTTGATATAATATATATATATATATATATATATATATATATATATATATATATATATATATATATATATATATATATATATATATATATATATATATATATATATATATATATCTTACATATCAACCCAATTAGCCATAGATTGTCTAAGTACTAATCTTACACTTACATTTATACTAGAAACTCATATCACATCATCACAATAACTGAAAAATACTTTTATCTCCCTAATCCAAAACTTTTTTTTTGTGTAAAAAAATCTCAAATGTAATAGAATTGGTATTAAATTTATATCAATTTAATAGTAACTTATTTTTTTAATAAAAAAATAGCAATGATAAAATGATGAAATTTCCAACATATACACATCAAATATGAAATATATAATATAAAATCATAAATATATATAACACATCATTCAATAGCATGTAAACTTATTAATATAGGTATGATAAAAATATAAAATTAGTTAAAATAATAAATAAATAAATAGAATTTTGAAAAACAAAGCATGCATATTTTTATAAAGATGATATTAATAAATTCTTAAAATTGTTGTAAAAATTTATATATCATTTTGTAAGTTAAAGAATGTGATAATACTATTTTCAAGGATTTGTGCATTCATAATGTGATCTCCGAAAATTTAAGTAATTTTTAGATGAATAATAAATTTTCAATAAAAACAGAATTAATAAGAATAATATATTTAAAAATCAATAAATATTAGTAATTTTTAAATATTTCAAGTATATAGAAATGAAAAGAGAAATCTTTTTCATATAGAAGTGAGATTTTTTAAAAGTTTAATTTTTTGATAAATATAATTAAATAATTTAAAATTTTTTTAATTAAATTGATTTTAATTTTAAATTTTAATTTTGAAATTTAAATAAAAATTAAATAAATATTTAAAATTGATAATTAATTCAATTTAATATAAATAAACATGTTTAGAAAAAATTTAATATATCTAGTCACAATTAAAAGTAATAAGAATTAAAATCAATAATATAAAAATAATTATAAAATTTATAATTAAAAATTTAATTATCATGTATAATTAATAGATTATAATTATATTTTAAATAATAATTTATTTTAAAATATTATTTTTTATGACATGTTAATCAAAGAAAACAGTTATGAAAAAGAAAAAGGACTTTGTCCCATGTTTATCACAGGAAGATAAAAAAAAAGAAAAAAAAAAGGAGAGATGAAAAAGTCACAACCTAATAACCAGCAGTTAAACTGTTTTCCTTTTTGTTTTCATAATGAAGGGGACAATGATGCAATATCGTAACTCGTACGTTTCTACGTTTGTTTCATAACAGTGTGTTTGCTATGTGATTTTTAAAACATGATTTGAAGACAAAGGAGTCAAAGATGAACAATAATGAAGTCTATAGAGCAAGCTACTGAATGAAGCAGGCTTACGTGGGAATATATGTAATTGATGCTGCCACAAGTAAAGTATTGGGAATGATCAACCACTGTGAACCATTAATCATGTAAGAATCCTAAGGTGAAAAGAAAATGAACGTATCTTTTAAATGGAAAAGTATTTTAGATTTGGATGTTTTGGATCAAGAGCTGTTAAGGAAGGATAAATTTGACACAGTAAACAAATCAAATCTCTTGAATAAAAATTGGATGATTCAAAATTTAGAGTAACATTTTAAATTCTATCTAATAAAATCAAAATTTGCTTTGTCAAATCTTCGTCTAGTAGTCACAATTCACAGACTGTACGAGATGCACCATTTTTAACTGTATAAATCTATACATGTTTCTATTCTAAATAAAATTCCCAATAACTTGGTATGAAAGGGAAACAGAAAGAAAACTTCAGTCCTAATGTTCATTCTCACTAGTAGAAAATAAGCTTTTTACATCGGTTGTTATGAACTTTTTACATCGGTTATTTGAACGGTATTGAAGCGGGTGATATAGAAACTTAGATTTTCTACATCGGTTCTACAACCGATGTAGAAAGTACACTTTCTACATCGGTTATATAGAAACCGATGTAGAAAGTCTAAGTTTCTACATCAGTTGTGACCATAACCGATGTAGAAAGTAAACTTTCTACATTAGTTGTAGTTTTAACCAATGTAGAAAGTATGATTTTCTACATCGGTTATGGTCACAACCGATGTAGAAAGTTTACTTTCTACATCGGTTATGGTTATAACCGATGTAAAAAGTTTTTTTTTAAAATGTTATTTTTGTTTAGGAAAATTTCCATATTATTTATTCACAATACCTGCATATATAAACAGAATACCAGGCAGACAATACAGAAATTACAGATTCTATATATTTAAAGTAAATACATCAATATTTATTATGAAATATAATAAAAACAAACTAAATATCTAAAAATCCCATGAATTCAACCCAAATTGGCAACATATATCAGAAATTCCCCCCAACGTCTCCTGATATCATCAATTTCTTCATCTAACAGAGGTTGAGGATTGTCAAATATCTACAAAATGTTTTTGATTAAAATTAGTGAACATGTCATGTTATGCATTCAAATTAAATAATTAAATTAGGACAATTTTAATTACCTGGTGTCAAGACTGAACAATAGAAGTCGAGACAATGAGAAACATATGTCTCATCACATAATATCCACACTCGGTTCCTCCGGGTTGTCTTGGACACTTCAAAAAAATAAAAAGAGTATCAAATATAATTAGAGATGGTGATAAAAGAATATAAAATAATTGAAAAATTTTAATAAAGTACTTACCTTTGGAATTATCCATACAGGTTTTTTAATATTTGATGAATGCGTCCCTTTTAACCGAAGTCGATCATTCATTTCTCTACAGTAAAATAAAAAGCAAATGAATACATTTAAGAATAACAAGTTATATGAATATAAATACCAAAATCATAAAAACTTACAAATCTATAATGGCATTTACGTCTTTCTTTGGTTTTTGCCAAGCAGAGCATAAAAATACAACTAATTCCGCTTTGGACAAATAATGATTAATTGCCAATGGGCCCTACACAATATGGATGACAATGAACAAATATTAGGAATTTAATTGAATTCATGAAATAAAGCAATTAAGTATTGACTTACGATTGAAAATAGGGGGCTAGGTAACAGTCTTTATCAGATTGCAATATCCTCTGAAGATATCCCTGTATCTCAGCTGCCTTGTTCCCAATTTTCTGCATATGAACTGGGTCCAGGAATCCATAGAGGTGTAAGTTACCTCTTTCAGTGCAGATACGATACAGGTACCTAATATTGCGAATAATTTTCGTATGTTAGATTTGGATAATGAAATAATTCAAGTAAGGTTTAGAAATTTACTTACATCAACCATAATTATAGAACTGTTACACATAGGAGATCGTTACCCACAACCAACTCCAATATATCCTTCTTAGTAATATAGAAGGGGATAGGTGTGGGCTTCCCTATGATATCTGGTTCCATTGTTATTTGCAAAGTTTGGTCGCCCAAGTTCATGGCGATACCAAATAGACGTGTGAGCAAATCAACCTCATATTTCGTTGGAGGAGGCTCAGGAAGATCTGCTTTAACACTTAAATCAATCTTCTTCCCACGATCTTCCTTAACAACCTACGATAAATTCACAAAGTAGTAAGAAATATATATATATAGACACACACACAATATATATATATATTAAAAATTAGTAACATAGGCTAAAATTATTTAATACCTGAGGTTGAACTCGCTGCACAAGTCTCCTCGGCCATATAATGAAATGATTGAGGGCTTGCCCCACAACATGAACCTCCTTAGTAGGGACAGGAACAGGAGCATCTGCATCTTCAACCCGTTCAATCACCACTCTAACATGATCATCATTAATTTGCTGGTGATGGATGGTTGAACCCAAGGTGTAGACTTTCCCAATTGCTACCAAACGATATGGATCATCAACATATAACTCATAATCGCCTGTAGCTACATTCACATCCTCTTCTCCTTGTAGTTGCTCCTCCGTTGGAGCACAACTTCCCTTTGTGATCACGCGCCTAGGAGAAGGTGATGGATGACGACCCTGTGTCTGTGTTTGGGAAAGTCCCGAAGATGCAAGCTCCTGCCTAAGCTCTTACCTAAGCTCCTGCCTAAGCTCCTGTCTGAGCTCTTCTCGAAGTTCTTGCCGCAGTGCTTGCCTCATGTCTTCGCGCATGGCGTCCAACTCATCTCTAGACACCAAACCTTCTTTGGATGTCTGTCTAGAAGACAATCCAAAGTACTGTCTAAGGCCAACACCTCGGTCAACTGCAAGAACACGCCCTAGATGCTCCGGTTGGCCAATAACAGTACTTAAGATGTCATCCCGGCCAGTTGGAAAAAAGACTCCTTGTGAGATTTGTTCAACCAAAGAATCCTACAAAACAAAAAATGACTGTTATCAGTAAAGTAAATGTTTGAAGATAAATAAAAAAAATTTTACAAAATTGTGTGATTACTTACAATCTTCTCAGCAACAATGCGAGAAGGCTTTGATGTGTACTCTCCAGATACCTTTTGGCGTACCCTCTTCCAGTTCTCATGGCGTGAAGGTGGAGAGGGTGGAGAGAGAAGTGTAGAGGGGTCTACTTCAGATGATTGCTGATGATCTTTCGACTTCTGCTCCATCAGCCTCTCCTGAAGCAACTCATAACTGTCGCAACCGTAATTCCGACGAGACGACGAACTCGTTAAAATTTCAAAAATGGTTTAATTGAATTGTGCGGAGTCGCCACCAAATTTTTATTTAAGGGAAAAAGATTTGGAAAAACCTGACTCAAGAACGAGATTCGAAGTTCGGGAGTCGGTTACGAATGGGGAAGGTGTTAGGCACCCCACTCGCGCGTTCTGAAAAACGGTACCCTAAAATTGAGTGTGTGATTATTGAAAACTATTTTGATCCCTTTAATTACCGTGAAATAAATAATTTGATGGAGGGTAGCCTGACATGACTTAACCCTGCTCCTACATATTCCCCAGTGCAATGGGAAACTCAAGGCTTACGTAGTTCTGGTTGATTTGAAGGCTTGACCTTCGAAAGTGGTTTGAATTGGAAAGCAAACATGTTGTTGTTTTTTTTTTTAAAACATTTTGAGGATGCAATCCCAATCCACATATGCGCAAGACCCAAGACAACTACGGCTGCACTTGGACCCATACAGACCTCTAAACAACGAACAACAGAAAAAACTACCAGTTCGGTTTTAGGGCCCATTGCATGAGATTAAGAAAGCAAAGACGAAATTTTTTATTTAACTGAAAACAAAGTAAAGGAGGGGCAATCCCAATCCACATATGCATAGGGCGCAAGACAACTTCGGCTGCACTTGGACCCATACAGACCTCTAAATAACGAACAACAGAAAAAGATACCAGTTCACTTTTAGGGCCTATTGCGTGAGATTAAGGAAAGCAAAAAGAGTTTTTATTTGTTTGGAAATGAGGGAAAAGAGGAGCAATCCTAATCCACATATGCACAAGGCCCAAGACAACAACGGCTGCACTTGGACCCATACAGACCTCTAAACAACGAACAGGAGAAAAAGCTACCAGTTCGTCTTTAGTGTCCATTACGTGAGATTAAGGAAAGCAAAAAAGATTTTTATTTAATCATTTTCTTGATTTGTAAGTATCGGAAGCGCGTGGGCTTAATCGGACACTTTTAGAGAAAAGGAATTGGTTGAAAAGAAATAGTTGACTCGAAATTTTATGGAAAAGTTAAACTTGATTTAGTTAGAGAAAGAGAATCTAAAAGAATGTGTGGAATGATTTGGGAAAAGGGTTTGATGTTATTTGAAAAAAAAACACAAAAAAGAACTTAAAAAAATTTTGGGGGTCAAAATGCAAATATGGAAAGTTGAGAGTCTAAAATGCAAATAGGGAAAATTCGAGGGACTAATTGGCAATTTTCAAGAATTAAAGGGGCTTATTGGAAATTTTCAAAAGTTGAAGGGCTTATTGGAAATTTTCAAGAACTGAAGGGCTTATTGGCAATTTTCAAGAATGCTTTATTTTAAGTAGATTTTGCTAAAGTGCCCTCTTCCTCCCAGGTTTGGGCAGTTTGCCTCCTTCTACATGGGGCCCAGCCGACGCCATGGATATGGTGCAGGGGTGGCGTCAGAAGCCTATTCCTTGGCTGACCATGGCTTCTTCCTCGGCCGCGCGCGGTGTAAGTCCTATCGTGCGGCTTCGTGAGCTTTGCCGGCTTAGTTGGGGGAAACATTCGTCGAACTTGGGTTCCGATTCAGAACGTCCCCTGTAGGTGCCGACCTCCTCCCGTTTTCCTTGCTCCAGCTTCCAGACAATGATGGACCTCGGCACGTTCGCACGAGGCTGGGACGCTCAGGTGTGGCGAGGCTCGCCGCTCCCCATGGGAGAGCCACAGCTCTCAGTTCCCAACCACCTCAGAGGCGTGATGATAGCCCGACTGGAACGGGGTATATATGATACCCAGATTGGTTGCACGTGCGTCGCAGGCTCCCTGGTTCTAGTCGATTCGATCAAGCAGGGCCTCACCATGAAGGACGGCATGGTGGCTTAACAGGGGAGGTCACCAGAAGTGAGTACAGGGGAAGCTCCCTCGGTACCACGGCGGGCCGGCTGCTTAAAGGATTCAGCGATTACCGGCGATGGCGGCTCAACGCCATATCCACCACGGTTGGGAATTCCGGACGTGCTCCGACCTTGGTTGCCAATGGCATATTCGTAGTGATGAACGTCCGCCCCTGTTTGGGTACGTCGTTTTGGCTTTCGTGACTATTCCCCGCGCCGATCATGCCTAAACACTATTTTATTGGGCGCATCAGATGTTTCTTTGCCTCTCTCTCCCTACCTATTCTCCTATGCTTGCTGTAAAGGGTAAGGCGATAGACGCAGGGTTCCGTTCACTTAAATCTATCTATGTGCAAACTCTAACAAAATTCGAATATACGCACAAGTAGATTAGAAGCATCCGAGCAAATGAACATCCAAAAGAGATACAGGATTATCGAAGTGATTCTAAACTCGTCCTTACACACACACCAGGAATGTTCCCATAGAAAACATAGATTTCAACCCCTATATCATACTAAACAGGGGAAATGGGGGTAGGGGTACTAACCTTGAGGAGCCGAAATGTGAGCGCCCGATCTAACACCCTGGCACCAGGCAAACGCGGCTGGTTACAGCGATGGTCTCCCCTCCTCTTTGCGTAGAAGATGAAAAACCGGAGATGAGTGAGAGAATCTGTTAGGATTTTCTTTCGAGCAGCACCCTTCAAAATCTCTCTAAAACCCCTCTTTATAGTCTAAAACCCTAGGGGCTTTTTCCTTTTCCTTTAATTAATTTTTATTTTCTTTTCAAATTTTTAATAATTTTTATATTTTTCAGGTTTTGAATTAAATTTTTTTTTATTCCTCTCTCATATTTTTAAATTGTTTTCAGATTTTTAATTTAATTTAATTTTATTTCTTTTTCAGATTTTTAAATTTTTTATTTCTTTTTTAGATTTTTAAATTTTTTATTTCTTTTTTAGATTTTTAAATTGTTTTCATATTTTTAATTTAATTTTATTTTATTTCTTTTTCAGATTTTAATTTTTTTTTCTTTTTTAGATTTTTAAATTTTTTATTTCCTTTTTTAGATTTTTTAAATTATTTTTAGATTTTTAATTTAATTTAATTTAATTTAATTTAATTTATTTTTTAGATTTTATTTTTTAATTATTTTTCATATTTTTATTTTGTTTTTAATTCTTTTTAAATTTATTATTATTTATTATTATTTTAATTTTTTTAACTATTTTTTCTTTTAACTTTACTTTGTATATTTTGGCTTTTTGTTTACCATTATTGTTATTTTCCATTTCCTTTTTCTATGTACCCTTTCCGTTTTATGTTTTTTTGCTTTTTCTTGTTTCCCTATTTTCTCTGGTCTTCTTAATTGTTCACATAACAATGAAGAATGGGGGCCTCAGACATAATTGGGTGTTTACAATAACCCCCACGAGATAATCTGTGGGGGTAAAAGTTCTTGGCAGAAATTTATTGAGCTTTCTTTCTTTTCTCCTGTTATAAGAAATTAAATCAATTAATCATAATATTGTTTATATTAGTTAATTAAAAAATATAATTTTTGAAAGATACATACAACGTTTTTAGTTCCATTCAAGACTCAACAAATCTTTAATTAATTGTCATCATCAAGGAATTGGTATTTTCACATTTGACACATCCTTTTTCATATTTTTATTTAGTATTTTTGAGATTATTTTCCAATTTTCACCCAAATTTTACTTCCTTTCAGAAGTTAGTGTTTGGTACATCATATGTAAGCTACATTCTTAAAGAAGATGTAATTGGTTTTGATAAATTTATGGAAAAACTTTTAATTTTTAAATTTAAATTCATGATTTATTACTATTTATTTTATTACTTTTTCTAATTCTTTTTCAAATATTTTTTATTTCATTTTAAGGGATGTTTAATTTAACTCTTAAACTTTGTCTATTTACATTAGAGGTAATTCTAAAGTTAGTGATCAAGGAGCCTCGGACATAATTGGGTGTTTACTCCGACTAAGGGTTAACTCCCTTAACCGTGTGGCTCGTCTTCCCTTCTTTTGGAGAAGAAAGGTTCTCAACCACTTTGTGAAGGAGGAGCCTATACGAAGGGGTCAACCATGTATCTGTTAAAGCGAGAGGAAACAAATATGAAAAAATTATTGAATAGAAACAATAAATACAATTCATATTTGTATTATGCTCAAATAGCTACTTGTTAATTTTCTTAAAAGCTTTAATCACACCACCTTTGAACATTGAAATCCTAATTATTTGGTCTCTAAGATGCATACTGCTTAATCTAAATTCACCACTACGGATCCGCAAACGAAGTGAGAAAAGGACACAAAAAGAAGTCATATAGATTCATTTAAACATCACTAAATCAACCAAGCCATTATAGCAAGTCTATCGAATGTGTTTCTCTTTTTCATCTCAGGGATTTAAGGCATTTGGTGTGGCAGGGGCCACACAATGTTTGATGGTTGCTTGGTGTTAACTAATAAATCTTTTAAACTAATAAATCTTTTAAACCAAACATTGAAGGTATTAAACTAATAAATTTATTCATATACTTATCTACTAACTCTGATATTAGAAGAATGTGAAAACATACAATATTTTTTCTCTCAATCAAATAAGAAAAAATTAATCATTTTCATCCTCTCATTTTACTCTTTATTTTACCAAAATAAGATTCTTTTTTTAGACACATATATATAGGTTGCATCCAAGTTAAAAGTGCATAAATATTGAAACTAGAGAACAATGTTGATCAAGAAAGGTGAAATGTTACTAAAGTTTATGTTGGTTGACATTTTGTATAAGACTAAACGTACACATATATGAATGTATGTATATAAGTATGTATAAATATGCCTTTATCTCCAGCACCTTCCATTCTTATGTATTTTTCTAGCAAAGATATGTTTTTATGGGATATAGCTCACTGATGCAGTGACAATGACTCTAGTGACAATGACTCTGGTTAACATGTATCTTACACACATCTCACAAAAGGAGTACTTTTCTACATTGCATTTATAATAAAAAAAATTTAGCAAGGATCAACACCCCTACCCAGCCTTAGCTAAAATTTGGATTGAATCCGTAGAATTTGGACATATACTTATCTACTAACTATGAAGCATGGAGCATATTTATTGAAGTAGCGGGAAAGCGGGCTAAGTATGACGTACAAACGAGAGAGGCAAAACATAAGCTAACAAAGAAATAATCTCATGATTAAGCTTACCAAAGCAATAGTGAAACCTGTAAACTTCAATACAGCTTCCAAAAAACCCTATTCAACCTTGCCATATGCCTTAGACATGTGAATTTTTAGCACAAAGCATGATTTACCTCTTGTCAAATGTTACATATAATGAAAGATCTCAAATCCAATCAGAACATTATCTGTTATAAGATAGCCTAGAACTAAAGCACTCTGCGTAATATTCATCACCTCATGCAGAACCAATTTCAATCTATTAGCAATAACCATCTTCATTATAGATTCATTTAAACATCCTAATTCATTGAAGGCAAAACAGGCTAAGAGTAACAGGTACAAACAGAGAAGGCAAAAACATAAGCTAATAGAGAAAATAGAGTGATTTAACAAAACGGAGAACCCTAAGGCTAAGAAGTAATCGAAACGAGAATCATAGACCTAAACTAAACCTAATCGAGAGAACGAATGCTACATGCCGGTGTAGGCGACGGTGTGGGGACGACAATCGTAGGCAGCGGAGACAACGACGTGTTTCGAAAATGACGGTGCTCTTCGCGTTCAGACGATGGCAGCTTTGAGAACGACGACGTGCTTAGGTTTACACTTATGGAGGCTTAGAGCAATGAGTTAGGGCTGGAGGACAACAATGGAGTGTTTACACTAATGAGGACGACAACAGTCGCATCAGGTATAGAGGAGGGAAAACAAATTTTACATCGGTTGTTTTAGAGAACCGACGTAAAAAGAACTTTCTACATCGGTTACACTACTCAACCGACGTAGATTCTACATCGGTTATAAAGCAACCGATGTAGAAAGTGACTTTCTACGTCGGTTATAAATCAACTGATGTAGAAAGTTTAAATTTTATTATAAAAATATCACCGCCTATTTCTCTACATCGGTTATAAAGTAACCGATGTAGAAAGTGTCAAATTTATTTACAAAAATACCACCACCTTTTTTCTACATCGATTGACAGATAACCAACGTAAAATCCTGTTATAAAAGACTATTTTTCTACTAGTATTTTAAGAAACATCAATATCAAAGATAAGAATGCTTTTGATATTGAGGATTAAGAAAAAGGGAATATAGAGAGTCGCTATACTATACTAAATACACATCTTTCCTCTTGTTTTTGGAAAAATTAATTAATTAATTCTCCATCTTATTATTTTTTTTAAAAAAAATTAAATAGATCTTTATTTTTTAAATAAATTATTTTTTGCTAATTTTTCTAACTCCATCAATAAAATAAATTATAGGATTGATCTAAATTTGTAAATGTTGAAAGATAATTTATTTGAAGTGATGTATTTTTATTATAAAAAAATTTATTAATAAAATGCTAATGTACTATCATTATTAATTTAAATATTATTATTTAATAATAAAAACATTAATTTTTTTTTATTTTCTTTTTAATTGCTCCTTATTCATTATTCATCTTCCTTTCTTTCATTAATAAAAAAAATTTTTTTTATAATTATAAATGACTTTTATCTTAATTTTGAATTAATATAAGATCTGGCAAAGATAATTTATGATATATATATATATATCATTAATAAATCCATATAAATAAATACTTCACATCAATTACATTAAGTAATTAATATATAATTTTTATTTTTTTTATATCAGTTAAAAGGATAACCGAGATAATAAATAAAAATAATAATTTTCTATAATTTTAATAGCCATGATATTTTAAAAAATATATATATAAAAAATAAATTTTCTTTTATATATAATCAAAATTAAAATAATGATAGAAATTTTCACAAACAGAATCATATGATACACTAAATGTTTAAACATAAATAATTTCTAAATGTTATATATGTATTTATAAAACTAATATTTCCTTTGAAAATTAAATTATAAGAGAAACATCAAAATATAAAGGCACGGCTATAAACAAAAATAATATATACTTTTTCTATAATTTGAACTAAATATATAATTTTACTACACCAATGATTGCGATTATTGATAATAATACAAACGAGTATATTTTCTCCTTTTTTATGATTAAAAGAACAAAAAAATCTAAAGAACTTCCCATTACTTTGAACATAGTCATGTTAATATTTCATTATAATCAATCTAAAATCAATTAAATATTAATAATAAACAAGTATAATATTGTTTAAAAATTTTATATACATTTTTAACTTATTTTTTTAAAATACTTATTTTATTTTTTAAACGTAAAACTTTTCATGAAAAATAAATTAAATATACATAAATATCCTGAATTGTGATATTTGTTATATAATACACGGAAAGTTTTGCTTTAGTAAATCAAATCTAGTGTTAAATAATACAGCATGGATATAATAAAGATAACGATTTTCAAGGTGAACGATAAAGTAATTTGCATTATACAGGAAAATAACATTATTATTTATTTAATTATTGTTCTGGTTAGATTAGATACACTTTGGGTAGTGGGGAGAAGGATCCGAAAGGATCACGTGATCTTTCATCCAAACAAACAAGCATATGTTGATTAATTGACTTAAATAAATAGTGTTTGAACATCTAAAAATTTCTCCTTTATCCTATTCCATCTCCGGTTTTTATTGTCCAAAAAGTAAGTATTTTTTGAAATTTCTATTAATTAATATCAAATTTTTTTAATCGAGGTGTTATACATTTTTATTTTTATTTTCTAATTTTACTTATAAATTCATTTCTTTTATTTTAATCAGTCAAACAAGATTTAATTTGAATGATTATAATTTTTATGGATTCTTTTTAGATGTCTAGCAATTAAATCGGTTTAATTTGTTATTCTTTTGTCCAATTTAATGTATTTCTATGACTTTTGCATGTTGCTTAATTTTAGCGTCATTTAATCTAAATTTATTTTGTTTTAAACGTAACTTGTTTGATTCTTATTTAATTTGATTTAAATTTAATTTAAATTTTAAAATATAAATGTAATATTTTATTTAATTGGTGTGAATTGTATAAATCTTTAAAAAAAAATTTAAATATATTTTAAAAATTTGAATTCTGTCTTAGCACTAAAAGTTTTCAAAATTATGTTAAAATTTGAGTTTAAATTATTGACCAGATGTTAGTGAGCTTGTTTAGATATTACTAATTTTGTTTAATCCCCTAAACGTGGTGTTAATCCTCTATTTATTCATTCTTATTTGTCTCAGAATTCCATTAAGAGATGCATGAATATGTTTATGCATGTCATGATACTAATGTGTCAAATTCATGCCTGCATTAAATATTTAAAACTTGCAACTTAAGTAAATTTTTAAATCATTTTTAATTAAGCCTATAAGAACTAATAAACCTTTGAACTATTGAGTACTTATGCTGAACTTGTGAACTACTTGGGATCAAAGGATTTAAATTTAATCTTATAAGGGTATAAAGTTCATTTAAAAAACCAATACAAATTTAGAGAAATTTAGGATTACGAAAAATTCTATACAAGGACTTGAATGAGGATAAAAAAAACCATGGAACTTGAGGGAGAAAAGAGATTGAAAAGCAGAAAGAAGAAAAATAAAAAGAAAATGAAAAAAAAAAGTAAAAAAGAATTTTGTGTAAATGATATGCATAGTATGGTCTATTTATATGGGCTTAATTATCATGTTTATGCTAGGAATTTAGTATCCTAATTTTATGTTTTAAATATTTAATTGATGCATGATTAGGATCTCTTTAACTTGGCTAGGTTCATAGCTTATGCTTAAGTATATGTATGCAACTTAGGTTTTTAGGAATCATCTTTGAATGCTTCCTTTTTTCGTATCCTTTTGATTTTGATTTTGTTATTTATTGATCTCTTGTTTGTCAAGTTTCCATTCCTATTTGAGTATGATTTCCTTATTTAGATTTTCTTGTTTGTCTTAAAATTTTTTCTTATTTTTTTCAAGCACCACTTATCTTTTTTGTAAGCATTTATTCTTCACTTTGAGGGCATCAAGGACTCAAAGAATAAGTTAGATTAAGCTTATATTTCAAGCTTGGAGTAGGGGGCTTCTTTGTGATTGATTGGTGTGAGGAAATGTTGGCATGAATGGTGAGAACATTAGAAGAGGAAGAGTAAAACACTTGGTAAGGGGTATGAGATCTTGAACAAATTTCAAATTCACTAATCAAGTGAGAACTACAAGTGCTCCTCCTTTTGTGTGATTTTGTAGGTTACTTTGGAGGAGGAAAGTGAATGGAACCAAGATTAAGAAGGACTTGAAGACTTGGAGCTAAAAGACTTGAAGTTGAAGGAAAATTTAAGACTCTTGTTTCTAGTTTTTAAATTTGGGTTCTACTCTAAAAGTAGGTAATCTTTGAGTTGTAATTTTAGTACTTGTAGTAGGTTCTTTTATATTGTGTAAATTCATTTTCCATTTCCATTTGGATGTAATTGGTCATTCAGCTACTTTAGTGTAGGATACTCATCAAATAAGACACTTTCTTTTGCGTGTGATGGTTGTGTTATTACATGCAAGAAGGTATAAAGGGGTGCTAGATTATTGAAGTGATTATTGTAGCCTTAAATTTCTAGCATTGACTTGTTTCGTTTTTCCAAGGTCAAGGGGGCTAGGTATCCTCTTAAAACTCTTGAAGTGTTATGTACTTAGCTTTAGGATGGTATGCTACTTCATTGTCTTATTTGTAGTTTAAGAGTGTCGCAACCGTAATTCCGACGAGACGAAGAACTCGCTAAAATTTGAAAATTGAATTTATTTGGTAATGTGGAGTTGCCACCAAATTTTATTTGAGGGAAAAAGATTTGGAAAAACTCTGACTTGAGGAAGAGATTCGAAATTCGGAAGTCAGTTACGAATAGGGAAGGTGTTAGGCACCCTATTCGCTCGTTCCAAGGAACGGTACCCTTAAATCGAGTGTGTGATTATTTGAAAATGGTTTGATCCCTTAATTAGAATGAAAATAAATTACTTGATGGAGGTTAGCCTGACAGGACTTGATCCTGCTCCTACGTATTCCCCGGTGCAATGGGAAACTCAAGGCTTACGTAGTTCTGGTTTGATTTGAAGGCTTGACCTTCGAAAGGTGCTTTTAAAGGTGAACATGTTTTTTTTTTTGAAAATATTTTAAAGAGAATCTTTAGTCCACATATGCACAAGATCCAAGACAACTACGGCTGCACTGGGATCCGTATGAATCTCTAAGCATCGAACAACAGAAAAAGCTACCAGTCCGTGCCTAGGGTTCATCGCGTGAGACTAAGAGATGTAAAACAAGTTTTTATTTGTTAAAAGAGGGCATTCCTAATCCACATATGCACAGGGTCCAAGACAACTATGGCTCCACTTGGACCCATACGAATCTCTAACCAGTGAACAATAGAAAAGCTACCAGTTCGTGCTTAGAGATCGTCCCGTGAGATTAAGAGATGCAAAACGAGTTTTTTATTTGTTAAAAGAAGGAATTCCTAATCCACATATGCACAAGGCCCAAGAAAACTACGGCTGCACTTGGACCCATATGAATCTCTAAACAGCGAACAATAGAAAAAGCTACCATTTGGTGCTTAGAGCTCATCGCGTGAGATTAAGAGATGCAAAACGAGTTTTTTATTTGTTAAAAGAGGGCATTTCTAATCCACATATGCACAGGACCCAAGACAACTACGACTGCACTTGGACCCATGCGAATATTTAAACAGCGAACAGTAGAAAAAGCTACCAGTTCGTGCTAAAAGCTCGTCGCGTCAGATTAGGAAATGCAAAATGGTTTTTTATTAGTTGTTTGAAAAGGAGAGCATTCCCTATCCATATATGCACAAGGCCGAAGACAACTACGGCTGCACTTGGACCCATACGAATCTCTAAAGAGCGAACAGCAGAAAAAGCTAACAGTTCGTGCTTAAAGCTCGTCGCGTGAGATTAAGGAATGCGAAATGAGTTCTTTATTTGCTTGAAGAAGAGAAGGGAAATCCCAATCCACCTATGGATAGGGCCCAAGACGACTACGACTGCACTTGGACCTATACGAATCTCCAAATCGCAAACAGCAGAAAAAGCTACCAATCGTGCTTAAAACTCGTCGCATGAGATTAAGGAATGCAAAATGAGTTTTTTATTTTGAGGGTGACGAATAAAAGTGGTGCTTGATTTGGATTAAGGGAAATACAGGGGCGCTTGGTTACAATCTTGGGAAATTTAGGGGCCTACTTGTAATTTTGGAAGGTGTAGGGGCCTAACTGTAATTTTGGAAGAAGTAGGGGCCTAATTGTAATTTTGGGAGGTGTAGGGGCATAACTGTAATTTTGAAAAGTGTAGGGGTCCAACGGTAATTTTGGAAGGTGTAGGGGCCCAACTGTAATTTTGGAAGGTGTAGGGGCCTACTTGCAATTGTTGGAAGTCTAGGGGGCTGGGTGTAAAAAGGGAGGTTTGGGATTCGCTTGCAATGAAGGGACAACTTATCCCAACCCCTCTCTGGTTCGCAGAATGCCATTTATACCAACCAAGACCCATTTGACTTTATTCATTTAGCAGGGCCCATACCTTTACCTAGCTTTTGCTGCATGCATGGGATTTGCTTTCCTCGTTTATCTTGGGTGGTGCCTTCGTGTGGGTCCCGCGCCGTTTTAATTGGTGCTGCATAAGTCCTTTCTCTTGCCTACTCTATGAAATGGGGTCTCCCACTGTCCATAGCTACCGTGGATGTGAGCATATGTTCCCCATCCGTTGACGAGCATACGCCTTCTTCCCGTTCCAATACCCGTTCGATTTTGTGAAGAAGCTCGAACTTTTTTATTGGTGTTAGTTCACGGCTTTTTAATGTGTTCCCTACATGATGTACCCTCTTCTCTCGTCTTCTAGGATGGTAGATCCTCGTCACCTTTTCCAGGGGCATGACATTTTATACTAGGGTTAACAGCATCTCCTTGTTCACCCTTCAGAGGTCACGCTCCGAATGTACCAAGTACAACCAACGGACTTGAGGTGAACTTCTTACCGCTTTGCTGGAGCACGATTTGTGGAAGTGAGGTTGGAAAAAATACCCGTCAAAGACCGCCTCGTTTGCCTTTAACCGCTGACGAAGAGGCTGATCGTAGGTTCTCGGCATCTCAAGTTTCCCTCGAGCAAAGGTTCTTGCTGGCCCAGTACACCTTGTTGGTCCTGAAGCGGCAATCGCAGGAAGTTTTCCAGGAACCAGTTCTCACCTTGGGCCAATTCTGTTTGTTTGAGATTTAATTGTTTCTAGAATTGTTCATGAAGCAATATTTTCAGGTGGGCCAGGTTGTATTGTGGTCCCTTTGAACACCTCTACGACAGAGTTTCAACACAAAACTCTTTTCTTTCCCTGTGCCACCAAGCCACCAGTGATAATGTGTAAAAACACTTACAAGGAAACGACACTCCGATTGTGACTTTAAGTACAGATTTGAACTGAAAGAGGGAGTGCTGCAGGAAGGGCATGGTGGGTTGAACTTTCCAATAAGCCCTGGAAACCACCGTGAAGAAAAGGTACCATGGGATATCTAGAGGCTATATAATCGTCCGAGTCCGATGTGTTACGACTTCGGTCCTTTTATTTTCCATGGGGAGGAGCTAGGGTGGTTGCAACGACATATGTAGCAATAAAGCTTTATTTGCTCTAAAGGTGAGGAGATGACATGGCTGAGCCCTGTGATAGACTCAGGAGAGAAAGGATGGCAGTGTAGAGGCATTCGACCTGTTCGTTGCAAGGGCAAAACCTCCTTACTTTCGAGCTAGTGTTGGCCTTCGGGTCATTAGAATTCGACTAGGTGCTTAGGATCCCTCAACATCAGGCCATCCCCTGCTCGAGCATGTGTTCGTGCACGATCACCGAACAGAGGTGTTCCTAGCTACTCATATTTGCCTCACAATGTCGAGATCACGCTCCTAGATGGCCTTTCTAGTTGTTAAGAAATCAAGCTATCTCCTCATGATACTGAAGCTCGTCTATTATCCGCGTGTAAGGCGCCCCTGTTTTCGGCATTCGGCCTTTGAAGTTGGGGCCGCCTAAATCCCTGTTTTGGCGGCCAGGGATTCACATGCCAGATCAGGTTTGTTCGAGGACCTCACTCGAGGCGAATGAGTATATGCAAAGCTTATCATCACTACCAACGTGATGCGTGCGACATTTTCTTGTATACACAGATCTAGAATTTATTGAGAGCTGACCATGATGTATCAATTTAGGACGACTCTCAGTAGCCTACGTAAGGAAAAGGAATAGACCTCCTTGCCATATGAGGATCTATTCTTATAGGGATAAATGTAACGTCTCGGCAAACTCTTCATCAACTTCCGATCTCGGCTTAAACGTAAAGGATTAGAACCCTCTATTTTGCATCCCTAGATGCATTGCAAGTAAGAAGTATTCGTCTAAAATACCGAACCAGAATTTACCTCTCTACTATCTAGCTTTAATGGCAAGGATATGTGTTCCATCAGTTTAGATCAGATGAAAGATTCACATGCGATTTTAGATCGAATTCTTAGCATGAATGTTTAAACCATCCGTATCTATTTGCAAAAATCAGCTAGACGAAATCCACTCATATTTGATACAACATGAATTAAATATTCCGATTATAATTCCAGGGTTATAGGCACTAACCGCCACAAAGCAGTGTGCGCGGTTTCTTCTCCGAACAAATTTGCCGAACCAAGGTGGTGGCGGTGGAGTATGCAGAGGTTTTTCGGACGCTTCTCGAGGAATCTCAACGCAGAATGGCCAAGAAGCTAGGGGAGCTACTGAAAGAAGCCCTAGAGCCTTTGCGAGCCTACCTCTAGAGAGTCGTTGTTCGCTTTTTGGGAATCCTCCCCTTCCGAAAGGTGTACCTTACGCCTTTTTTCCCCAGGAACCCCCATATCTCCCTTGAGGTGTTTATTTATAGCCATTCCTTCTTGTTCCTATCTTGCCCCCCTCATTTTTCACTTTTTCTTTTGTATTATGATTATTTTTTATTTTTTATTTTCATTTTTTATTTTAAATTTTCAATTATTATTTTTTTTCCTTTTAATCTTGTGAGGTCTAATTATTATTCTCCTATATTTATTTTATTATCGTTATTTATTCATTATTTGTTTATTTTATTTTCAATTTTTGTTTACCTTCTTTTCCATTTTTCTCTTTTTTCAAACTTTTTTGGTTTTGTTTATTAGCGTCTCTTTGTCGATCCCATTTATTCATTCTTTTCTTTTCCTCCATTTATTTTCTTCCACCTTTACTATTTTTTATTTCTATTAGGTAAATTATTATGTTCTAAATAATTAATTTTGGAGTAGGGCCTCAGACATAATTGGGTGTTTACAGTTTGCCCCTTTTTACTCATTTTCTTGCCAAATAATACGAGAGATGATTCTCTGAACTATCAAGGTAGGACATGAGTAAAGACGTGAGCACATTATGTCCGAGGCGGCTTTCGCAGAAGCGTGGAAGGCTTTTGGGCTTGGAGATAGATGTCTGGGAGATGGTGGCCTCTGAATGACTTTGCCGGCTTCGTGTGCTAAATCGGCAGGGCTTGAATATGCAAGGCTTGGGAGCCTAATTAGACTACGAACGCTACTGAAGTGCCGGAAACCAGAATGCAAGGCCTGACAACATAGGTCGGAGTACAGAAGGTAAACATGCATGGCCTGACAGTGTAGCCCAGAGTGCAGAAATTTAAAATGCAAGGCCTGAGAGTATAGGCCAGAGTGCGGAAAGTAAACTTGATGAGGCCTGACAGCATAGGCCAACATGCAGAAATTGAACATGCAGGGCCTGGCAATATAGGTCAAAGTGCAGAAAGTAAACATGCAAGGCCTGACAGTATAGGCCAAAGTGCGGAAAGTAAACTTGATGAGGCCGGACAGCACAGGCTAAGGTGTGGAAAGTTAAAATGCAGGGCCTAACAGTATAGGCCAAAGTGCAAAAAGTAAAAATGCGGGGCCTGACAGCATACGCCAACATGCGGAAATTGAACATGCAGGGCCTGACAGTATAGGTCAAAGTGCGAGAAATGCATATCACGTGGCTCTGATAAGTATAGGCCAAGGTGTAGAAAATGTAAACATGCGGCCCCATTAAGATAGACCAAGGTGCGAAAAGTAAACATGTCACCGGGAACATGACATAAGTTTGAAGTGCGGAAAGTAAACATACAGGGCCTGAGAGTATAGGCCAAAGTGTAGAAAGTAAACATGCCGAGCATGACAGTATAGGCCAAGGTGCAGAAAGTAAACATGCAGGGCCTGACAGTATAGGCTTAAGTGCGGAAATGAAACACGCAGAGCCTGACAGTATAGGCCGAAGTGTGGAAAATAAACATGCAGGGATTGACAGTATAGGCCAAGGTCTAGAAAGTAAACATGCAGGGCCTGATAGTATAGGTCAAAGTGCAGAAAGTAAAAATCTGGGGCCTGACAGCATAGGCCAACATGCAGAAATTGAACATGCAAGGCCTGACAGTATAGGCCAAAGTGCAGAAAGTAAACATGCAGGGCCTGACAGTATAGGCCAAGGTGCAGAAAGTAAACATCCAGGGCCTGACAGTATAGGTTGAAGTGTGGAAAGTAAACATGCAGGGCCTGATGGTATAGGCCAAAGTGTAGAAAGTAAACATGCCGGGCTTGACAATATAGGCCAAGGTGCAGAAAGTAAACATGCAGGGCCTGACAGTATAGGCTGAAGTGCGGAAATGAAACACGCAGGGCCTGACAGTATAGGCCGAAGTGCGAAAAATAAACATGCAGGGCTTGGCAGTATAGGCCAAGGTGCAGAAAGTAAACATGCAGGGCCTGATAATATAGGCCGAAGTGCGGAAAGTAAACATGCAGGGCTTGACAGCACAGGCCAAGGTGCAGAAAGTAAACATGCAGGGCCTAACAGTATAGGTCGAAGTGCGGAAATTAAATATGCAGGGCCTGACAGTATAGGTCGAAGTGTAGAAAGTATACATGTAGGGCCTGACAGTATAGGCCAAGGTGGGGAGATTAAACATGCAGGGCCTGACCGTGATCTTCAGAGTGAGCTAGATTCTTCGATCTGCTTGCTTGCTTTGCCGAGACGCCTATCACGCGTGCCACTTTTTTGAGAGATAAGACCTTTCGATTAGTGAGAACTTGTAATTAGGGAAGGTTTGAACTAGCCGTGACTCTCAGAACAGTATTAGTAACAGTAATTGTCATTCAAAATTCATATGATCATTTTGCATATACATTTTGACAGTTGAAAATACAGTTGCATATGGTATGGAATTCACAAGATGGTAAGAATAATGTGGGGTGTTTTACAGCTGGATGTCTGGTGGTTTGACTTTTGATTGGTTGGATGTCTTTGAGACAATCAGTGCTAGTATTGTATTTCGGCGACGTCCGCTGTCTTGTCGACCCTGCTTCTAAAAAATAAAAATTTTGCCCCAGTTTACTTAACTCGCCCTTGACCGGTCTTGAACCTTTTGTTTTAGCCACAACCAACTTGGTTTCATTCTTCCCTTTTCTAGAATCCCGGATACTTGCCAATTTTGCCCAAGTATAAGGCCCAGATTGTCGTCTTGGTCACCGACTTGCCCTAGTATCGATAGAGGCCGATTGTCGTTCCTTTCAAACTACTTCTTTATTGAAGGGGACGACTCTTCCCTTGTTCATCCTATCGGTGTCGCCTTGCCCTAATTTTTGCCTAGGCCGCCCTTGCGGGTTTTCAACCTAGCAAGGCTTTTTGTCTGAATTGCCCTAACTTTTTCCTAGGCTGCCCTTGCGAGTTTTCGACCTAGCAAGCCTTTTTGTTTGAATTGCCCTAACTTTTTCCTAGGCCGCCCTTGCGGGTTTTCGACCTAGCAAGTATTTTGCTACTTGAATTGCCCTAACTTTCACCTGGACTACCCTTGCGGGATTTCGACCTAGCGTGCCTTTTTCTGCCTGAATTGCCCTAACTTTTGCCTAGGCCGCCCTTGCAGGTTTTCCACCTAGCAGACCTTTTGCTGCTTGAATATCCCTAACTTTTGCCTAGGCCGCCCTTGCGGGTTTTCGACCTAGCGGGCCTTTTTCTGCTTGAATTGCCCTAACTTTTTCCTAGACCGCCCTTGTGGGTTTTTGACCTTGCGGGCCTTTTCCTCAAGCATAGTATCTTTTCACTGCGTCTGAGTTGATAGGGTTAGGCAGGTCTCTCCCATCCATGTCTGCCAAGATTAGGGCGCCTCCGGAGAAAGCCTTATGAACTACACAAGGTCTTTGATAATTATGGGTCCATTTCCCCTGTAGCGCTTTCTGCATCGGCAACGATCTTTTGATCACCAAATCCCCCTCGTGGAACTCCCGAGGATGCATCTTTTTATCGAATGTTTTCTTCATTCTCCGTTGGTATAGCTAGCCGTGACAAATGGCCACCAACCTTTTCTCATCGATCAGGTTCAATTGTTCCATCCGGGCCTGAACCTATTCGACTTCTTCCAACTTGGCATCCATCAGAACTCTCAACGAAGGGATCTCTACTTCGACCGGGAGTACAACTTCCATTCCGTAAACGAGGGAGAAGGGAGTAGCGCTCGTAGAGGTATGGACGGAGGTCTGGTAGGCATGTAATGCGTAACGGAGCATCTCGTGCCATTCTTTGTATGAGAGCACCATCTTCTGGATGATATTTTTGATATTCTTATTGGCCGCTTCGACCACTCCGTTCATCTTCGGTCGATACGGGGAGGAATTGTGATGTTGGATCTTGAATTGGTCGCACAACTCCAACATCATTCTATTGTTCAAGTTGGAGCCGTTTTCCATGATGAGTTTGTTGGGCAGTCCGTATCGGCAAATCAATTCTCTTCTCACAAACTTGACCACCACATTGCAGGTCACGCTGGCATATGAGGTAGCCTCGACCCATTTGGTAAAGTAGTCAATGGGTACTAATATGAAACTATGTCCGTTGGACGCTTTAGGCTCGATCGGGCCGATGACATCCATTCCCCACATAGCAATTGGCCATGGCGATGACAGTACATTCAATGACGTTGACAGCACGTGGACATTGTCCGCGTACACTTGGCAACCATGTCTCCCTCTCTGATGGTAGTGACGTTGGCAACCACTAAGGCTTGGAAATGGGTCTCTAAGGCCTCTTCGGCCGCCTCGATGTATGGAGGGTTGGTGGGTTTGCTGACCAGATAGTCTTCCTCCACTGAGACGATGATCAGCCTATCGTCTGTAATGAATTTGAGCTTCTGGTGCAGGGTCGATGGTACTGCCTTGGCGGAATGAATCCAGGGCCTCCCTAGTAGGCAACTATAGGCCGGCTGGATATCCATTATTTGAAAAGTGATGTTGATGACAACCGACCCAATTTGGACCGGCAAATCCATTTCGCCTATAACTTCCCTTCTGGATCCATCGAAAGAGCTCACCACCATGGAGCTTGGCTTTATAAGGACCCCCTCATTCGGCAGCTTCGACAGCGTTAATTGAGACATTACATTCAAAGAAGAACCATTGTCTACCAAACTCTGGCTAGGATATGGTCCAGGCATTTTACGGATATGTGTAACGCCTTATTGTGCCGAGCCCTTCATCCGGAATCTCCTGATCAGCAAAGGTGAGGAAGTTGTTAGCGGTGATGTGTAAACACTCAATTATGTTCAAGGCCTCTAATTGTTAAAATTAATCAAGAAATCAATACTAATTTAAAAAATAAATAAACAAACAAAAAAAGAGAAGTAAACAAAAAAAAATATAAAATAATAAACAGAGAATAGAGAAATAAACAATAGAATGAATAAATAAAGAAACACAGAAATAAGTAGAAAACAAAAAGAAAACAGAAGTTAATAACAAAAGAAACATAAAAAAGAAGAGGAATAGAAAATTAAAAATAACAAAAATAAAATCTGAATCTGATTTAAAAATAATAAAAATTTTAAAAATTAAAAATAACAAAAATAAAATCTGAATCTGATTTAAAAATAATACAAATTTTGAAAATTAAAAATATATTAAAATAGGGAATTAAAAAAAATTCAGAAAAAATATTAATTAAAACAGAATTAATAAATCTAAAAAATGAAATTTAATTAACAAAATAAAAACAAAATAAAAATAAAATAAAAAAAAAGAATTAACAAAAATTAATAAAAAAAATAAAAAAAATAGAAAATAAAAAAAGTAATAGAAAAAATTTTAAAACAGAAAAGATTAAAAAATAATAAAACGAAAATTTGGATAATTAAAAATAATGGAAACAAAGGAAAATAGAAAATAAAAAATTTTGAAAATAAAAGAAATGAAAATACAACATTAATAATTATAAAATAAATAAGTTTTCAGAATATAAAATAGAAAGTAAGAAAAATAAAGAAATTTTAAGGAAAAAAGCGCAAAAAACAAAAATATAACGAAAGGATTTCCAAAAACAGAAAAGAGGTTCTGGATATAACAGAAGAAAAACAGAATTGGAAAAAAGGCGAGGGGGAGATAGAGGCAAGGGGGCTGCTCTCAAGAAGGGAGAAGAACGAACAAAAAGAAAGGAGAGGATGAACATAAGTAAAAGAGGGAAGAAGCGGATCTTCCAAAAGAAGTTCGAGAAAGGAGAGAGGGGCTCTTTTGGAGGGTGAGACCTTCATCTTTGAGAATAATCGCTGACCCCTCTGAAGCTGACAGTGCCAAGATCCTCACAAAAGAAGAGTTTAGACAAGCGTAAGGAGGGGAGAAAAGCGAGAACCAAGGAGAGCGGAGGTAGGCTTGAGGAAGTAGGAGGCAAGGGTATTCTCCTGCAGAAAGGCTCTCTTCGGTTTATGATCTTAATGCTGGCCAAGTGGATGCTCTTCCAAGGGGGGATCTAATCGGGTTAACAAGATTAAGAATAAGGGTTTCCTACAAAGGCTTAGTTTTGGAAAACAGTTCGTCCACCAGGTAAAGTCCTTACCAATTTCTTGATTTGTTTATCTTCATTCGCTCTAGATAGAAGGGACCATTCTTCGAAATGATTATGGTACTTGCTGCAAGATAGGTTGAATTGCCCAATTTTATGAGAATTCTTCCATTAATTATTGGTGAGTTTATTGGTTCTGCTTGCATGAACTGTACCCTGTCATATTGAGTTTCACGTTGAAAATACAAGGCAAAACGAGTCCTTAAAGGCTCGACTTGTATGAAAAAACAGCGCTAAGATTGAAAAAACTTGCATAAGTTCTTGAAACCCCATTCGTCTTTCCACCATAATGACCACCAAGGGTCAACTAGGCCATGCATCAATATGACAATGCGATGCTTACATCAAGCTAGTCCCCTACTACCAGGCATCATGTATGGCGATTCTCTGGTTGTTCTCTAAATGGACCCTGTATGGTGAACTTGATAACACCTAATCCATGCGATACTAGTTCGAGCACGAAGCTGCTGTTAGTGCCTCATATGGAGATAGTCGCGAGAAGGGTTAGAGTCAAATATAGTGTGGCGAAGAAAGCTTTATCGAGTATTCGAATGTCCATGATGTTTAGGTTGCTAGCCTTGCTAAAGGAAGGCGTAGAGCTCCTAGGAATGGTTGAGTGTATGCCACGCATGGCCCTTCTCCCACCAGGTTTTTGTTAAAGAAACAAGGTCGCCTCCCATATATTCACACCATGCAATGATGTAGGTCTCATAGGCAGAATACCCTAGACCCAAGTACTCCTACGACCTTCTCAATAGGAGCACCAGAGGATTATGGTCTGGTTTCCATCACCAACAAGTGAAATGTGTCAGCGTCTAGGCAAACCTTTAAGCATGTGGGTGGCGGCCCATTGGATTTTATGTTAGGTTCTCACAGGGTATCCATAGAGATGATAAGATAGGAGATTCCTATACGTGGCAAGTGAGAACTAAGATGCAGCTCGTGCCCATGAAGTGTGGCTGGGAAATTACCCATTCTCGACGTACTCGTGTATGACTTGTGGCATGGGTACCTTTCGCTAGTTCTGGTCATCGGTCTTTCATCACCTCGACAAGCGTTGTATGTTGGTAAATACCTGGTGCAGCTGGTTAATTAGGACACCCAGGGCCATGCAAAGTCCGCTCCAGTGGTCGAGAAAGTGTGATGAAGTCGTGCAAAATCCACACGTCCGATTCCTTCATACCCCAAGCCCAAGGCTGGGCATCAAGTGCCTAGTCAAGTGGTTGGAGCTCAGACGTCTTATCCATGCAAGGAAACTCAGTAGCAGCGTAGAAGCTTGACTCGGCATAGTAAAAAAAAAAAAAAACAGGACCCTGGACGTCGTTCCCTCGACGTGCATGTGCATGCTTATGGCCTCATTTGCATCATCGAAATACTTAACGACGTACGCATGTGTGATTCAGGTCGGTTCACTACTTGGTAATCCCAACTTCCCTAGGCTCCTAGCAAGTTAATAAGCGCCATGTAGTGGTAGTAACATGTTTCAGTTGAACAAGTCACTATGTCCAGCCCACTCAATCTGGTCTTGTAGGTGTCTATGCGGGGTTCCCCAAGTTGCTTGGCCAAGAGGCATACGTCTGAGATAGGGGCATGACCATTGATTCGGTGGGCTCCTAACGCACGTCCAGTTAAGAACGGCTTGATGAATCTCATTCACGGCCATGAGCATTGGTTCTCTTCCTTAGCATGACGATAGATTTTTTTGCTCGAACCAAGCCTCCAAAACCCACTTCAGTCCCTGACCTTGGCTAGTCAAATGTCATGCGACTGTAAGATTTTGCTCTCAACATAGCCGCTTTCAGTCACGATCAGCCTCAATCCCCATCATGAAGTCCAACTATTATAATATTAGCCCCAACTTTATGCCCTTCAACTCAGTAGAGTGCAGAAGGAGAAGCAAAAAGGGACCCCGTGGGTATGTGAAAAGCTTGAAAAAGCATACGGTCTGACCTATAAGGCCCAAGCTCCTCATATCCTAGAAAAAGAAGAGACTCAGCCCCATGCACTCGTGCCATGCAAAAGAATATGAAGCTTCTGAGATCATAACAAATCACGAAATGTGTTTGGTCAGCTTCGGTGCAGCACATCCATATAGATCATTCCTAAGAACGTAGTCTTATATACCCACTTTGAAAGAAGATGCAACCTCCTTGTTGAGTCTGTGTTGCCATTGGATCGATGCATACGACGCTTCATCAAATGTACTCACAGTGGAAGTTCACTCCACAACAGCCCAAATGGGTCATACATTGCACTATTATTAGTGTTGGATTCATAGCATTGGCCTGTTTTCTTGCAAAAGTGCAAGACGCTATTCTAGATGAAGGAATAATTCAGGTAATTAAGGGGACGTGCTTGCTGTTATCCTAAGTAGGTGCACTACCTCAGCCCCTCAAACCATGTGAAAGCTATGCGGGGACAAGACGAGTTCTAACCCACGCCACACCAGAGGAGAGGGGTCAATGCAGAGGAAAGAGACTCGAGAGACATGGCGCGTTCCATGCGATCCTTTACCAAGTAATGCCCATCGCCTTACACAGCATACGTATCACCAACAAATGCTACAAACATGCACTCGAGTACCATATACTTCATGGAGGGAGTAGAATGGTTCGACTATAATTAAGAATCCAGGAAAAGTGAATACGTCTCACACTCGTGCACAATGGAGGGACCCATTAGTGCAGTAGGCCTAAGGTAAAGGAGACCCTACCCAGTATGGACATGTATTGACCAAATAAAGTATAAACTATGAGGGTAGAGTGGCCCAAGTGGTTGAGCGTCTGACTTGCAATCTGCCACCCTGGCTTCGAATCCTCCCCACAACCTTTTGCTTATAAAAGGTAATTAATCCTAGACTCATGCTATAGACATGATGGTGTGGGATCATAACCAGTATTCAAACATGGCTCAAGTGGTTTAAGGGCTGTTTCACTACCTTACAGCCCCAGGTTCAAGCCCCATTGTGCACTTTTAATTCCCATTGACCAAGCTATCAAAACGTCATCCCATTATTGCAAGTAAGTCCCTATACTTTCACTAATCACGATTAAACCCTCGAACTCGTCTTAATTGCCAACAGACCCCAATTTCTTCTTAATTACAGATTGACCCCTAAAACTTCCAGAAATCATAAATTGGTCCCGTACTTTCAGGAATTACAAATTAGCCCTAATCAAAAATATTTTTTTTCTTTTTCAAATTCTTTTTAACTAATTTTAACCCTTTCTTTTAAATAAATCAAATTCCTTTTTTCGAACCAATTTTAATTCTTTCATTTAAATAACCTCAAGCCTTTTCCCAAATTAAGTTCAATTTCTTTTAGATTCCTCAAACTAAAATCAAGTAATTTTTTTCATAAAATTTCAAGTCCACTACTTCATTTCAACCAATTCCTTCTCTCAAAAATTTGCAAATCGAGTTTTAAACCTTTTTACCAAATTTCGATCAAATCGAGTTCATTCCCAATCAAGATCAGTTTGTTTTCAATCAAACTCAATCCTCTTCTCAATTATTTTCAAATTAAATCCTTTGGTTCTAGGTCTCACGCAATGGACCCTAGGGACGAACTGGTAGCTTTTTCTACTGTTCGTTGCCTAGGAATTCATACGGGTCCCAAGTGCAACCGTAGTTGTCTTGGACCCTGTGCATATGTGGACTGAGGATCCTTTTGTATAATTTCAACGAATACCTCATTTAAGAATCTCTAAGTCTCACGCGACGAACCCTAAGCACGAACTGGTAGCTTTTTCTGCTGTTCGATGTTTAGGGAGTCGTATGGATCCCAATGCAGCAGTAGTTGTCTTGGATCATGTGCATATATGGACTAAGGATTCTCTTTAAAATATTTTCAAAATACTCCAGTCATTTTCAATCTCTCCTTTTCAAGCAAGCTCCGAAGGTCAAGCCTTCGAGCACCGTTCAGTTTTAAACACTCCTTTTCAAACACCTCGGAAGGTCAAGCCTTCACAAACCAGAACTACGTAAGCCTTGAATTTCCTATTGCACCGGTGAATACGTAGGAGCAGGATCAAGTCCTGTCAGACTAACCTCCATCAACCTATTTATTTTCACATTAATTAAGGGATCAAACGATTTTCAAATAATCACACACTCATTTTAAGGGTACCGTTCCTCGGAATGGGCGAGTGGGGTGCCTAACACCTTCCCCACTCGTAATGGACTCCCAAACCTAAATCTCATCGTCGAGTTAGGGTTTTTCGAAATCTTTTTCCCTTAAATAAAAATTTGGTGGTGACTCTACATCATCAAATAAATTTATTTTAAAATTGTAGCGAGTTCGTCGTCTCGTCGGAATTATGGTTGCGACATGATGTTGCTGGTAATTCCTTCAAATTTGTCCGATATGTTATGGACCACATGGGCCTCATTCAGCACCTTCAGTAGTACCTTTCGAGTGGGGTTCCAA
>JAMKYM010000133.1:0-14766 GCA_026541065.1 Canavalia ensiformis | reverse complement strand
TTTTTAATTGGTCAAATGATCTTTGATTTTGGTGATTTTTGTTTTGTTCTCTTTGCCTTTCTCTCTAGTTTCTGGAATGACATTATTTGTCTAATTTGGATCTGAAATGAAATTTCTATCGCTTGATTACTGAAGCATGTCTGTAATTCTTTTCCTTAATTTCAAATCAAGTCAAGTTTATTTTAAATCAAGTCCAATTCAAGCCTAAATTTCAAATCAAGTTCATTTTATTTTAAATCAGGTCCAATTCAAGCCTAAAATTCAAATCAAGTTTATTTTATTTTAAATCAAGTCCAATTCTTTTCATCAAATTCAAATCAAGTTTATTTTATTTGTAATCAAGTCCATTTGTAATTCTAAGTCTCACGCAATGAATTTTAAATACCAACTGGTAGCTTTTTCTGCTGTTCAGTATTTAGAGGTTCATACGGGTCCTAGTGCAGCCTTAGTTGTCTTGGACCCTGTGCATATGGGGACTAAGAATCTCTTGTAAGTAATAAAATATTTCAAAGCAACATCGTTTTGAGAATCCCCTTTGTAGAAAATATTGTTTTAATAATTTCAAGTCTCACGCGATGGGCTCTAAATACGAACTAGTAGCTTTGCTGCTGTTCAATATTTAGAGATTCATATGGGTCCCAGGGCAACCGTAGTTTTCTTGGACCCTGTGCATATGTGGACTAAGAATCTCTTTTTAAGAAAATACCGTTTTAATATTTCCAAGTCTCACGCGATGGGCTCTAAATACAAACTGTAGCTTTTTCTGCTGTTCGGTATTTAGAGATTCATATGGGTCCCAGTGCAGCCGTAGTTGTCTTGGGCCCTATGCATATGTGGACTGAGAATCCCCTTTTTAAAAAATACCGTTTTAATAATTTCAAGTCTCATGCGATGGGCTCTAAATACGAACTGGTTTCTTTCTCTGTTGTTCGATGTTCAGAGATTCATATGGATCCCAGTGCAGCCGTAGTTGTCTTGGGCCTTGTGCATATGTGGATGGGGATTTCCTTTCTGACATATCTTTCAAAATAATCAAGCCATTTTCGAATATTACTGTCCAAGTAGCTCTGAAGGTCAAGCCTTCGAGCACCTTTCAAACACTCTTTTAAACACTTTTGAAGGTCAAGCCTTCAAAACATAACCAGAACTACGTAAGCCTTGAGTTTCCCATTGCACCGGGGAATACGTAGGAGCAGGATCAAGTCCTATCAGGCTAACCTCCATCAAGTATTTATTTTCACTCTGATTAAAGGGATCAAACCATTTTCAAATAATCACACACTCAGTCTGAGGATACCGTTCTTTGGAACGGGCGAATGGGATGCCTAACACCTTCCCCATTCGTAATCGACTCCCGAACCTAAATATCATCCTCAATTCAGGGTTTTTTCCAAATCTTTTTCCCTTAAATAAAAATTTGGTGGCGAATCCACATCTTTAAATAAAATTCATTTTTCAAAATTTTAGTGAGTTCGTCGTCTCGTCGGAATTACGGTTGCGACAGATGGCGACTTCTTTGGGGACATTTAGAGAGTCAAGCCCAACTAATTTGAGTGTGCATTATATCGATCCCTCCGCTTTTTATTTGCACAATTTACTTGTTTATCTGTCTATCTGTTTATTTATATGTTTGTCTATTCTTTGTACAACTCTAGGATAGATGAATCATAAATTGCAATATGTATCTGTACATTTCCCCAATTGTAGGTATCCCAATTACTTGTGTGCCCTCGTACATTGCATATGCATTTATCATGAGTGGGGCCCTATACCCGGGTTTGAGTACTACCTAGGATAGAGGGATCTAGTGGTGTCACTTTGGGGCTTACGTCCTGTTTGACTATCACGAAAATCCGAGCTAGAGTGCGTCCTATTTGTAATGCCCCACAACTGGTAGCTTTTTCTGCTGTTGTGGCAAGCATTGCAGACTGGAACTTGGCTCTAGTGACCTCTACACCCTAGGATTACAAACCACCTTTGAGAGGTTCATATAAAAGGCCATAGATCCCTATGGCAGGTAGCCCGCATAAGAAGCAAAGAGGGCACACACCCCTTCATAATATGGTTCATATATGCACGAACAATTATCATCCAAAAATGGAAGCTGAAGATTGGGGAAATACAAAAATCAAGAAAGAAAAGTCAAACAAAAGAAAAGAAATATCAAAATAAATAGAAAATCAAGGAAAACTAGAAACTCCTAGAAAAAATTAGAAAATAATTTCTGAAAATACTGAAAATATCAAAAGTTCGAAAAGAGAGAATGGAAAATTTTGAAAACCTAAAGAATGCTTTTTGAAAATTTTAACAAACCTTTTTCAAACACCACCAAAGGTTTTCTAGCAAAATGAAAATACCAAAAAAGACAAAACTACCAAAAATCAAAAAAAGCAACTTTCAACTATTTTCAAAATCCTCAAAATTCCAATTTCTAAATTTATTTGCACATAGCATGCATGCATTTATCCATTCATAAATTTATTAGATTTCAAAAATCATTCCATACCTTCTTTTTTCATTTCATACTCATGAAGCATTAACATTTTATCACTCATGATTTTTTTTCATTCAAATGATTTTTCAAAAATTAATTTTTAACTTTAACAGAAAATTGGAGAAACACAGCTTCCTCGACATCTTTATAGAACTCGAGCACAATCAAGAATCATGGATAAGCTAGAGAGACAAGACGAGGAGTTGAGAAATGAGGTCAAGACCTTGAAAGAGTAAATGGCTAGACTGATAGAGGCCATGCAACTGTCAAAACAAAAGGAGGCGACGGAACCCTTGCCGAGAGAACCAACTGACCCGTCACATCCACCTGGCTTCACTCCACAAAACCCTTCACCATCAACCATGCCTCCGCCAACCGAAGGAGTTCATCATGGGTATCCGCATGGGCATGCACCCTCATACAACCAAACACAAGCCCAAACACAAACTCAAACACATAACCTACCTCCAAACACCATCCCACAAGCCTACCAAACAGCTGTTGGGGGGACGCATCCTATGTTCACCCAAGAGCCTCACCTTGTGCACATACCATTTTTCCAACCTCACCCTATGCCTGAGGAATATCCAAGCCATCCTTCGAAGGAGGATACTGAAAAGTGGAGAATCCTAGAAGATAGAATCCGAGCGATTGAGGGGAGCGCTTACGAGGCCAAAGATGCATCTGATTTGTGCTTGGTCCCAGATGTGGTCATCCCTCCAAAATTCAAGGTTCCTGAATTTGAGAAATATCAAGGAACCAGCTGTCCAAAGAAACACCTGACTATGTACTGCAGGAAGATGTCTGCATGTACTTACGATGAGAAGCTTCTCATCCACTTCTTTCAAGACAGCTTAACCGGGACAGCTGTAAACTGGTACACTCAACTTGAGCGGATACACATTCGTTCATGGAGAGACCTCGCTGAGGCTTTCACGAAACAGTATCAGTACAATACAAAGATGGCCCCCGATCGAACTCAGCTTCAAAATATGGCCAAGAAAGAAGAAGAGACCTTCAAGCAGTATGCTCAAAGATGGAGGGAGTTAGCTGCTCAGGTACAACCTCCTTTATCCGAAAGAGAGATGGTCAACATGTCCGTGGACACACTCCAAAATCCTTTCTATGACAAGATGATCGGCAGTGTGACTTCTAGCTTCTCTAATGTCGTCATCATTGGAGAAAGGATCGAAGGGGGCATGCGCCATGGAAAGGTCGCACACAAGCCCGCAGGGACAACCAATACTTCCAATGGGTCTGGGAAGAAAAAGACAGGAGAGACCTACAACGTGGCTTATGGTCAAGGCCAATACATTCCTCAAATGGCACAGTATGGTCCAGCCGGCTTTCGACCACCACCATACACACCTTACATATCATACCCTTATATCACAGCTACACACCAAACACCATACCCTCATACTTACAATTTCCCGACACAAGTCCGGCCACCAATACCATACACGGCCCAAACACAAGCCGTAAGCCAGAATCCTAATCAAAGCCAGAAAAAGGAGAAGAAACCCGTCCAATTCAACCCTATCCTAATCTCCTACACTGAGCTACTACCTCAACTGATCCAAAACTCGTTGGTTGCGCCTTATCCTCTGAAACCTCAAGAGCCACCATATCCTAAATGGTACGATGCCAACGCCAGATGCGATTACCACGCAGGATTTATTGGTCATTCTACTGAGGATTGTCTAGCGTTGAAGCGAAAGGTACAAAGCCTGATTGACGCAAAATGGCTAGATTTTGGGAGGCTCGCTCCCAACACAGAAAGCAATCCGTTGCCAAATCACGAGAGCTCATCGACCAGCTGGCCGAGATGGGAGCAACATAATGGGTTGCCTTGTACAAATTGAGACTGAGGATATTCATCCAAGATTTGTCGTACTTTTCAAAGTCGATCTTTTGT
Source organism: Canavalia ensiformis (assembly GCA_026541065.1). Lineage (NCBI taxonomy): Eukaryota > Viridiplantae > Streptophyta > Magnoliopsida > Fabales > Fabaceae > Canavalia > Canavalia ensiformis. The sequence goes on along the minus strand of JAMKYM010000133.1, from coordinate 10,354 downwards.
AAATCTCAACGAATAATACAAAATTTACATTTTTCATGTTTCTTGAGCACGTGCTTTACATTTCTGGCTTTACTTTGTAAAATTTCCATTCCTTTTTATCCACTCAACCTACTTCTTATTCCTGTACCTAAATAATAAATACTGATTGGTGATAGTGCCAGTACTGTAATAAATAATCTTGAACGTCAATTTAATCAAGCTCAAAGAGAAAGGCCCAATGAGGAAGCAGAATAACAACCAGGGATTCTAGATCCCCAGTCTAAGTGTCTTGTCAAACAGAAACATCCTGCTAGAATCAAGTTCAAATCCAGGCAAAATCTAGGGATGCAAGATAAGATCCGCTGAGTTAGAAACCAAATGATCCCGGCAAGATCAATATTTGACTACACAAAATTCAAGAAAAAGAGAAGACCCGCTGGATTAAAGTAAAAAATAATCCAGGCAAAATCAAGGTCAAAACATAAATTCATAAAAAGGGAAGCCCGCTGGATTAAAAGCCAAAAAAATCCAGGCAAAGGTAGGGTTAAAGTTCAAAAATAAATCAACAAAGTCATGATCAGAAAAGGTCTTGCCGGTTTCCAACAACAATTTAGGCAAAATTAGGATCAAGCAGAAGGCCCGCTAGGTTGATAATCTTCAAAAGAGACCTAGGCAAAAGTTAGGGCACGATCAAACAAGAGCCCGCTAGGTCAGCAACCCTCAAAACACGACCTAGGAAAAAGTTAGGGCACAATCAAACAAAAGAGCCCACTAGGTCGAAAACCCTCAAAAGAGACCTAGGCAAAAGTTAGGGCATACAATCAAGAGCCCGCTAGGTCAACAACCCTCAAAGGGCGGCCTAGGCAAAAGTTAGGGCACAATCAAACAAAGGCCCGCTAGGTCGAAAACCCTCAAAGGGCGGCCTAGGCAAAAGTTAGGGCATAATCAAGCAGAAGGCGCGCTAGGTTGAAAACCCTCAAAGGAAGGCCTAGGCAAAAGTTAGGGCACAATCGAGCAGGAGGCCCGCTAGGTCACAAACTCTCAAAAAGACCTAGGCAAAAGTTAGGGCACACAATCAAGAGCCTGCTAGGTCAACAACCCTCAAAGGGCGACCTAGGCAAAAGTTAGGGCACAATCAAACAAAGGCCCGCTAGGTCGAAAACCCTCAAAGGGCGGCCTAGGCAAAAGTTAGGGGCACAATCAAGAAGAAAGCCCGCTAGGTCGACAACCCTCAAAAGAGACCTAGGCAAAAGTTAGGGCACAATCAAGCAAAAACCCCGCTAGGTCGACAACCCTCAAAAGAGACCTAGGCAAAAGTTAGGGTACCAAAATCAAGAGCTCACTAGATTGAAAACCCATAAGAGCAACCTAGGAAAAAGTTAGGGCAAAACAAAAGACCTGCTGGGTTGAGACTCAAAAGAATAACCCAGGAAAAAATTAAGGTCAATCCAGGAATCTCAAGACAACATGACATTTTTGCACCTCATATCTTCCTAAAACAGGAGCAAAATTTTTCCATTTCTCAAGTTTGGTTAATTTGGAAATCAAGATTATGAAAAGCAGCATCGACATTTTTCACCAAAAGATGCCATTTGGGCAATCGAACTCACATCTTTTGTCATCTTTCCCTTTCAAGTACACTATCTCAAACATCCCTTGCAAACCTTCTCTATATTTTTCCATTAAACCATCTAGAATCACTTTGCACACCTCAATAGCGAACATGCCAAAAGAGATGTGAAAAATGTAAAAAATAAAAAGGATTAATTTTGAAAAGTCATGACAAGTTGGATGAATCCTCGACCGTTGCAACACGACAGGATTGTTTCCCAAAGATGACTCTTCCTACCAGCCATGATGCCACCGAAAAAGAGTGTGTCTTACTCAATAATACTGACCATTGTTGGGTCTCCAAGATCCCGGAAAGAAGATTATGAAATTGACCAATAAACCAAGAGATAGAGTCGATCCAACTCATCTTGATTCTTGATTCCTTTCACACCAACTATGGGGTTGTCAAGGAAAAATGTGTTAGAAAAATCAAAAATCAAGAGAAACAAAAATTTTTTACACCTTTTCATGGTTTGCATTCATCTCATAACATCTGTTTCATCAAATAATTATTTCAAGCATTAAAATAAGAACCCTGCATCATTTTGCATTTATTCAAGCATCACAAATACCATATTCTTTTTCATTTCGTCAAACATTGCAATAAGCATTTTTTCATTCAAACATTTCATGACTCATTTCTCAAAAACTAATTAAAACCTGGGCAAAATTTCCCGACTTGATCATAATTAAAAGACTTCCAAACTGGGGCAAATGCTTACCCACACAAAGATCCAATTTAAGGTCATCCTCAAATTCTAAATCAAACTGGGGCAAACGCTTGCCTACAAAAGTTCAAATTAAGGTCATCCTCAGATTCTGGATCGAGTCCAAACCGGGGCAAACATTTGCCCAAGAAAGATTTAAATTCAAGAACAAAACAGGGGCAAACATTTGCCCAAGAAAATCTAAGTTGAGGCAATCCTCAATTCCTCAACTCTAATCAAGTTCAATAGGGTAAAGTTGCCCAGAAAAATTCAAGTCATGCTCATCTTCAATCTCATCAAGGCCTAAGCTAGGGCAAACACTTGCCTAAACTCCCTTCAAATCAAGACATCCATCAATTATCAAGAATCTTCTAAACTGGGGCAAAATGGTTGCCCAAGTCTCTTCAAGAAAATAATTATCAAGTGCCTAAAAGCCTTCAAGTTCAAGGCAGAATAGGCAGTTTATTTTGATTCAAGAGGAAAAATACATTTCAAAATAAAGTTATCCGACGACAACTGACGAAGAAGTCTATAATCCCTCTTCACGTGCCACCCCGGGGCACATCAAGTTTGTTTTCCACACCTGTCATTACGGGTCATTCTCTCGCCTGCATCAACAGACTGCTATCTTTATCAAGTATCTATCTTCATTCCACCCTGTCAACAACAAGACCTCCGCATGATTCCTGCCTGTCTTAACAGGCTCACTTCTTTCCTGTCAACAACAGGGCTTTTCTTCGATACCTGTCCTAATAGCTTCTTGTCATTTTCCCTTTGCTTGTCTTAATAGGTCATTCATGCTTCGTCTGCCCTAACAGGCCATCCTTTCAACTTAGCATAGATCACCTTTCATTCAAGTAGTGTAGGCCCCTCCCACCTCAAAGTCACCTGTCTTTTCAGGTCCTTTTTTCTATCCAAATAGTCATCATCAACTTTTAATTTTCTGCATCACGGCCTATGTTGTCAGGCCTCATTAAATTTTATTTTCCGCATACATCCTGTCAAGTAGGATTTCATTTACAGTCATCCTGTCAAGCAGGATTTCAAGTTTTAATTTTTGCACTCGTCCTGTCAGGCAGGATCTCATCAAATTTTATTTTCCGCATACATCCTGTCAAGCAGGATTTCATTTGCATTCGTCCTGTCAAGCAGGATTTCAAGTTTTAATTTCTGCACTCATCCTGTCAAGCAGGATTTCAAGTTAATTTTCCGCCTACATCCTGTCAAGCAGGATTTCATTTGCATTCGTCCTGTCAAGCAGGATTTTAAGTTTTAATTTCTGCACTCATCCTGTCAAGCAGGATTTCATGTTTAATTTCTGCACACATCCTATTAAGCAAGATTTCATTTGCATTTATCCTGTCAAGCAGGATTTCAAGTTTTAATTTCTGCACTCATCCTGTCAAGCAGGATTTCATTTGCATTTTCCCGGCAACAGCGGGACCTCATTTGCATTCTCCTGTCAACAACAGGACTTCAAGCATGTTTAATTTCCGTTCACCTGTCAAGCAGGTTTTCATTTGCATTCTTCTCATCAACAATTGGGTTCCCCTCAAGTTTAAATTTTTGCATCATGGCCTATGTTGTCAAGCCACCATCTAGTTTAGATTTATTGCTTTCAGGCCTATGTTGTCAGGCCACCATCTAGTTTAGATTTACTGCTTTCAGGCCTATGTTGTCAGGCCACCATCTAGTTTAGATTTACTGCTTTCAGGCCTATGTTGTCAGGCCACCATCCAATTTAGTTTTACTGTTTTCAGGCCTATGTTGTCAGACCACCATCTAGTTTAGATTTACTGCTTTCAGGCCTATGTTGTCAGGCCTCCATGCTTTAATTAATTGTAGATTTAGCATCTCAGCATATGAGGTCGAGCCTTGTATGTCTTGTCTTCCACATCTTGCTATGCCGTGACGTGATCCTACGCAGCAGATTCCACCGCTTTAGCACAAAGGGGTTAACAAGGATCATTCAAAGATTACATAAGGTTATCAGGGTACCTACGTCGGACATAATTTGTTTATGTCTTTACCTATTTCTTACAACGATAATATAGAGAGTACTTCTCATATTATCTAATAAGAAAATGAGTAAAGAGGGGCAAACTGTAAACACTCAATTATGTCTGAGGCCCATTTTAAGGCAATTAGTGGATGAACCTAAGTTAAAGACCCCGAGGAATTCAAAATGAACCATAATAAAATTAAGAAAATTAAAGAAAATAAAAAATAATCAAAAAATTAAAAAATCAGAAACAAAATAAAAAAATAATTAAATACAAATTAATAAAAAATTAAAAATATAAAATTAAAATAAATAAAATTCTGAAAAAAAATATGTAAAAAAAACAGAAAAAAAATCAAAATCATAAAAACCCAAAAATCATGAAATTTACAAAAAATTAAAGAAGATTAATAAAGAAAGAAAAATAATATACCAAATAAACAAAACAAAAAGAAAATACAGAACTTGCAAGATAAGCAAATAATAATAAAACTTTTTTTCTTTTTTTAAAAAAAGAAAGAAAACAGTTTTTGAGAAGAAAACAAAATAATTGAAAAAAGCAGAAGAAGATAAAAAACAAAAACAAAAACACTAATAATAAGAAATTAATAAAAAATGAAAAAATAGAAAATTAAAAAAAATAACAAAACAAAATATTTAAAAAAAAGAGAAATTGAAAAAAAAAGGTTTTAACAGAAACCAGAAAAGGAATTGAAAACAGAAAAAAGTTAGGCAAAAAAGAAGAAGGAAGAGCAGGGAGCCATCAGGGAAGCATCAGAAAAAAAAAAAAAAAAAAAAAAGAGGCCCAGGATTGGGTGGGGGAGTTCTTGAGGTTTCGATGGTTAATCCAAGACAACTGCGGAAGTTACTAAAAAAAGATAGAAATCTAGCAGATTGGAAAAGTAGCAAGAAGAGGTTACGAACTCTGGTGGGAACGATGATGGTACCAATGACCGAATTCGTTTCACTCTTATCGGCTTCGGAATTCCAGACGAAGCTCCTCCTCAACCATACTGGTAGTCTACTTGTCAAGACTGATCAACAAGGCACTAGTCAGGAGGTGCATTCTGAATGCAACCAACGCATAAGTCGTAAGACAAGGTTGGACAAGTCTCAGGTGCAGAGAGGAGGAGAATTCGACATCAAAGAGGCACAAAGTTCGCAAAGTTAATCAAGAAAGTCACAAGGAGCTAACTTAGCCTAAGGAGAAGGGGATTCAATCTCAATTGAAGCCACGAAAAGAGCTCGTTAAATCAATTCTCTCCAGGTCAGTACCTTTATGGAAAGCATAGTGATTGTAACTGCTGTGTGCCTGCTATGCTTTGCATCGTTTGGTTGGATAGAGATGAGTAATTTGCATTAGAAAAAGCCTGAAATTTATGACATCCATGAGCAGTGACTAACAACTGCACGTATGGTACATTATGATGGCAACAACCCGCTGAACCCTTGTTCTTGTATAGAACTGATTTCCCTCCCCCATTAGCAAGTTTGCAAATTTCCAGTAGCAGTGAATGAGTCTGCGTTGCCGATTCATTGCAACCTCAAATAACATCAGAAGCTTGGAACGTTTAAAACACGAGGTCGCGTGTAAATTTACCCTTACTATGTTAACATTCTTCATCAATTGACTTGTATAAATTTGCTTAAGGTCGTATTCGAATCAAGGGATGTAAAGAAATGTTGATAAATGCATGTACAAGGTCTCGCTACCACAAATGTCACGCAGCATGTGTATGCTTTTGGTTCTTTCTGCATGAAATTTTGATCGTTCTTGAACCAAGAATCCCGTAGTAATTCGCGCCCTCACATGTTCATATATTTGTGATATAAGAACCTGGTTGATAAAGAAATTTAAGGTTGATGTAGAATTGATTCGGTTAGTCTTTCTATTTCGATCCTCTTATCTCACATTTCGGGAGATTAGTTTTCGTTCAATGATGGGTGGACGTACGGCCATAACCTAGTGTGATCATGCTGATGGTTTGTGGATGCGATATCTTGGATCATGATAACCTGATTCAGGTCCTGTGTCTCTCTTGATCCACGTCGAACCCATTATCAAAAGTACTCTTTGGTTTTTGATAGACTCAGTACCTCCAAAGGCAACTAATTTTGCATGTAACATGTCAGTAAAAGATGGCATGATGGCCAAAGTGCTCGTTGAGGATAACAAGGACTTCCCGCCTTATGTCTATTTCTCAAACGATGAACGATTCATGATAGATTTTGATGGGCACCCCTGATACATGAAACTTGCCATATAAAGGAACGATCATCTTTGGAATCAGCCTTAAAAGACTTGGAACCAAACCAAATTCTGTTTGCATGAAATACACCCACGAAAGCATGTGTTAAATTATATGAGATCTATTAAATACTCAATGGGAGGCTTAGCATAGTGGTTCATGGGCAGCTTACCATTCTCCCTGCCTTAGGTTCGAGCCCCAGCTGTTCTTTTTAAAACACTCTAAAATTACCCTACTGCCCCTAGGAAATCCAAAAAATCCCTATTCTATCCCCGAAATTAATAAAAATTCCAGAAATTCATAAAAATTAATAAAATTCATAAAAACCCCAAAATCCTTATTCTATCCCCGAAATTAATAAAATTCCAGAAATTAATAAAATTCATAAAAACCCCAAAATTAATAAAAATTTCAGAAAACTCAATAATTCATAAAAATTCATAAAAACCCCAAAATTAATAAATAATCCAAAAAAATTCCATAATTCCTAAATAATTTATAAAAATTCTATAATTCGTAAGAATCATAAAAGCCTTAAAATTCCTAAATAAATTCACAAAATTATTAAGTATTTTCATAAAACTCCTTCATTGGTAAATTCCCCCCAAAATTTCTAATGATTACTTGTGTCTCGCCTTTTTCATTCATCGCTTTTCAAAATAAAATCTTATTTTGCGATTCTTAATCTCACGCGACGAGCTCTAAGCACGAACTGGTAGCTTTTTTTGCTATTCATTGTTTAGAGATTCGTATGGGTCCAAGTGCAGCCGTAGTTGTCTTGGGCCTTGTGCATATGTGGATTAGGGTTGCCTTTCCTTTTTGAAAAATAAAAACCTTGCTCGTTTTATTCATCGTTCTTCAAAAATAAAAGTCTTGTTTTGCAATTCTTAATCTCACGCGACGAGCTTTAAGCACGAACTGGTAGCTTTTTCTGCTGTTCGTTGTTTAGAGATTCGTATGGGTCCAAGTGCAGCCGTAGTTGTCTTGGGCCCTATGCATATGTGGATGGGGATTGCCTTTCTGAAATATCTTTCAAAATAATCAAGCCATTTCCGAATATTACTTTCCAAGTAGCTCTGAAGGTCAAGCCTTCGAGCACCTTTCAAACATTCTTTTAAACACTTTTGAAGGTCAAGCCTCCAAAACATAACCAGAACTACGTAAGCCTTGAGTTTCCCATTGCACCTAGGAGCAGGATCAAGTCCTATCAGGCTAACCTCCATCAAGTATTTATTTTCACTCTGATTAAAGGGATCAAACCATTTTCAAATAATCACACACTGAGTCTGAGGGTACCGTTCTTCGGAACGGGCGAATAGGATGCCTAACACCTTCCCCATTCGTAACCGACTCCCGAACCTAAATCTCATCCTCAAGTCAGGGTTTTTTCCAAATCTTTTTCCCTTAAATAAAAATTTGGTGGCGACTCCACATCTTTAAATAAAATTCATTTTTCAAAATTTTAGCAAGTTCGTCGTCTTGTCGGAATTACGGTTGCGACACCAAGGTGTAGAGAATTAAACGTGTTGGAGGCCTAACAACATAGGCCAAGATGCAAAAAATCAAACGTGCTGGAGGTCTGACATCATAGGCCAAGATGAAGAAATTAAACGTGCTGGAGGCCTGACATCATAGGCCAAAATGCAAAAATTAAACGTGCTGCAGGTCTGACAATATAGGCCAAGATGCAGAAAATTAAACGTACTGGAGGTCTGACATCATAGGCTAAGATGCAGAAATTAAACGTGATGGAGGCCTGACATCATAGGCCAAGATGCAGAAATTAAGCGTGCTAGAGGCTTGACATCATAGGTCAAAGTGCGGGAAATTAAACATGCTAGAGGCTTGATAACATAGGCCAAGATGTAGGAAATTAAACATGCTGGAGGCCTGACACAATAGGCCAAGGTGCAGAAATTAAACGTGCTGGAGGCCTGACATCATAGGCCAAGATGCAGAAAACCAAACATGCTGGGGTCCTGTTGTTGACAGGAAGAATGCAAGAAACTAAACGTGTTGGGGTCCTGTTGATGACAAGAAGAATGCAAACGGGGTCCTGCTGTTACAAAAAAGAATGCAAATAGGGTCCTGTTGTTGTCAGGAGAATGCAAATGATGAGGTCTAGTTGTTGACAGGAAGAATGCAAATGAAATCCTGCTGTTGCTAGGATGAATGCAAATGATGAGGTCCTGTTGTTGACAAGAAGAATGTGAATGATGAAATCCTGTTGTTGCCAGGATGAATGCAAATGAAATCCTGCTGTTGTTAGGATGAATGCAAATGAGATCCTGCTGTTGCCAGGATGAATGCAAATGAGATCTTACTATTGTCAGGATGAATGCAAATGATGAAATCCTACTGTTGCTAGGATGATGTCTTGTTGTTGACAAGAGAATGTAAATGAAGTCCTGCTGTTGCTAGGAGAATGCAGATGACATCCTGCTGTTGCTAGGAGAATGCAAACTTGTTAAGGCAAGATGAATGAAAATGACCTGTTAAGACAGGTAAAATGCAGATAAGGTCTTGTTGTTGACAGGAAAGATGCAAGCCTGTTAAGACAAACAAAGTAAAATGGAGAGAAACTATTAAGAAAGGCAAAGTAGAAATGACCTGTTAAGACAGGCGAAGTGAAATGAAAATGACCTGTTAAGACAGGTAAAATGCAGGTAAGGTCCTGTTGTTGACAGGAAAGATGCAAGTCTGTTAAGATAGGCAAAGTAGAATGAAGAGAACTTGTTATGACAGGAAAAGTAGAATGAAGAGAACCTGTTTAAGACAGGCAAAGTAGAAATGGTCTATTAAGACAAGTGTTGAAAATGATATGATGCGTCCCGGGAATGCACGAGAGGAAGGAATATGGATTTCTTCGTCAAATGTCTTGGACAACTTATTTTGACATTTATTTATCTTGAATTAAAATAAATTGTTGATTCTTCCTTGAACCCGAAGGTTTTTAGGAAAAAATTTTGCCCCAGTGTAGCAGATTTTTGGCAATCGAGGAATGCATCAATTTGAAGGGATTTTGGGCAAAGATCTTCACCCTATTTTTGAAGATTGCTATTTTGAATTTTCTCGGGCGAATGTTTGCCCTAATTTAAACTTTTGAAATTGAAGACTGCCTCAATTTGGATTCATCTGCACAGGTGTTTGCCCTAGTTTGAATCTTGAATTGAAATTGAGGAGTGCCTCAATTTGAAGTTTTAGGGCAAGTGTTTGCCCCAGTTTTGATTTTCTTCTTCTTTTTTTTTTTTTTTGAAATTGAGGATTGCCTGAACCTGAATTCCTCTGGGCAACTGTTTTCCCTAATTTGAATCTTGAATTGAAATTGAGGAGTGCCTCAATTTGAAGTTTCAGTGCAAGCGTTTGCCCCATTTTTTTTTCTTTTTTTCTTTTTTTTTTTGAAATTGAGGATTACCTCAACTTGAATTCCTCTGAGCAACTGTTTGTCCCAGTTTAAATCTTGAATTGAAATTGAGGATTGCCTCAATTTGAAGTTTTAGGGCAAGCGTTTGCCCCAATTTTGATTTTCTTCTTTTTTTTATTTTGAAATTGAGGATTGCCTCAACTTGAATTCCTCTGGAAAACTGTTTGCCCTAGTTGGAATTTTTCTGAAATTGAGGATTACCTCAATTTGAGTTTTTCTAGGCAAATGATTGTCCCAATTTGATCTTGATTTTTAGAGATTGGGATTGTCCCAATTTGAATCTTGATTTGAAATTGAGGATTGCCTCAATTTGAATTTATCTGGGCAAGTGTTTTGCCCCAGTTTGAGATTAAATTATAATTGGTTTGGACGATTGCTAACT
>JAMKYM010000130.1:0-122023 GCA_026541065.1 Canavalia ensiformis | reverse complement strand
AGGCGAGTGAGCAAGAATGGCAAAGATGCAATACTATGGCGACAACATGGGCGTGAGCGAAATGTAAAGATGCAATGTTATGGCCCTACAACATAGGCCGGTGAGGATGTAAAGATGCACTCTGTGCTGACAACATGGCCAGTTGAGCAAGAATGTAAAGGTCATTGCTGGCGACAACATAGGCGAGTGAGCAGGAATGTAAAGATGTAATGCTATGGCCTCACAACAGAAGCTGCTGAGCAAGAATGCAAAGATGCAATGTTATGGCTCACAACATAGGCCAGGGAGCAAGAATGCAAAGATGTAATGCTATGGCAACGACAACATAGGCTTGATGAGCAAGAATGTAAAGATGTAATGCTATGGCACGACAACATAGGCCGTGAGCAAGAATAAAAAGATGCAATGCTATGGCATGACAACATAGGCCAGTGAGCAAGAATGCGAAGATGTAATGCTATGGCCTGACAACATAGGCGAGTGAGCAAGAATGTAAAGATGTAATGCTATGGCGACAACATAGACCAGATGAGCAAGAGTGCAAAGATGCAATGCTATGGCTCCGACAACATAGGGCCACGAATGAATGATGCATTCTACCTTGCGCTTGGAGGTTTTTGGTACTTGATGATTATTTTTTAGGCGGCTTGGGCAACCATTTTGCCCCGCTTGGAAATTTCTTGATAACCGAGAGATGTCTTGCTTTGAAAGAATTTTGGGCCAACGTTTTGTCCCGAGTTTGGAAGGTCTTTGGTAGTCGAGGAATGCCTTTAACTGGGGATTTTGAACGAGCGTAGCCCAACGTTTTTGAATTCTAGAATTGAGGATTGCCTCCTCGAGTTTCCTTGGGCACCTGTTTGCCTTATCTTGAATTTGGAATTGAGGATTGCCTCAACTGAGTTTCACGCATGTTCGCCCTAGTTTGTTCCATGATCTTAAATTGTGTTTGAGGGTAACCTCAAATTGAATTGTGTGGGCAAGCATTTGCCCCAGTTTGGGCTTGACCTAGAGCTTGAGGATGCCCTCAAATTGAATTGTGTGGGCAAGTATTTGCCCTGATTTGATTTTCGACGTTGAGGAATGGAGGATAGCCTCAACTTGAATTTTCTAGGCAAGTGTTTGCCCCAATCTTGTTCTTGGTTCAAGTGAGGATGGCCTCAATTAAAATTTTTGTGGGCAGGCGTTTGCCCCGGTTTGGACTTGATCCATAATCTCAAACTTGTATTTTTGTGTGGGCAAGCATTTGCCCCAGTTTGAACTTGATTTGGTTTCAAAATATGATTGATTCAGAAAATTTAGTTTTGAAAAATGGGCTATGCAATGCTTGAATAAGGATGCTTTTGTGCTGTTTGAGTAAATGACGAGAATGCAATAATGATGTGGGGTTCTTATTTCGATGCTTGAAATATGTAAAATGATCAGGGATTTTTATTTTGATGCTTGAAATCCTTATTTGATGAAACAACATGCTATTGAATGCAAACCACGAAATGGTGTAAAATTTTTTGTTTCTCTTGATTTTTTGATTTTTCCTCACATCCTTCCTCGACAACTCCATAGTGGGTGTGAAAAGAATCAAGAATCGGACGAGCCATTGGATTGACTCGATTTGGAGTTTTCTTGGTCAATTCTCAAATTTGCTTTTGTCAAAGATCTTTGAGATCCCACAATGGTCGGTCGAGTATCAATGAATAAGGCACACTCCTTCTTTGGTGGCATCATGGCTGGTAGGAAGAACGAATCTTTGGGAACAATCGTGTCGTGCCGCGGTGGTCGAGGTTATCCACTTGTCATGACTTTTCAAAATTAACCTTTTTTATTCTTTTTACATTTTTCTTTTCCTTGTGGCACGTGAATTTTGAGGTGTGCAAAGTGATTTTGGATGGTCAATAGAAAAGAAAAGAGAATTTTGAGGCTGTATGTTTTAAGGTAGTGTACTTGAAAAGGAAGGGATGATGAAAAGGTGGTTTCAATTGCCCAAATGGCATCTTTTGATGAAAAATACCAATGTCTTTGCTTTTCATAATCTTGATTGTCAAATTAACCAAACTTTGAGAAATAGCAAAATTTTGCCCTAGTTTTAGGAACATATGAGGTGCAAAAACGTCATGTTGTCTTGGGATTCCTGGATTGACCTTAATTTTTGCCTGGGTTGTTCTTTTGAGTTTTCAACCCGGCGAAGTCTTTCATTTTGCCCTAACTTTGCCTAGGTCGCCCATACGGGTTTTCGACCTAGGGCTTTTTTGTTTGATTATGCCCTAACTTTTGCCTAGGTCTTTTGAAGATTTTCGACCAGGGTTTTCTCCAGATTGCCACTTAACTTTTGCCTAGGCCACCCTTACGGGTTTTCGACCTAGCGGCCTTTTGCTTGGTTCTGCCTTAACTTTGCTCAGGTCGCCACTGGGTTTTGACCTAGCGGGCCTTCACAACTTGATTGTGCCCTAACTTTTGCCTAGGTCGCCCTTACGGGTTTCGACCCTGGCGGACCTTGCTTGGTTGCGCCTTTCTTTGCCTAGGTCTCCCTTATGGGTTTTCGACCTAGCGGGCCTTCTGCTTGATTGTGCCCTAACTTTTGCCTAGGTCTTCTTTGATGATTGTCGACCAAGCGGGCTCTTATATGATCCTGATTTTTTCCTGAATTGTTGTTGAAAACCGGCAAGACCTTTTCTGATCATGACTTTGTCGATTCATTATTTTGAACTTTAACCCTACTTTTGCCTGGATTATTTTTGGCTTTTAATCCAGCGGGCTTCTCTTTTTCTTGAATTTTATGTCTTGACCTTGATTTTGCCTGGATTATTTTTACTTTAATCCAGCGGGTCTTCTCCTTTTTCTTGAATTTTGTGTAGTTGAATATTGATCTTGCCGGGATCATTTAAGGCTTCCAATTCAGCGGATCTTTTCTTCCATCCCTAATTTTTCCTGGATTTAAACTTGGTTCCAGCGGGATATTTTTGTTTGAAAATACACCTTGAATGGTGATCTAGAATCCCTTGTTGTTTATTCTACTTCCTCATTGGGCTTTTCTCTTTCAAGCTTAATTAATTAGACGTTCAAGATTATTTATTACAGCACTTGCATCCTCACCAATTGGTATTTATTGTTTTGGTATAGGAATAAGAAGTGGGCTAAGTGATGAAAAGGAAGGGTAAAAATTTTTTAGAAGTAAAGCCAAAGATGTAAGGCACGTGCTCAAGAAACATGAAAAATGTAAATTTTTATTATTCATTGAAATTTATTTACAAAAGATTGATTTTGAAAAGTACGACAATTTCCGGATGAATATCCTCAATTTGTACAAAGAGACTCGTTGTGTTATTCCCATCTCGGTCAGCTGGTCGATGGGCTCTCGTAATTTGGCAACGGATTGCTTTCTGTGTTAGGAGCGAGCCTCCCGAAATCCAGCCATTTTGCGTCAATCAGGCTTTGTACCTTTCGCTTCAACGCTAGGCAATCCTCTGTAGAATGACTAATAAACACGTATGGTAATCGCATCCGGCGTTAGCATCGTACCTTTGATATGGCGCCTCGAGGTTTCGTAGATAAGGAACCACTTAGAGAGTTCTCGATTAGCCGAGGTAGAGCTCGGTGTAGGTCATTGGAATGTGATCAAACTAGACAGGATCCTTCTCCTTCTTTTGGTTTTGGCTAGAATTTGAGCTCGTGGCTTGTGTTCGGACCGTGTATGGTGTGGGCGGTCGGACTTGTGTCGGATAGTTGTAAGTAGGAGGGTATGGTGTTTGGTATGCAGCGGCGATGTAAGGACATGGTATGTAGGGTGTGTGTGGTGTATATGGTGGTGGTCGAAAGCCAACTGGACCATAGGGTGCCACTTGAGGAGTGTACGGGCCTTGACCAGAAGCCACATTATAGGTCTCTCCCCGTCATTTTCTTCCTGCACCATCGGAAGTATTAGTTGTTCCTGTGATTTGTGCGCGATCTTTCCTGTGCATGCCACCTTTCGATCCTTTTCTCCAATGATGACGACATCGAGAAGCTAGAAGTCACACCGCCGATCATTTTGTCATAGTGAAAGGATCTTGGAGTGTGTCCACGAACATCTTCGACCAATTCCCTTTCGGATAAGGGAGGTTGTACTTGAGCGGCAACTCAAATGACGTTGAGCGTTCGCGAAGACTCTTCTCCCTTCTTGAGCATATTAAGAGCTGAGTTCGATCAGGGGCCATCTCTGTATTGTACTGATACTGTTTCGTGAAAGCCTCAGCAAGGTCTCTCCATGAACGGATGTGTATCCGCTCAAGTTGAGTGTACCAGTTTGCAGCTACCCCGGTTAAACTGTCTTGAAAGAAGTGGATGAGGAGCTTCTCATCGTAAGTACATGCAGACATCTTCTGCGCAGTACATAGTCGGAGTGTTTCTTTGGACAGGCGGTTCCTTGATATTTCTCGAATTAAGGGAACCTTGAATTTTGGAGGGATGACCACATGCGGGACCAAGCACAAATCAGATGCATCTTTGGCTTCATAAGCGTTTCCCTCAGTGGTGTCGGATCCCCTCCCTAGACCTTTCCATTTTCAGATCCTCGGTTGAAGGATGGCTTGGGTATTCCTCGGAGGCATGTGGTGGGGATAAGAAGACGTATGTATATAGGGTGCGGCCCTTGGGTGAACATAGAATGCGTTCCTCCAACGGTTGTTTGGTAAGCTTGTGAAGTGGTATTTGGAGGTAGTTTATGTGTTTGGGTTTGTGTTTGGGCTTGTGTTTGGTTGTATGAAGGTGCATGCCCATGAGGAAACCCATAATGAACTCCTTCGGTTGAGCGGAGGCATAGTTGATGGCGAAGGGTTTTGTGGAGTGAACCCAAGAGGATATGACGGCCCTGTGGGTTCTCCTGGAGATTCCTTCCGTTTTGACAATTGGATGGCCTCCAAACGGCTGGCCATCTGCTCCTTTAGAGTCTTGACCTCATTTCTCGCTCATTTTGTCTCTCCTCCATCCATGATTCTTGATTGTGTACGAGTCCTATAAGGATGTCGAGAAGTTTGTGTTTCTCAATTTTCTGTTAGAGTTAAAAATTAATTTTTGAAGAATAATTTGAATGCAAAAATCATGAATGATAAAGATGTTGGGGTAAAATGAGTATGTGGATGAAAAATGATTTTTGAAATATTGTTTTTTTATGATAAATTTATTAATGAATGAATCATGCCATATACAAATAATTTTTAGAGACTTTTTGAAGTTTGACTATTTTGAAAATAAACTGAGTTTCTTTATTTGTTTTTAGCAATTTTTGTGTTTTATGAGTTTTGGTGTTTTTTTATTTTGCTAAAAACTTTTGGTTTTGTTTAGAAACACTCTTAGTTTTGCTAGAATTTTTTCTAGAAAGCGTTCTTTAGGTTTTCAAAATTTCATTTTCTATCTATTGAATCTTTTTATTTTTCATATTTTCAAAAGATTATTTTCCATAATTCTTCCTATTTCTAAGACATCCTTTTAAGTTTTCTTTGGAATATTTTCAATATTTTCAAAATATATTTTCTCTAGAAGTTTTTATTTGAATTTTTCTTGACTTTTTATCTTGATTTGGAATTTTGTATCTTCCGATTTTAGCTTTTGGCTTCCTTTTGCTGCTTCATATTGTTTGGTTCAAATAGGTGCCTGTGAAATGAGTGAACCTTGTATCTTTGAAAAGGGTGTGTGTGCCCTCTTTGCTTCTTATGTGGGTTACTTTGTCCTAAGGATCTGTATGGCCTTTTATATGAACCTCTCAAAGGTGACTTGTAATCCTGAGGTATAAGAGGTTACTAGAGCCAAGTTCAGTTGTAATGCTTGCCACAACAACAGGCTACCGGTTGTGGGACGTTACAAATAGGGACGCACTCTAGCTGGGATTTTCGTGATAGTCAAACAGGACGTAAGCCCCAAAAGTGACACCACTAGATCCCTCTATTCCTAGGTTGCACTGCACCCGGAGTATAGGCCCCACTCATGATAAATGCATATGCAATGTGGTGAGGCATACAAATTTGGGATACCCGGTGGGAAATTATACGAATATAGTAGCTTTATTGTTTGTCTATCCTAGGGTTCTGGCTGAGAATAAACAAACAACAATAGATAGATAACAGATAAACCAATCGTGCAAATAAAAGGGAAAGGGATCAATATATGACACACTCAATCAAACGGGCTTGACTCTCTAAAGTCCCCAGTGGAGTCGCCATCTGTCGCAACCGTAATTTCGACGAGACGGGGGCAGTCGCTAAAATTTGAAAAATGAATTTATTTTGATGATGTGGAGTCGCCACCAAATTTTTATTTAAGGGAAAAAGATTTGGAAAAACCCGGATGAGATTTAGGTTCGGAGTGGAGGTTACAGTGGAAGGTGTTAGGCACTTTTACTCGCTGTTCAAGAACAAGACCCTTAAATTGAGTGTGTGATTATTTGAAAATAGTTTGATCCCTTTTATTAGAGTGAAAATAAATACTTGATGGAGGTTAGCTCGACAGACTTGATCCTCGCTCCTACGTATTCCCTGGTGCAATGGGAAATTCAAGGCTTACGTAGTTCTGGCATGTTTTGAAGGCTTGACCTTCGAAAATGTTCAAAAGAGTGTTTGGAAGATGCTCGAAGGCTTGACCTTCGGAGCTAATTGAAAAGTAATATTCAAAAATAGCTTGATTATTTTTTGAAAAAAAAACTATTTTTAGAAGGGCGATCCTCATCCACACATGCACAGGGCCCAAGACAACTACGGCTGCACTTGGACCCTTACGAATCTCTAAACAACAAACAAGCCGTGAAAACTACCAGGTTCATGCTTAGAGCTCGTCGCGTGAGATTAAGAATCGCAAAACAAGATTTTTTTATTTTGAAAATCGTAGAATAAGAATGAGCAAGGTTTTTATTTTGTAAAAGGAAAGGCAACCCTAATCCATGCACCAAGACAACTACGGTACGCACTTGGACCCATACGAATCTCTAAACAACGAATAGTAGAAAAAGCTACCAACTCGTGCTTAGAGCTCGTCGCGTGAGATTAAGAATCGAAAACAAGATTTTTTATTTTTGAATAACGATGAATGAAAAGACAAGACACAAATAATCATTAGAAATTTAGAGGGAATTTATCAATTAAGTAATTTTATGAGAATACTTGATAATTTTAAATTTATTTAGGAATTATAGAATTTTTAATTAATTATTTAGGAATTTTAGAAAAAAAAATTTCTGGAATTTTTTATTAATTTCTAGAAATTTTGAATTTTTTGTTAATTTTCTGTAATTTTTGAATTTTTTATTAATTTTCTGGATTTTTATTTAATTTCTGGAAATTTTGAATTTTTTATTATTTTCTGGAATTTTTGAATTTTTTATTAATTTTCTGGATTTTTATTTAATCTCTGGAAATTTTGAATTTTTTATTATTTTCTGAATTTTTGAATTTTTTATTAATTTTCTGGATTTTTATTTAATTTCTGGAAATTTTGAATTTTTTATTATTTTCTGGAATTTTTGAATTTTTTATTAATTTTCTGGATTTTTATTTAATTTCTGGAAATTTTGAATTTTTTATTATTTTCTGAATTTTTATTTAATTTCTAGAAATTTTGAATTTTTTATTAATTTTCTGGATTTTTATTTAATTTCTGGAAATTTTGAATTTTTATTTAATTTCTGGAAATTTTGAATTTTTACTTAATTTCTGGAAATTTTGAATTTTTTATTAATTTTCTGGATTTTTATTTAATTTCTGGAAATTTTGAATTTTTTATTAATTTTCTGGATTTTTGAATTTTTTATTATGCTCTGAATTTTTATTTAATTTCTGGAAATTTTGAATTTTTTATTATTTTCTGAATTTTTGAATTTTTTTATTAATTTTTGGATTTTTATTTAATTTCTAGAATTTTTGAATTTTTTGGGGTAAACTGGTAATATAGAGTTTGGGACAGATTTGGAATTTTTTGAAAAGTTTAGGGGATTAAATGGAAATTAAGAGGAGTGGAGGGGCTAAATAGCAATTATGAGGAGTGGAGGAGCTAAATAGAAATTATGGAGAGTGGAGGAGCTAAATAGAAATTATGAGGACCCATGGTTTGTATTCAGCTACGCATGCGGTTTGCTTTTTGGATATGATTTATTAAAGGGTCCCACCATTGTCCTTTTCCATGGATGCACTCTCTCTCCCTCATTTGACACCCCTGTTCATGCAAATATGGTTTGGTGTACGTCGGGGCGCTTGGTATTTATCATTCCTTCTTTGATGCTTTCCTACCTAACTCCTATGCATCTTTCTCGTCACTTTGCATTGAGGAACTACCCACTCAATTGGCCTTCTATTCATACTCGCCTGATGCGTTTGTCAAAGCTGTGGTCATTACTCAGAAGCGTGCACTGCTAGACCGTGCTTGTAGAACAGTACCCGTCACGTCCGAATTTGAACGCGTTTGCCCTGGTTGGTCTGATGGCGAACTTTTCATCTAGCCTGGCGACTCGGTCGATTGCCTGGAGATTCTCCATGTTCGCTTCACACTAAGTCTCGAAGTTGGATTCTCCTTTGTAGCCATACCGTTGGTCCCCAGCTAATGTTTACTTGCAGATTTTCTTTTAGGTTCATCTTTTGGATTTCCTTGTTTTATATTCGCAAACCCTACTCTACCATCTAATTCATGCATTTGAGTCAGAGCGAAGGGGTGCTATTATAAAGCGTATTGTTATCACAAACACCATGTGGCCTGTTACTGATTCATGCAAGAAATCGAAACCTTAACAAGAACCATCCAAGATCTTTCTCTCAGACCCATTCTTAATTATGCAAGAAAGAAACAGCATCATCGTGCTTGTGGCACACATACCAGCGATCTTAATTATGATATTCTAAGCTTCACAGGGTTTTTGGTGTAAAAAGAATGAAGAACTAACCTATCTTAGAAGTCGAAGCGAGATAACGAGATGAGCAGACAAGAACTCCTTCCTTCTCCTCCTGGATCTTCTGCGAGAAATCCCCAGAAAAGCCCTCTCCACCTGAAACGCTTTGCTTTTTTGAAAGAAAAAGTGAAAATCCCTCTCTCCAATTTCAGTCACAAAAAACCGGAACCCCCCAAAACCCCTCACTGCCTTGCTTTTATATCTCTTCAGAAATTTCCTTTTTTGATTTCTTCTTTCTTTATTTTAAATTTTATTTTTATTTTTACATTGTTTGAATTATTTCCATATTTTTATTTTTAATTATATATTATATATTTTCCTTTTTCTTCTTTTTTTTATTTTTATTTTTCAGAAATTTATTGTCTGTTTTTCTGATTGTCTGTTTTCTGTTTTCTGTTTTCTGTTTTTCTTTCTTCTTCAGATTTTAATTTTTGTATTAGTTTCGAATTTGAATCTTTTCTTTAATTATAATCTAATTCATTTTGAATTTCTTTTATACATTAATCACCTTAAAATTGGTCTCGGACATAATTGGGTGTTTACAGTTTGCCCCTCTTTACTTATTTTCCTACCCGATAATGTGAGAAATGATTCTCTAAATTATCGAGGTAGGAAATGAGTAAAGACATGAGCACCTTATGTCTGAGGCGATTTTTTGAAGAACCAGACTTAAGCCTTGAGCTTAAAGTGGACCCCGATGCCTGAGGAGCGGTGGTTGAATGACTTTACCGAAGCCGTGTGCCGATAGGGTATAAATATACAAAGCTAGATGGCATAACCTAAGTAAGCTGAAATGAATGAAGGCTTGTTAGGACATCACGTGAATGCAATGGGATTACACTGTTAGGACAAGCAAAATGAAATGAAAATAGCCTACGTAAAAATGGGAAAAGTAGAAGAGATGGCCCGTTAAGACAAGCTATGGAGTGGAAAGGGCTGTTTAAGGCAGGAAGCGTCGCAAGAACTAAAAAGTAAGGTATGTACAAGGTGGCTCAACACTATGGGCGGTAGAAAAAGAAAACTTTAATATGCGAAAGGAAACTTGATGGTGGCTTTGACACTATAGCCGGATGCGTAAAACTAAACTTCATGAGGCCCGACAACATAGGCCATGATGCGAAATGTAAACTTGATGGTGACCCGACACTATAGGCCATGATGCAAATTTAAACTTGATGGTGGCCCGACAACATAGGCCATAATTCGTGTTTAAACTTGATGGGAATCCCGTTGTTGACGGAAAAATGCAAATGAAATCCTGCTGTTGCCAGGATGAATGCAAACCTGTTTGACAGGTGAACATAAATTAAACATGTTTGTAGTCCTGTTGTTGACAGGAGAATGCAAATGAGGTCCCGCTAATGCCGGGAAGATGCAAATGAAATCCTGCTGTTGCCAGGATAAATGCAAACCTGCTTGACAAAAAGGACGGAAAAATAAACGTGCTGAAGTCCCGTTGCTGACAGGAGAATGCAAATGGGGTCCCGCTGTTGCCGGGAAAAATAAAGTTTGATGAGGCCTAACAACATAGGCCATGACGCTAAAAACAAAAAAGGTTGATGACGGCCTGACAGCATAGGCCTAAAAGCAGTAAATCTAAACTAGAAGGTGGCCTGACAACATAGGCCTGAAGCATTAAATCTGAACTAGATGGTGGCCTGACAACATAGGCCCAGCATTAAACTAAAAAGTGGCGTGACAACATGTAATTCTGAAAGCGATGAAATCAAAACTTCTGAGGGTGGCGACAACATAGGCCCGAAAGCAAAGAAATCTAAGATAGGGGTGGCGACAACATAGGCCCGAAAGCAAGAATGAACTAAATACGTGGCGAAAACATAGGCCTAAAAGCAAGAAATCTAACTTCAGGGGGTGGCTCCGACAACATAGGCCCGAAAGCAAGAAATCTAAACTTCACGGTGGCTCGACAACATAGGCCCGAAAGCGGTAAATCTAAACCACAGGTGGCGACAAATACAGCCTGAGCGGTAAATCTAAATTACAACTGACGACAACATAGGCTTCGAAAGCGAGAGAATCTAAGCTACGCGACCGACAACATAGGCCTGAAAGCGAGTAAATCTGAAACTACAGTGGCTCTGACAACATAGGCACTGAAAGCGAGAAATCTAAGATAGGGTGGCCCGACAACATAGGCCCGAGCAAGCAAATCTAAACTACCAGGCTGACACGACAACGATAGGCCTGAAAGTGGTAAATCTAAACTAAGGTGTAGCCTAACAACATAGGCCGAAAGCTAAGAACCTAAACTACAAGCAGCCCGACAACATAGGCCCAGCAGCAAATCTAAGCTACGGCGGCCCGACAAGCATAGGCCTAAAAGCAAAGAAATCTACATGTGGTGGCCGACAACGAGGCTTGAAAGCGGCAAAGCTAAGCTGCGCGCCGGCCCGACAACATAGGCCCTAGTGCGTAAATCTAAACTGCTGTGGTGGCTCCACAACATAGGCCCGAAAGCAAGAAATCTAAACTACAACAACCGACAACATAGGGCTCCGAGCGCAAATCTAAGCTACAGCGGCCCGACAACATGTTCGAAAAGGAATCTAAGCTACAACTGGGCTTGACAAATATATAGGCCCGAAAGCCAGAATCTAAGCTACAATGTCGACAACATGTTCGAAAGCAAGAAATCTGTGCTGGCAGGTGGTTCGACAACGTAGGCCTGAAAGCCGTGAAATCTATTACACGCGCCGACAACATAGGGCCCGAAAGCAATAAATCTAGACTCTGAGGTGGCCTAACAACATAGCCCGAAAGGTAAATCTAAGGTAATGCTTTAGCCTGGCGACAACATAGGCCATGAGAGAAATGAAGGATGCAATGCTTTAGCCCGACAACATAGGCCAGGGAGCAAGAATGCAAGGATGTAATGCCATAGCCTCGACAATATAGGCCAAATGAGAAAGAATGCAAGATGTAATGCTATGGCCCGACAACATAGGCCAAAGGAGCAAGAATGTAAAGATGTAATGCTATGGCCTGACAACATAGGCCAGTGAGCAAGAATGCAAAGATGCAATGTTATGGCCTGACAACATAGGCCAGGGAGCAAGAATGCAAAGATGTAATGCTATGGCCTGACAACATAGGCCAGTGAGCAAGAATGTAAAGATGTAATGCTATGGCCTGACAACATAGGCCAGTGAGCAAGAATAAAAAGATGCAATGCTATGGCATGACAACATAGGCCAGTGAGCAAGAATGCGAAGATGTAATGCTATGGCCTGACAACATAGGCGAGTGAGCAAGAATGTAAAGATGTAATGCTATGGCCTGACAACATAGACCAGTGAGCAAGAGTGCAAAGATGCAATGCTATGGCCTGACAACATAGGCCACGAATGAATGATGCATTCTACCTTGCGCTTGGAGGTTTTTTGGTACTTGATGATTATTTTTTGAGGCGGCTTGGGCAACCATTTTGCCCCGTTGGAAATTTCTTGATAACCGAGATGTCTTGCTTTGAAACAATTTTGGGCCAACGTTTTGCCCGCCTTGGAAGGTCTTTGGTAGTCGAGGAATGCCTTAACTTGAGGGGATTTTGAGCAAGCGTCTGCCCAACGTTTTGGAATTCTAGAATTGAGGATTGCCTCAACCTGAGTTTCCTTGGGCACCTGTTTGCCTTATCTTGAATTTGGAATTGAGGATTGCCTCAACCAGAGTTTCTCGGGCGCATGTTCGCCTAGTTTGTTCCATGATCTTAAATTGTGTTTGAGGTAACCTCAAATTGAATTGTGGGGCAAGCATTTGCCCTCGCTTGGGCTTGACCTAGAGCTTGAGGATGCCCTCAAATTGAATTGTGTGGGCAAGTATTTGCCCCAGTTTGATTTTCTGACGTTGAGGAATTGAGGATAGCCTCAACTTGAATTTTCTAGGCAAGTGTTTGCCCCAATCTTGTTCTTGGTTCAGAATTTGAGGATGGCCTCAAATTAAAAATTTTGTGGGCGTGCGTTTGCCCTGACTTTGACTTGATCCATAATCTCAAACTTGTATTTTTTGTGGGCAAGCATTTGCCCAGTTTGAACTTGATTTGGTTTCAAAAAAATATGATTGATTCAGAAAATTTAGTTTTGAAAAACGGCTATGCAATGCTTGAATAAGGATGCTTTTGTGCCGTTTTGAGTAAATGACGAGAATGCAATAATGATGTGGGTTCTTATTTCGATGCTTGAAATATGTAAAATGATGCAATTTTTATTTTGATGCTTGAAATCCTTATTTGATGAAACAGATGCTATTGAATGCAAACCACGGTGGTAAAAATTTTGTTTCTCTTGATTTTTTGATTTTTCCGACACATCCTTCCTACA
Organism: Canavalia ensiformis; assembly: GCA_026541065.1. NCBI lineage: Eukaryota > Viridiplantae > Streptophyta > Magnoliopsida > Fabales > Fabaceae > Canavalia > Canavalia ensiformis. The sequence continues at coordinate 108,793 of JAMKYM010000130.1, read as the reverse complement.
ACTCCATAGTGGGTGAAAAGAATCAAGAATCGGGACGAGTTGGATTGACTCGATTTCGGAGTTTTCTGGTCAATTCAGTAAATTTGCTTTGTCGATCTTGAGATCCCACAATGGTCATAGTATTGAATAAGGCACACTCCTTCTTTGGTGGCATCATGGCTGGTAGAAGACGACCTTTGGGAAACAAACATGTCGTGCCGCGGTATCGAGGATTGTCCAGACTTGTCATGACTTTTCAAAAATTAATCCTTTTTATTCTTTTTACATTTTTCTTTTCCTTGTGGGCACGGAATTTTGAGGTGTGCAAAGTGATTTTGGATGGTCAATAGAAAAGAAAAGAGAATTTTGAGGTATGTTTTTAAGGTAAAGGTACTTGAAAAGGAAGGGATGATGAAAGGGGTGGTTTCAATTGCCCAAAATGGCATCTTTTTGATGAAAAATACCAATGCTGCTTTTCATAATCTTGATTGTCAAATTAACCAAACTTTGAGAAATAGCAAAATTTTGCCCTAGTTTTAGGAACATATGAGGTGCAAAACGTCATGTTGTCTTGATTCCCCGATTTGACCTTAATTTTTGCCTGTTGTTCTTTTGAGTTTTCAACCAAGAGTCTTTCATTTTGCCTAACTTTTTGCCTAGGTCGCCCATTTGGGTTTCGACCTAGCGGGCTTTTGTTTGATTATGCCCTAACTTTTGCCTAGGTCTTTTTTGAAGATTTTCGACCCGAAAGGCTTTCTGCTTGATTGCGCTAACTTTGCCTAGGCCACCCTTACGGGTTTTCGACCTAGCGGGCCTTTTGCTTGGTTCTCGCCTAACTTTTGCCTAGGTCGCCTATGCTTTTCGACCTAGCGGGCCTTGTCGCTTGATTGTGCCCTAACTTTTGCCTAGGTCGCCCTATACGGGTTTCACCTAAGCGGGCCTTTGCTTGTCGCGCCTAGCTTTTGCCTAGGTCTCCTTATGGGTTTTCGACCTAGCGGGCCTTCTCGCTTGATTGTGCCCTAACTTTTTGCCTAGGTCTTCTTTGATGATTGCTTCACGTAAGCTGCTGCCTATATGATCCCGATTTTTTCCTGAATTGTTGTTGAAAACCGGCAAGACCTTTTCTGATCATGACTTTGTCGATTCATTATTTTGAACTTTAACCCTACTTTTGCCTGGATTATTTTTGGCTTTTAATCCAGCGGGCTTCTCTTTTCTTGAATTTTATGTCTTGACCTGATTTTGCCCGGATTATTTTTACTAATCCAAGCTGGGTCTTCTCCTTTTTCTTGAATTTTGTGTAGTTGAATATTGATCTTGCCGGGATCATTTAAGGCTTCCAATTCAGCGGATCTTTTCTTCCATCCCTAATTTTTCCTGGATTTAAACTTGGTTCCAGCGGGATATTTTTGTTTGAAAATACACCTTGAATGGTGATCTAGAATCCCTTGTTGTTTATTCTACTTCCTCATTGGGCTTTTCTCTTTCAAGCTTAATTAATTAGACGTTCAAGATTATTTATTACAGCACTTGCATCCTCACCAATTGGTATTTATTGTTTTGGTATAGGAATAAGAAGTGGGCTAAGTGATGAAAAGGAAGGGTAAAAATTTTTTAGAAGTAAAGCCAAAGATGTAAGGCACGTGCTCAAGAAACATGAAAAATGTAAATTTTTATTATTCATTGAAATTTATTTACAAAAGATTGATTTTGAAAAGTACGACAATTTCCGGATGAATATCCTCAATTTGTACAAAGAGACTCATTGTGTTATTCCCATCTCGGTCAGCTGGTCGATGGGCTCTCGTAATTTGGCAACGGATTTTGCAGTTAGGAGCGAGCCTCCCGAAATCCAGCCATTTTGCGTCAATCAGGCTTTGTACCTTTCGCTTCAACGCTAGGCAATCCTCTGTAGAATGACTAATAAATCCTGCATGGTAATCGCATCTGGCGTTAGCATCGTACCATTTAGGATATGGCGCGCTCTTGAGGTTTCAGAGGATAAGGAACCACTAGAGAGTTCTCGATTAGCCGAGGTAGCAGCTCGGTGTAGGTCATTGGAATGTGATCAAACTAGACAGGATCCTTCTCCTTCTTTTGGTTTTGGCTAGAATTTGAGCCCGTGGCTTGTGTTCGGACCGTGTATGGTGTGGGCGGTCGGACTTGTGTCGGATAGTTGTAAGTAGGAGGGTATGGTGTTTGGTATGCAGCGGCGATGTAAGGACATGGTATGTAGGGTGTGTGTGGTGTATATGGTGGTGGTCGAAAGCCAACTGGACCATAGGGTGCCACTTGAGGAGTGTACGGGCCTTGACCAGAAGCCACATTATAGGTCTCTCCTGTCATTTTCTTCCCAGACCCATCGGAAGTATTAGTTGTTCCTGTGGATTTGTGCGCGATCTTTCCCTGTGCATGCCACCTTCGATCCTTTCTCCAATGATGACGACATCGGAGAAGCTAGAAGTCACACTGCCGATCATTTTGTCATAGAAAGGATCTTGGAGTGTGTCCACGAACATGCTGACCAATTCCCTTTCGGATAAGGGAGGTTGTACTTGAGCTTACCAACTCCCGCCAAATGGCGTACCGCTTGAAAGACTCTTCTCCCTTCGCCATATTCTCGAGCCGAGTTCGATCAGGCCATCTCAGACAGACCATATCGTTCAGTGAAAGCCTCAGCAAGGTCTCTCCATGAACGGATGTGTATCCGCTCAAGTTGAGTGTACCAGTTTGCAGCTACCCCGGTTAAACTGTCTTGAAAGAAGTGGATGAGGAGCTTCTCATCGTAAGTACATGCAGACATCTTCCTGCAGTACATAGTCAGGTGTTTCTTTGGACAGCTGGTTCCTTGATATTTCTCGAATTCAGGAACCTTGAATTTTGGAGGGATGACCACATCTGGGACCAAGCACAAATCAGATGCATCTTTGGCTTCATAAGCGTTTCCCTCAATTGTCCCATCCCGTCTCCCTAGACCTTTCCATTTTTCTCGTATCCTCGCTTTGGAAGGATGGCTTGGGTATTCCCTCGGAAGCATGTGGTGGGGATAAGAAGACGGTATGTATATAGGGTGCGGCCCTCTGGGGTGAACATAGAATGCGTTCCTCCAACTTGTTTGGTAAGCTTGTGGAAGTGGTATTTGGAGGTAGTTTATGTGTTTGGGTTTGTGTTTGGGCTTGTGTTTGGTTGTATGAAGGTGCATGCCCATGAGGAAACCCATAATGAACTCCTTCAAGTTGGCGAAGGCATAGTTGATGGCGAAGGGTTTTGGGAGTGAACCAAGAGGATATGACTGCCCAGGTTCTCCCAGAGAGATTCCTTCGTTTTGACAATTGGATGGCCTCCATCAGCTTGGCCATCTGCTCCTTTAGAGTCTTGACCTCATTTCTCAGTTCCTCATTTTGTCTCTCCAGCTCATCCATGATTCTTGATTGTGTACGAGTCCTATAAGGATGTCGAGGAAGCTGTGTTTCTCCAATTTTTTGTTAGAGTTAAAAATTAATTTTTGAAGAATAATTTGAATGCAAAAATCATGAATGATAAAGATGTTGGGGTAAAATGAGTATGTGGATGAAAAATGATTTTTGAAATATTGTTTTTTTATGATAAATTTATTAATGAATGAATGCGTGCCATATACAAATAATTTTTTAGAGACTTTTGAAGTTTGACTATTTTGAAAATAAACCAGAGTTTCTTTATTTGTTTTTAGCAATTTTTGTGTTTTATGAGTTTTGGTGTTTTTTATTTTGCTAAAAACTTTTGGTTTTGTTTAGAAACACTCTTTAGTTTTGCTAGAATTTTTTCTAGAAAGCGTTCTTTAGGTTTTCAAAATTTCATTTTCTATCTATTGAATCTTTTTATTTTTTCAGTATTTTCAAAAGATTATTTTCCATAATTCTTCCTATTTCTAAGACATCCTTTTAAGTTTTCTTTGGAATATTTTCAATATTTTCAAAATATATTTTCTCTAGAAGTTTTTATTTGAATTTTTCTTGACTTTTTATCTTGATTTGGAATTTTGTATCTCCCCGATTTTAGCTTTTGGCTTCCTTTTGCTGCTTCATATTGTTTGGTTCAAATAGGTGCATGTGAGCGGTGAACCTTGTATCTTGAAAAGGGTGTGTGTGCCCTCTTTGCTTCTTATGTGGGTTACCTGTCCTAAGGATCTATGGCCTTTTATATGAACCTCTCAAAGGTGACTTGTAATCCTGAGGTATAAGAGGTTACTAGAGCCAAGTTCCAGTTTGCAATGCTTGCCACAACAACAGAAAAAGCTACCAGTTGTGGGACATTACAAATAGGACGCACTCTAGCTGGGATTTTCGTGATAGTCAAACAGGACGTAAGCCCCAAAGTGACACCACTAGATCCCTCTATTCCTAGGTTGCACTCAGACCCGGGTATAGGGCCCCACTCATGATAAATGCATATGCAATGTAGGAGGGCATACAAATTTGGGATACCTGCAATTGGGGAAATTATACAGATATATAGCAGTTTATTGTTTGTCTATCCTAGGGTTCTACAGAGAATAAACAAACAACAATAGATAGATAACAGATAAACCAATCGTGCAAATAAAAGGGAAAGGGATCAATATATGACACACTCAATCAAACGGGCTTGACTCTCTAAAGTCCCCAGTGGAGTCGCCATCTGTCGCAACCGTAATTTCGACGAGACGAAGAAGTCGCTAAAATTTGAAAATGAATTTATTTTGATGATGTGGAGTCGCCACCAAATTTTTATTTAAGGGAAAAAGATTTGGAAAAACCCTGGATGAGATTTAGGTTCGAGTCGAGCTTGCAGTGGGGAAGGTGTTAGGCACTCCCACTCTACCGTTCAAGAACAAGACTTAAATTGAGTGTGTGATTATTTGAAAATAGTTTGATCCCTTTTATTAGAGTGAAAATAAATACTTGATGGAGGTTAGCCCGACAGACTTGATCCCCGCTCCTACGTATTCCCCGGTGCAACGGGAAATTCAAGGCTTACGTAGTTCGCATGTTTTGAAGGCTTGACCTTCAAAATGTTCAAAAGAGTGTTTGGAAGATGCTCAAGGCTTGGACTTTCGAGCTAATTGAAAAGTAATATTCAAAAATAGCTTGATTATTTTTTGAAAAAAAAACTATTTTTAGTGGCGATCCTCATCCACACATGCACAGGCCCAAGACAACTACGGTTGACTTGGACCCTTACGAATCTCTAAACAACAAACAGCGAAAAGCTACCACCAGGCTTAGAGAGTCTCGTCATATGAGATTAAGAATCGCAAAACAAGATTTTTTTTATTTTGAAAATCGTAGAATAAGAATGAGCAAGGTTTTTATTTTGTAAAAGGAAAGGCAACCCTAATCCACCATCGGGCCCAAGGCAACTACGACGATTGGACCCATACGAATCTCTAAACAACGAATAGTAGAAAAGCTACCAACAGGTTTAGAGCTCCGCTGAGATTAAGAATCGCAAAACAAGATTGTTTATTTTTGAATAACGATGAATGAAAAAAGACAAGACACAAATAATCATTAGAAATTTAGGAGGGAATTTATCAATTAAGTAATTTTATGAGAATACTTGATAATTTTGAATTTATTTAGGAATTATAGAATTTTTACGAATTATTAAGGAAATTTAGAAAAAAATTTCCTGGAATTTTTTATTAATTTCTAGAAATTTTGAATTTTTTGTTAATTTTCTGAATTTTTGAATTTTTTATTAATTTTCTGGATTTTTATTTAATTTCGGAAATTTTGAATTTTTTATTATTTTCGAATTTTTGAATTTTTATTAATTTTATGGATTTTTATTTAATCTCCGGAAATTTTGAATTTTTTATTATTTTCTGAATTTTTGAATTTTTTATTAATTTTCTCGATTTTTATTTAATTTCTGGAAATTTTGAATTTTTATTATTTTCTGGAATTTTTGAATTTTTTATTAATTTTCTGGATTTTTATTTAATTTCTGGAAATTTTGAATTTTTTATTATTTTCTGAATTTTTATTTAATTTCTGGAAATTTTGAATTTTTTATTAATTTTCTGGATTTTTATTTAATTTCTGGAAATTTTGAATTTTTATTTAATTTCTGGAAATTTTGAATTTTTTATTAATTTTCTGGATTTTTATTTAATTTCTGGAAATTTTGAATTTTTTATTATTTTCTGGAATTTTTGAATTTTTTTTATTAATTTTTTGGATTTTTATTTAATTTCTAGAATTTTTGAATTTTTTGGGGGTAAACTGTAATATAGAGTTTGGGGAGATTTGGAATTTTTTGAAAAGTTTAGGATTAAATGGAAATTAAGAGGATGGAGGGGCTAAATAGCAATTATGAGGAGTGAGGAGCTAAATAGAAATTATGGAGAGTGGAGGAGCTAAATAGAAATTATGGAGAGTGGAGGAGCTAAATAGAAATTATGAGGACCCATGGTTTGTATTCAGCTACGCATGCGGTTTGCTTTTTGGGTATGATTTATTAAAGGGTCCCACCATTGTCCTTTCCATGGATGCACTCTCTCCCTCATTGACACCCCTGCTCATGCAAATATGGTTTGGTGTACGTCGGACGCTGGTATTTATCATTCCTTCTTGATGCTTTCCTACTCGACTCCTATGCATCTTTCTCGTCACTTTGCATTGAGGAACTACCCACTCAATTGGCCTTCTATTCATACTCGCCTGATGCGTTTGTCAAAGCTGTGGTCATTACTCAGAAGCGTGCACTGTTAGACCGTGCTTGTAAAACAAGACTCACGTCACGTCCAATTTGAACGCGTTGGTTCCCTGGTTGGTCCGATGGCGAACTTTCATCTAGCCCGCGACTCGGTCGATTGCTTCGAGATTCTCCATGTTCGCTTCACACTAAGTCTCGAAGTTGGATTCTCCTCGTAGCCATACCGCTGGTCCCCGCTTAATGTTTACTTGCGATTTTCTTTTAGGTTCATCTTTTGATTTCCTTGTTTTATATTCGAAACCCTACTCTACCATCTAATTCATGCATTTGAGTCGGAGCGAAGGGGTGCTATTATAAAGCGTATTGTTATCACAAACACCATGTGGCCTGTTACTGATTCATGCAAGAAATCGGAACCTTAACAAGAACCATCCAAGATCTTTCACTCAGACCCATTCTTAATTATGCAAGAAAGAAACAGCATCATCGTGCATGTGGCACACATACCAGCGATCTTAATTATAATATTCTAAGCTTCACAGGGTTTTTGGTGTAAAAAGAATGAAGAACTAACCTATCGGGAAGTTGAAGAGAGACAGCAACGACTGAGTCGACCAAAGAACCCTTCCTTCTCCTCCCGGATCTTCTCAGAAATCCCCGTAAAAGCTCTCCTTCTCCACCCAAACGCTTTTGCTTTTTTGAAAGAAAAGTGAAAATCCCTCACTCCAATTTCACCATGGAACCCCCTAAACCCTCACCGCCTTGCTTTTATATCTCTTCAGAAATTTCCTTTTTTGATTTCTTCTTTCTTTATTTTAATTTTTATTTTTATTTTTACATTGTTTGAATTATTTCCAGATTTTTATTTTTAATTATATATTATATATTTTCCTTTTTCTTCTTTTTTTTAGTTTTATTTTTCAGAAATTTATTGTCTGTTTACTTGTTTGTCTGTTTTTCTGATTGTCTGTTTTCTGTTTTCTGTTTTCTGTTTTTCTTTCTTCTTCAGATTTTAATTTTTGTATTAGTTTCGAATTTGAATCTTTTCTTTAATCATAATCTAATTCATTTTGAATTTCTTTTATACATTAATCACCTTAAAATTGGTCTCGGACATAATTGGGTGTTTACAATTATGGTTCAATATTAATGATGCTTAGGCTGAGATATGTTTCTGTTTTTAAATCTGTCCCTTACATGATGATTTACTTCTGATATTTTTTCTAAATATTCTTCCCCTTTTCTTCTACGCTTATGTATAATGTTTAGCCATTATGGTCCAATATCAAGGATGCTTGGGCTAAGATATTTTTTTGTTTTTCAATTAGCCCCTTACATGATGATCTACTTATGATATTTTTTACAAATATTCTTCCCTTCTTCTTCTATGCTTATGTACAATGTTTGTGCATTATGGTTCAATATCAAGGATGCTTAGACTGAGGTATGTTTCTGTTTTTAAATCTGCCCCTTATATGATGATTTACTTCTGATATTTTTTCTAAATATTCTTCCCCTCTTATTCTATCCTTGTATACAATGTTTGCGCATTATGGTTCAATATCAAGGATGTTTAGGCTAAGATATGTTTTGGTTTTTCAATCTGCCCCTTACATGATTATTTACTTATGATATTTTTTATAAATATTCTTCCCCTCTTCTTCTATGCTTATGTACAATGTTTGTGCATTATGGTTCAATATCAATGATGCTTAGGCTGAGATATGTTTCTATTTATAAATTTGCCCCTTACATGATGATTTACTTCTGATATTTTTTCTAAATATTTTTCCCTTCTTCTTCTATGCTTTTGTACAGTGTTTAGGCATTATGGTCCAATATCAAGGATGCTTAGGCTGAGATATGTTTTTGTTTTTCAATCTGCCCCTTACATGATGATTTACTTATGATATTTTTTATAAATATTCTTCCCCTATTCTTCTATGCTTATGTATAATGTTTGTGCATTATGGTTCAATATCAAGGATGCTTAGACTGAGATAAGTTTCTGTTTTTAAATCTGCTCCTTATATGGTGATTACTTCTAATATTTTTTTTCTAAATATTCTTCCCCTTAAGGATGCTTAGGCTGAGATATGTTTCTATTTTCAAATCTGCCCCTTACATGATGATTTACTTTTGATATTTTTTCTAAATATTCTTCCCCTTTTCTTCTATGCTTATGTACAATGTTTGTGCATTATGGTTCAATATCAAATATGCTTCAGCTGAGATATGTTTCTATTTTTCAATCTACCCCTTACATGATGATTTACTTCTGATATTTTTTCTAAATATTCTTCCCCTCTTCTTCTATGCTTATGTACAATGTTTGTGCATTAGGGTTCAATATCAAGGATGCTTAGGTTGAGATATGTTTCTGTTTTTAAATCTGCCCCTTACATGATAATTTACTTCTGATATTTTTTTTCTAAATATTCTTTCCCTCTTCTTCTATCCTTATGTACAATGTTTGTGCATTGTGGTTCAATATCAAGGATGTTTAGGGTGAGATATATTTCTATTTTTAAATCTGCCCTTGATATGATCATTTACTTCTTATATGCTTTTTGAAATACTTTTTTCCTCTTCTTTTCTATGATGATATTTTTTTGAGAATAGTTCTTTTGTTTGCACTATTCGTGACCAAAATTCTATGATGATGATTTGATTTGAATCTCTTTATATATGCATGCCCAAAGCATGAACAGATTTTTGTTATCATGTTGTTCTTTCCATCTTTTCTTCTGTGCATGCAGATCATGTGCATACATCCTTTATTTGTGATGATTAATTCTAAGATAATTCCTCTAAATTTTATTTTGTGTCCAATAATTAATGAAGTGGAATGGGTTTTTGTGGACTCAAGTTAGGTTCTAGTCTTAGGTTGAGTTAGCCAATAGTTATTAGGGTGCCCAAAATTTGAAGCCTTAGATAATGTAGGGTGGTTGTTGACACAGACTTCTTCATTCCAACAAGATGGAGCAGTCCAGTCAACACCTCCCGCATTCAAATACCCTATAATTGCCAATTATCTTAGGCAACCATGGGGTTGAGCGAGCTCCTACTCCACCAATTTCAATTGATTCTAATCTCATACCTCCTACATCTAAAAGTGTTAGAAAAAGGAAGCCTAATGCAAGTGGTTCCCAAGCAACTTCTCATGTTTGGGAACATTTCACCAAGTTACATGTTGCTGAAGGTAGCATGCCTGAAGCAGCATGTAACTACTGTAAGAAGAATTTCTATTGTCACCCTAAAATACATGGCACTTCTAGCATGTCATCTCATATAATGTGATGTCCCAAATACACATATGCTATCACCAATGATCCAAATCAAAGGATCTTTAGTCTTGGATTGAATAAGAATGGTCAAGGTAGTGAGGTGCAAGCTGTTAGCTAGAGATTTAACTTAGATGCATGCAGAAAATCTTTAGCTATGTTTGTGATATTAGATGAACAACCATTCAAAATAGTTAATGGTGAGGGTTTCAAATTGTTCCTGAAACAATTACAATCTCAATTTTTCCCTCATTCTTAACAAACTGTTGCTAAGGATTGTTATCAACTATACCTTGATAAGAAGATTAGGTTGAAAGCCTACTTTAGATCAAATTGCAGTAGGATAGCTCTTACAACTGATTGTTGGACATCTGTCTAGAATTTGAATTACCTTGCCTTGACTGTTCACTTTATAGATAATGATTGAAATTATCAAAAATGTGTTATTAACTTTTCAATTGTTCCCAATCATAAGGGTGACACCATAGGAAGACAAGTTGAAGAGGTTTTGAGGGAATGAGGAATACAAAATGTATTCACCTTTAACTGTGGATAATGCATCCGACAAGGACGTGGCTATTTCATACTTGAAAAAGAGACTGAACACATTTAACGCCTTGGTCCTCAATGGTGAATTTTTTCACATGAGATGTTGCGCACACATCTTAAATTTGGTTGTAAATGATGGTCTAAAAGACATGCATGCCTCAATAAATAGTATTAGAATAACTATTAGATATTTGAGGTCTTCACCTCAAAGGTTAGCAAAATTTCAGGAATGCATTGCCCATTCTCAAATTTCTTCTAAAAAGCTGGTTTGCCTTAATGTTTCAACTAGGTGGAACTCCACATACCAAATGTTGGAGGCTGCAGAAAAATTCCAACTAGCTTTTGAAAAATTAGAGTTTGAGGATGCTAGCTTTAGGGATTTCTTTGGGACAACTTCCACTCCTTCTAATTTTGATTGGGAAAATGCAAGAGTCTTTGTAAGGTTCTTAAAAATATTTTATGATGCAACCAACACATTTTTAACTTCAACTCATGTGAGTATAAATTCTGCATTTCATCAACTTGCTATCATTTGTTGTGAACTCAATCAAGCATCAATGAATTTGAACACTATTTTGGCCAACATGGGATATGAGATGAAAAAAAATATGACAAATATTGGGGGCATGTTATGAACATTAATCATCTTCTCTACTATAGTATTATTCTAGATCCTAGATTCAAGCTTAAGTATGTAGAGTGGTCTTTTAAAGACATGTACATGAATGAAGGTGACTTTATAAGTGAGCTTTCTTTTAGTGTTAAGCATAACCTATCTAGACTTTATCAATGGTATGCTAACACCCATGGCCACCAAAATAGAGATTCACAATCAGCCCAATCTCCATTACAATCCTCTCAAATTCGTGAAATAGCCACCCATGTTGCGAGAATAGATGTATTTAAATAGCATTTAAGGGAGAAAAATTCAATAGATAAAAAAAATGAACTTGAGGCATTTAGCAGAATCTTGTGTTGATGGTGATGACAAGTTTGATCTCTTGCTCTGGTAGAAATAGAATTCTTCCAGATTTCCCATTCTTTCTACCTTAGCCAAGGATGTGTTGGCTAGACTAGTTTCTACTGTGGCTTTTGAAAGTGCTTTTAGCACTAGGGGTAGGGTATTGGATACATTTAGAAGTTCTTTCTCTCCGAAAATGGCTGAGGCACTAATCTGTTGTCAAAATTGGTTAAGATCATCACTTTATCAAGTTAAGGAATCTTATATTGGGGAGGACTTGGAGATTTCTAAAAAATTTTTATCAGTTATTAATTAATTACTCATAATTGATATTATATTTCATATATCTACGTATAATATTTAATTTTATTTTGTGCTTTTTTGTATTTCCTTAAGAAATGTGTTTTAGTGGACGATTTGAATCTGGACCAACAATGCACATCATCTGAGTTACAACCAATGAATATTGGCTAAGAGTAAAAAGTAAGTCTTAATGCATTTTTTTTCATTTCAATGTTTTTTTTCTTCTTCAGAAAATAGTGTCCTCTTACTTATATTTAATACATTTCTATTGTCATTATTTAATATTTTAATTACAATTGGAGTCTCAATATGTGAGGCTCATCTTTAAATTTTGCTAATTGCTTTGCTAATACATATTTTGGTTGTTGATCGGACTAAATGTAGGTTCATTTTTTCAATTTTGCGATCTTTTTAATTTTCTATTAATTTCATATTTTTAAAACTTATTAACTTGTTGATTTAATATTCTATTCTGATTGGAAATGAAAATGTGGAATATTGTGTATGTTTGAATAAATAATCATTCCTGATGAACATCTTTTCTGCAAGGTAATTTTCACTTTCCTATAAGTTCTCATTTTGTAATCTACTTACTGGTTTATGGTTTCATATTCCTATTATTTTTTCTTCTTTGATATTTTATTTGTCCCAATCTGTTTGTATTGCACAGGTATTAATGTGTTGTATATTGGAATCTAAATACAATGTTAACTAATGATATTGGTGCTCACTCATTGCCTCTGTAATTTTGAGACTTGGAGGTTGTTTGGTGTTTTTATTTTATTTTTGTTAAGAATCATGAAAGGTTCATATATAAATATTTTGTAATTAATTAGCATTATAATATTTGTATATTTTATAATTTATTAGAACTATTATTATATGTATTATAATTTATTAGAAGTATGCTTGTGAATTTTAATTTAATTTTGTTGTTGATTAGGAATGATAGAATTGAAGAAGTAATTTAATTTTACTTGTTCAATATGATGAATTATTAAAGTTACCAAATTTATTTTGTAATTATGCTTTAATTTTAAGCAGAAATTTGTTTCTTTTATAATTATTAATTTAACTTTTAATATACATTATATTTGATTTTTAAATTATTAATTATTATTTAATTTTTATTTAACATGATTTCATAGATAATTTTTTACGTTATTTTAATTAGTAAAAAATATAGATAACAGAATTAAAATTTTAAATTTTATTATAATAGATCCAAAAAAAATTGATCTCAAAAATTGATCTAACAAAAATTGGTTCAATTCTGTGATCCAAACTCGACTTAATTCGACAACCCATAATTCGATAACTTGCCCAATCCAACTATTTTAATGGGCAGAAATGGAAACTTAATTTTAAACCACGAGCTACAATAAAATTAGACATAATTAACCGAACCCATTCGCTTATCATCCTTAATACTTGTAGATAATGGTATCACATCATTTTTTATGATTGATGTAACGAGTCTATTGGATTGACCTATTTTAATGTATACTATTTTTTATCTTTACACCCCAAAAGAATTATTTTTTTTTCCTCTTTTTTTATCTACAGTATTTTATATTTCTTTTAATTTTTATTATTTTTAAAACTATTCCAAAAGTGTATTATATTTCCAAAATTTAACTTATTGAAGTATAAAAATATAATTTTAAAAATTAAATTTTGAAAATACATTTTTATTTAAAATTAAATTCTGAAAATATTTATATAAAGTTATGTTCTTGAAATTTAATTTTCAGAAATACTTTTTGTTTCTGAAAATATTTCAAAAATTTTATAAATTTGCATAAGGATAGATTTAAAAACAATATTTTTTCAAAAAAAAAAAAGTAAGGAAGATGTGAATAGCAAAAATAGAGAATAAAAAGCAATCCTTCAAAAGAAAGTATATCGATCGGGAAAATATGTTATTATTTCTATTTATTAATGGTTAATAAACAATCCTTAATAAATAGTAGTACAAAATTAAGTATAATATCAGAAAAATATTTAATGTTATTATTCAATTAAAATTAAAATTTTATTTTAATAACTAATATTAATCTTTAATATAGATCTTTATAATGTTGGTAATTAATTTAAAACTTTAATCTTGATAAAAAATATTAAAAGCCTCTATTAATGTATTTAACTTTTATTCTAAAAAATATTCTAAATCGACTTTTAAAATGTAAAACATCTTAACATATTCCCTTAAAATATGTTTCTTAGATATGTGCTTTGGTTATAATTGGTAGTGAAGCAATCTCTTGAGCCAGAATTTATCAAAAGAAACAAGTCCTTCCGTTTATGTGAATCCCTTGACCACAAGATATGCCTTTTGTCTTTCAGCTGACCCATCGGGCTTTCTCTTGTTTTAGAAACCATTTACTTCCTATTCACTTCACACATTGTGTAGATCAACAAAAATTCATGTATTGTTTATTTTCTCGTTTTTGCTTTTAATATCTTCCAAAAAAAAATTTTACACCTCGTGAAAAATCTAAAATACCCTTTATCACATAAGAATAAATTTCAGCTTCTTCTTCTTCTTCTTTTTTCTGTTTATCATTAATTTTACTTTCTTCTTTGCAAACAATGATGATGATTAATTGAATCTACATAGAAGGTTGAGTTCTATTTTTTGTCGGAGGAGAAATTGATAGAAGAAGCGTCGGAGAAGACAAATGTGAGAGTTGATCATCCAATTATGATTCTTATTCCGCAAACTAATTTGGGAAATATAAAAAACACATTTCATAAATTAATTTGTGAAATATAATTTTTTGTTTTCTGTCATATGTATTATGCAAATTAGTTTGTGGAATGTATCATATTTACTTTGTAAACTAATTTGTGGAATAGATATGATGCATTCCATAAACTAATTTGCAAAATACATCTCATGCATTTTGTAAATTAATTTACAGTTTGTATAAATTAACATTTTACAAATTATTCTAAAAAATGTATATAATGTATTTCATAATCTAATTTACGGAATACATTTGATTTATTCCGCAAACTAATTTGCGAAACATATTAGTGAGCCGTCTTCTTTCTTAAGATACATCAGAACCAATGTATTACAAACATACCTCTACATACGAATGACACTACCATATCTATTAAGATACGAACTGAAAATGGTATACTAAACTTAAGGTTGAATGTTGGAACTTAAATATCTGTTCAGTTGGTTAGAAGCAAATGTTTTTTTTTGTCGAAAAGAACAGTAATTGCAAAAAAAAAAATAATATTTGTAGAAAATAAATAAAAAAAGGATATTAAGAATAGAATAGTAATAAAAAAAATTTAAAAATTCATGTAAAAAGAAAAAAAAAAGTGTAAAAAAAATAAGGGCTTTATTTTCTTATGTGGGAATCTCATTTTCTATAACTCGCCTCCAACAGTTGTGTTGTATGGCTTCCGAAAAGGACTTTCGCTCTTCCCTCCTCCTGATCATAATCGATGGTAAATTGAAAGCTTTGAGGCCCTGTGATATGTTATCATTTAGTAACTAGTTTTATATTTCTTAGGAGTATACCCAATTTTTTTTTTATTGTTTATTGCCTATATTATAAAAAAGGAACAAAATAGTTAAGTTATACATAAATTCTATTTTAAAATATATTAAATGAAAAATTATTTTATAAAATATTTTATATTAAAAATAATTTTAAATTTTAAAAATTGAACCAAACATAATTTTTTTAAAAAGTGAAGAATAAGATATTAGAATTATATATGAATCTTATTTTAAAAATATTAAAATTGAAAAAGTCTTTTAATAAAATGTTTTAATTTTTTAAAAACATTTTATACTTATGAAGAATAAGTCATACATAAATTTTAAAAAAAAAAACATATTGGATATTGAATCGAAAAGTGAAAGAAAGAAAGTTTATGTATTATTGATCATAAAAACTATATATATTATATTAAATTAAAGGTATATAATAAATTATTAATTTATTTTTAATTTTTTAACTTTAATTTATACAACAAAAATTTAATTTGACAGTTAGATAAATAAAATTAATTAATTTAAAGTTATTAACATAAATAATTTTAATACGAATAATTTTTAAAATAAATTCATCACTTCTCAAAATATATATATATATATATATATATATATATATATATATATATATATATATATATATATATACACACACGGTGAGCATCAATGTATCTAATTGTAAGAGATGATAAAATTATTACTTAAAATGCTTATTTGCAAAAGAAAAACGTTTAAGAGGTTTAATATTTTTTTCTTAAAAATATGAAGTATAATAACTCTACGGAATATGTTTTTCTTCTGTATTAAATATTTAATTTTTCTTAAATAATATTTTAGATTTAAATTTCAAATTTGTTTATTTTTAAATTAAATTTTAAATATTGATATATATTATTTAAATTAAAAATATATTTTATAACAAAAAAATCAAAAAGTTACTATTTATATTTAAATAAGCTATTTATTAAAATTATTATAATTTTAATAATGATTAAATTTTTAGTTTTTTGAATTTTAACACTGCATATCAATAAAGTTAATATATTTTGATTTTGACAATTTATTTTTATAATTTTCTTCGTAAGTTTAAGTATCTTATGTCTTTAATTTACTCTTAGAAACAAAAAGTCATACTGGCGTCCTTTAAAAATCAACAAAATAGTCATGTGGGTATTTTGTTTGGTGTAGACAATTTGTGGTCTTAATATTGGCTAGCTTCTGGTAATGCTAATTTCTTGTTGTTTATGGACCGTTGTTAAATTGTTTTGGGAATGCCAGGTGAAACGGGTTCTCGGGTCGGTTGAGTTATCCGGGTTAAATGATTTAAAACGGGTAAACCCACCCGTAAATGAGAATGAACAAAATTAAAGGGGGAGAGGGGTTTCAAATTTCGACTTACTCATGCTGGGGTTTTTTATGCTCCTGCATCTGAATCCACCACCGCCACCGCGAATCGTAGGCAAAAGGCGTTGCGTGAACAATACAAGAGTGCGAACATAGCGGCAATCTTGTAAGTGCAAAGTTATACTCTTCAAACTCTGACATTTTAATTCCATTGGATTAACCTATTTTGGTGCCTACCTTCCTAGATTCTATTGCGGAAACTATAGCAGACGGAAAAGAGAAACTAATGATAGGAAAAAAATGTATCACAACACCATGGTGCACTGGTTGGTGCCTTGGTTTCAAAATTATAGTTAGAACTTAGGAGGTAACATAAATGGCGTTTGAAAATTAAATTTTGTAGAATAATTTTATATTGATTTACTTAGATGCTAAGTAGGATAGTAGATTAATAGTAGTATCTTAGTAATAAAGATGGTATGTGTTATCGTTGTATTGTAGCAGTAGAAGCTTAATCGATATATAATCGGTAGACTCTGTTTTGTTTCTCTTTTCCGCTAAGAAAATTTTGTTGCATTGGTGGCAAGTCATGGAATGGTGGTGGGGGATGATAATGTGCTTAGATATAGATGGGAAGGTGTTGAAGCTGAGAGTACCAGAGACAGTGTAAACATTTACTTAGATCGAAGGGAGTAGAAAAAGATGTGCACTTACCATTTGCTTCACAGTAATGGACATATGATCTTATATTTCAAATAGAAAACCTTCTGTGATTGCTGTGCAGTATGATTGAGCAGCAGTTAAATTGAAGTGTTGGAGTCTCAACCAAAGTCAGTGTCATAATTTAGCAGATGGAAAAATTTCTCCCTCTAATCTGCTTTTAGGGATTGTGTCAAGTATGCTTATTGTAATTGTCATCAAGTATGATTGATATAGTGTGTCACCTCTGCTTCCTTGTCTTCAGTGTAATTTTTTCTTGTTTCTACCATCTGCAATTATAGTAACAAATCTCGGATAGAAACACGGAAAACATCATTCAGCCAGTTCACCATTTTTTACCTTTTACTGCTGAGTTTACCACCGATGCAGAAGCAAATCACCGAGGATGCAAAATATTATTTTTCAAACATGAAACTCTTAATGTCAGGTTATCAAATATATATGTTTTGCTTTCTTTGGCACATTAATCTCTACGGAATTCTCATCCTCAACTGCTTTATTAATTGTTTATATAAATTGCACATTGTATAATGCCAAAGTTAAACAATGTGCAAGGTTTTCTCCTTCTTTCTCTTGTTGGATCTTCTTGCTTCAAACTGAACATGGAATTTTTTGTTTGTTTACTGGGTAAGCACTGTTCCCATGCATTTTATTTCATTCCATTTTCCAACTCCATAAATGTTGCCTTACTGAGTATTTTAGAAGTATTGCTCATCTGTTGTGTACCCTGCTTAACACCTGTTTGATTCTTTGTCCAAGTCACTTGATAGAGAATACAAGCTACAATGGAATAATATGCATGTGCCTTTTGCTTTGTTTTGTACATGCATCTCTTTGTCAGGGAACATGTGTTCATGTTTTGAGAAATTGTCAGGGTATACTTGTTAGCTGCTGGTATACGAGGAGATATTCAAGAGTCACCAAGCCTCCAAAGGTAAGAAAAGAAATTGATAACAGAAAGTGACAAATTAACTAATTGACAATAATTGAATCCGGTAAGTGCCAACTAAGTATGTTGTATTATCTGCAATAGAAGAATTTATTTTTACTGGTAAAGGCAGTATTTTTCCAACTGTAGTAATCTGAAGTAAGGTTTGCTATCTGATAGCCCACAGATTCTGAAGTAGCCAAGAGCTGACAAATAAGATGATAATTATGTTTTGATTTATATTTGCCACAAGGTTGGCTATTTGATAGCCCTTTTAATCAACTGGCGATTGGTAATTTGGGAATAAAGGAAAAATGAGCAGGTATACTATAGATTTCTTGTAAGGATGAAGGATTAAGTTTTTAGGTACTAAGCTGGTTTTGCACTAGTTTTAAACTTGTTCAGAACTGAGCAAAAAAGAAACTGGTTTGAAACCTGTACTGCTGTCTCTAACTTCCATATTAATGCCTCCTTTCAGATTTGAAGTAGTTCTCTATTTGTCACCTGCATGATTACAGTACACTTGACATGCAGCTCATTGTGCGCTCAGCCAATTTGTAAAGGCTGAAAAGTAGTTTATAGTGCATTGGGCTTTAACTTAATATTCTCATTACCAATTCTGATGGTTTTTAAAGTTAGGCTCCATATGTTGCAGTATATTTGCAATTTTGGAAATGGGCTAGGCTGGCCATGGAGTGGGCTGACCCATGAAGTGGGCTAAGTTACTTGATTTAACAATGGGCTACAGTTTTAAAAAATATAAGGCTTATAGGCTCGCCCTAGCCTGCAGGCTGTGGGTGTTCTAGCCCATATGGGCTTTACTTGGATGGGCTTTTTGGTCTTGTGGGTTTGGTCTTAACTTGTGGGTTAGGGATGGGATGGGTAACTTGATAGTCCTAACCTTAACCCAGGTTTGTCAATTTTTTTCCTTTCCCTACAATATTCTAATTTTTGGTGAGACTTTGGAAAACCCAGTGTTTGTATTTTTATCAATCAATCAATCAAGATTAACTTATCAAAGTATGGTGTTTTTGAATTTGATGTTCGAAAATTGTGGTGAAGCAGAATGAGTTACCTGTTAGCAACGTTGTCGAAGAAGCTAGAGGTGGATTCCCTCATCAAAGACACAATTGATAAGGTCCTTGTCCTCCGCTTTGGTCGTGCCTCTGATCCTGTCTGTCTCCAGCTTGATCAAATTGTATGCTTTTCATTTATCATCTGTTTCTCATACATTTCAATTTTGTTTCTTTTTCAAAATCAAATTTTTTTTTTTTTTAATTTCACACTTTCCCAGAATCAAAATAATTTGCTTTTGTTTGTTGTGGCATGTTGTTGATACAGCTTTCTAAAGCAGCAAGGGATGTGTCCAAGTTTGCAACTGTGGCACTGGTTGATGTTGACTCTGAGGACATTCAAGTCTATGTCAAGTATTTTGACATCACTTTGATACCTTCTACAGTGTTTTTCTTCAATGCCCATCACATGAAAATGGATTCTGGGTATGGTGGTCTCTGCTCCTTTGTCTTCAATATCTCACATCCTGTTTTGGTTTTATTTGCGGTTGTTTCATTTCATTATGTTTGGATAAGTGGTAGATCTTACATTAGATGATTTGCTTGCAGTTATGATTCCCTTTGAAAAGTTGTTGGGGACTAGTAAACTACTTCCGTATTTTGAGAAGTGATGAAAATCTATTAGTTCCACACAAAAAATCTATTATTCCTACCAAAAGAATCTATAAATGTTATGAAGTATGCCTTGTTGATAACTTTAATGTTATGCGCATAGTAAATATGTTATATCATCATTTGCATTCTAGTCATCATCATTAATATTTGAGTTCTTTTCATTTGAATGTGATATTATTCCTAGCAAAATAATCTATAACTCTTATGAACTATGCCTTGTTGATAACTTTGTATGTTATATGCTTAGTAAGTTCCAGACTAGATGGTGAGTTTGTATTTCCTATTTGCTTGTTCTATAACCCTACATTGCTCTTTTTACTTGTGATCTTACTGTGATGAAAACTGGAGAATGAGAACTTGGCTGGTAGACGGTTTGAAAACTAGAAATGTTCTTTTCTCTTCTGGTCTAGTTTCATAACATTATTCTGTGTTTATAAATTTTGACCCCTGCATGTCTGTTTGGTAGCATGAGAGGTGTGTGGAGAGGGAAGGGGCCTTGTTGGTTTGAGAAAGGCCTTCAGTAACTTTTACTGTTGTGCAAATATGTATGGATCAAATGAATTTGTCATTCAAATATTTCAGAAAGTATATATCTATGTTGAAATGAGGTTGCTCATTTACTGAACTCGTCTGAACTATCCTGTTCTATTTTCTGTTTCAATGATTTAGAGTTGGGATTGCTATTATGTGTGCATGTGCACATGTCCTTGCATTCTGTACTCTCTCACTATGGGCTATTTAACATATTCTTTCTGGTCTATTTGGTTTGATTGATTTAATAGACTTTGTATATTAGTTTATTGAGTTAATTAGTGTCACTGTTATAGACCTTATTTTAATAACTTATATGTTGCTAGAAGTATTTTAAAACAATGTTTGATAGCGCGTCAATACTGGTATTAGTTTTTGAATGATATCAAAAGTTGAGACATGGAGGACTTTCTGGCAAAATTGAAGAGAAATACCGATTTGGTGAGCTTATTTTTATTATTAAGACAAATGAGTCTGCTGTAAAGATTAATAGTGTTTTGCCTTGCGTCAATAAATGCAATCTGAACTATCAATCACTCAAATGTTTAGAGGTCTTGACAATTCAATCTGGCTTGCGAAATTCGTAACATATAGTGTTTTTGGGATTGTGCTCTTAATGAAATGTTGCAATCCAATGCTAGAATTGATCTTACGCCTGTATCTATTAAAATCCTCATCTCACTATCTTTGGAGTCCAATTAAATTTCATTTTCTAAAGAGTTGGCATAAATGCATACTACTGCATTTTGTATTTGCAATCTCTTATTGTAAGTTGAATTAGAATTATAGTCATGAAGTGTGATCTTGTCATTGCAGTTTTTCAGGATAGAGATGTTTCCCCTCAATTCTTCAGCTATGCTTATCTTGTTTTCTGACCTGTATCAATAAGTTTAGAGAGCAAGTTTTTTGACATTTTTACTACTATGTGTAGGACTGCAGATCATACTAAGTGGATTGGTGCTTTTCACAGAAAGCAAGACTTCATAGATGTTGTAGAGGTACAGATCCCTGTTTGCTGCATTAATAATGGTATTCGTGTAGATCTTAGATCTAGTTGGAAGGATTATAAACTGCTTTTTTAACTGCTAATTATATATTATTTACTACTAAATTTATTGTTAAAGTAGTAATAGGCGATGATCATGTGGCCGGCCAAGGTTATGAAGTAAAAGTATGTATTTTAGTCTGGCAGCCTGACAGATAACAACTTAGCGATAAGAAGATACAAAGTGAACTTACTAAATTTCATCACTTTTATTTGTCAACATGCCTTTCCTTTTTCTCTTATTTTTTCTTTTATAACAATAAAAATATAATCAAGAGCTGGTCAAATCGGTTCAACTGGAAATCGGTTAACTGACCGATCTGGGCAGTGTAATAGATCGGACATGCTTGGTGTAAACCGGCATGACTCGGTGGTTTTCTGAAAAACTGGTGAACCAGGTAAATGTGATGATCTGGTGAAATAAAAAGAAGCTTTTTGTTAGAACTGAAGAAGGTTGTTTTTGATGAAAATAAAAAAAAAAATAGAAAGATTGAGACACACCATTTTGACTTTAATCTCACTATTTCTGTCTTTCAATCTCGTCCTCATTGCTTCTCACATGGCCTCCTGAAAATCTGGTTTATACCATAGCAGCAGATGAGGGATAGAAAATAGAGAAAGATATCTCACTCGTAGAAGATGCAGTGAAAAACTCCAAAAAGAAAAGAAATTAGAATAGGAACCGGTGAAGTGAAGTTACATTTTAAAGGACAAGAGTCTCTTGGAACATGGAGCCTTTTTCTGGAGTTTGAATCTTTATTTGCAGATTACAGTGCTACTTTTTTTTTAGATAATTGTGTCACTTTTTTTTATGAACTTTTATGATAATATAATTAAAATATGTTACAACCAGAAGTTACGTATACTTTTTAATTTTGTTTAAAAGATCTGTTAATTTTTCAAAGAAATGGTATCTTTAATATTATTATTAGGTAATTTGCTTAACAATAAAAAAGAAAAATATAAAATATTATGAATAGTATGAAAAAATAATAGAAAAATTATATAAATTACAATGATGTAAATTTATTATAAAAATAATGTATCTTTATTTTTTATTTAAATATTTTCAAGATAATAAATAAATAAATTATATATATATATATATATATATAATTTTACCGGTTGAACCAGAGAACTCAATAGATGAACCAACAATCCAATAACTCGGACGTTCGCCAGTTCGAGGTTTATAACATTGGATAGAAGCCCCTTTTTGATGGTGCGAAAAATGAACAATGCGTAACAATGACTTACTGGCTTGTGTAAGCATTGCCATTTGTTATCAGCGGGCTTAGTCATTTTGTAAATTGATTTCAATTTTCGAGTATTTGATGTTTTTCTTTTTTCTTCCTTCAGGAGGATAGTTTTGTTCTAAATGCTGTTGGAGATCAATTTTCTGTTCTCTTTGGTTCTAAATCCTTCAATATGTAGGAGTTCTTGCCTGTGATGGACCGGAGCCGTGCTGTACTTCATTTCTGATGAAATCGAATGATAAAAATTAATATTAAAACAAGACCGAAGTTTTAAACCAAATAAACACACTGGACTAGGAGATAAACAAGGAGTTTCACTGTCATTTTACTTAAATCTTTAAAACTTCTGTTTTTCTTTCTCCTCATTTGCGTAATTTATAAGCTTATGGTGAATATATGATAATGTTTACTTCCAGGAATATATTATCAGTATTCATGAAACTGTTTTTACATTACTGCAGGCAATATTTAGAGGAGCAATGAAGGGAAAGCTTATTGTGCATTGTCCTCTCCCACCTGAACGTATACCAAAGTACCAGCTACTGTACATGGATGTCTAAAGTTAAACACAATGCTCCCCGTTCCCTCTTCTTTTCTTTCCATAGGGGGTGGGGATAATTAACTTGCAAATACTCCAATGGTAGAAAGTTTCTGTTTTAGTTGTCTTATGCCCATCTTAGCATGTGCTGAGTTGTAAATTGAGCTGTTGTGTGTAGAGTTTTTCACATTCTGTTGGTTGATGAAATAAAAGTTGGTCGGTAGTGCTATTTGATTCTGTTTCTGCCCCCCATTGTATATTAAATGAAAGTTGGATAATGAATTCTCCTTTTCCCATGTTTTACCCCTCCATAAATGAACCTTGTGTTCTCCTCCTTCATTTAATTTGAATAACTTGTTTTGGGATAAAATAAGTTTAATGTGAATAACTTGTGTTGGGATAAAATAAGAGAAGGTATGCTTTGAGATCGGAAGTTGGGGAGTTGGAGGTGCATCGGCAACAAGCACCAATCAGAAGGTTTTTCATTATGATGAGAGAAAGGTTTGTGAAAATAAGAATCCGAAAGTAAAATATAATTTTCGAAAGTCATGTTTTAAGTTTTGAATTCTTATTTTTTAAAATTAAAATATGCATTTTAGAAATAAGAATTTTAAAAAAGTTAAATATGAATATAGAATAACGACATTTTATGATTTTTTTTATGTAGAAATAAATAATGAAGATTTGATAATATAGTATAATATTTATGAAGTTGGCATACCAATATTTATACAAGATTAAATTATATATATCTTGCAACCACTTAAATCTAAGTGTTGCATCTTATATGATTAGTTTTGATGGTTGTGTTTAAATACTTCCAATAGCTCTTATAGAAGTTTAACTCTTTTCATCGATTGCAGCAAAAAATAATCCATTTGTCACATAAATATGTAATAATGAAGTATATTATTCAATGTTATCGTTATTATTCTATTTACAAAAAAATTAATAGTTATAAACTAAACACAAAATTAAACATTACATAAAAAATTATAATATAAATATAGATATTTAATTATTATAAATAAAATATAAACACAAATATAAGATTTAAATACATTAATTAAAAAATAAGAATTTAAATTCAAAAATAAAAAAAAATAAATATAATTTCAGAGGTTAAAAAATAAATTCTGAAATTATAAATTTGAAATGCATCTTTTGACTTCCGAAATTTAAATTTCAAATCCTAAATTAATCTTACTCATCTCACTTTTGGAATTAAGAATCCAGAAAACAAAAAATGACTTCTAGATTTATAATTCCGTATTTCATTTTTGTTTTTGAATTTTTAATTATAAAAAATTGTTCAATTGAAAAAAATAAAATAAAAGAAGGGTTCTCTGGATAACCTACCTGAAACCAATAAGATGACCAAAGGTTACATAAACATGTTCGATGGGAAAACCGATACTTGCCTTTTGGAGGTCGAATCACGCTATTGAACTTAGTCCTCTCCTCGCTCCCCCTCTACACACACTTTCGACAAGGTAACTAAGAAGGTATACAGGGAGATGTCAAAAATTCAAACGTTGTTTCCTATGGGGAGGCTCCAAAGTTAGGAGAAAAATTGCATGGGTTCGACAGGATGAAGTTTGTAAAGCAAAGGAGAAAAGCAAAGGAGAAAGAGGGGATTGTGGGTGAGAGATATTAAAGGGTTTAATGAGGCCTTACTCATGAACTGGAGGTGGAGGACACTTATTGAGGCAGATTCTCTTTGGTGTCTATTCCGAAAGCTAGATATGGTGAGACTGCTCTTAGAGATTTCAAAGTCTGGGATAACAAGAAGTCCTCCAAATGGTGGCAAGAGTTCTGCTCCATCGCCAATGATGAAACAGGCTCATGGTTTGGCTGAGACCTCATAAAAATTGTAGGCAATGGCTCGCAAACGAGCTTCTCGGAGGACCCTTGGTGTAGTCAAGGAAAGCTTAAGGAGAGGTATCTGAGGCTTTTATAGTCTAGCCATGGATAAAAATGCAACAGTGGCAACATCTATACAACATGAGGAAGACTATAGAACTATGACATTAAGATGGAGACGGATATTATCCATATGGGAAGAGAATTAATTAGCATCCTTCATAAAGATCTTAAGTACGGTGTTCCTCAAGCTAGAAAAGGAAGATAAGTATGAATGGAAAGGAGACCGAGCTAGTTGGTATTCTGTTAAACAGGGGTACGAAAGGATCATGACAAGTAATCAAGGGCAACAAGAGGAGATGCAACAATGCATTCCAACAAAGATCCTATGGAAATCGAAGGCCCCATGCAAGGTCATAGGATTTGGCTGGAAATTATACAGAGAGAGACTTCCTACCACCACCAACTTGGTTAGGAGATGAGTAATTCAATTAAACTCCTATCAATTGTGTAATGTTAGGCAAGAGACAACCGACCATCATTTTGCACCATGTCCATATGTTTCTTCATTGTGGGTGAAGGTTGCAGCCTGGCTAGAATCTATTGAAGACCTTATTCAGTAGGGTAGCAACTAGAGAGCGTCAAGAGGCTTGCATCATGCTATGACTTGCAATTGTCTAACAAATTTGGCTAGCTAGGAACAAGAAAGTGTTCCAAGGTAGGGAATGAAATGACAAACAAATGCTGAACTCCATAAAACTTACAACATGGTCATGAAAAAGGTAAGACATAATAACGGTCATGCATTTTCAATTTCGAACTGATGTTTGTGTCCAATAGATAGCATAATAAATTATTTCATGTAATGTAATATGATTGAGAGTATCCCTAATACTCTAATTCTTAATAAATATGTCTGTCTTTCAATATATATATATATAAAATCAAGAAAGTGTTAAGTTTTGTTATTTGAGGAAAAAAATATAAAAAATTATAATTTCCTCAAAATTATATAAATAATACTATTTTTCAAAAAACAATATTTTTTTATAAGAAGTCAAAAGAATCATTAAAGAAATAAAGAGAGTGACTACAAGAAATAATCAAACCCTAAACATCAAAGTCAAATTATAAATATAGGGAAAGGAAAGTCAAGGTCTACCTTATGTTTCCAGCCACGTCAGCCACAACTTTACTATAAACATTGTGACAGTTTATCAAAACACAACTTTACTATAATTAAAATTTCAAAAAATTAGAGAGATTCCAATTTGATTACTTAGGATTTTTTAATTAAATTTTCTTGGAATTCTTTAATTAGAACCTTTCTTAATTCTCACTTTACTGTAATTAAAATTTCAAAAGGAGTAGAGAGGTTCCAATTTGATTACTTAGGATTTTTTAATTAATTTTTCTTGGAATTCTTTAATCAGAGTCTTTCTTAATCCTCATTATGTTGCATTTTGATATTTTCATTTTCATCCAAATCATCAAAATATAAAGAGTATGATTAAAATGGATTTATTTTTTAAATTAATTACTAAAATAAGGTTGTTTTAATATATTTAACGTGTTTGGGATATAAACAGTAATTGTGGATCAATACGAAGATGTGTCATACATATGAAGCATTATTAAAAGGGGTCACAACCTTGAGTGGAAACATTTAGAGAGGCACCACAACCTTGTGTGGAAGCATTTGGAAAGGTGCCATATGTGAGTCCCACGTAACTTTGACAATGAAATGCGTCACAGGGTGTAGGAGCAATTGGAGAGGAACCACAACATGTGTGGGAGTAGAAATGTGTCACATGGTGTGGGGGCAGGTGAAGAGGAGCCACACCCTTGTCACCTTACTTCAAGATGTGCCACATTAAATTTTTTACTTGTATAAAATGACCCATTCCTGTTGGATGAACAAAAATTTCTCTCAAACATTGTTGAGTTTATATTTCTCTGCATTCAGTCATTTAGTGTATTTAAAAAAAATTATTAAACCATTCTTGATTTAGTGATGTTCTAGATATTATGATTTGTATTTAGTTTAAATTATATTTACAAAAGTATAGTATTATTTTCTTTTGTGTGAAAGTTTGAATTTATTTTCTGCTATAATTTGTTATCTTATTTTTATTTTGAATATTAACTAATTTTTTTTAATTTTTAAAAAAAGTTTGAAAAATTAACTATGTTATGTATGTAGTTTAAAAATATTATGTTAATATAAGTAAAATTATTATTATCGTATATTCAAATGGTATAATTTTTCAAGGAGAAAATGGACTTAATTTTGAAGGAAGTAAAAAAGTCATTCATGTTAGAAGAGATATAAACCTTAGTGAACTTAAACAAAAAATTATAAAAAAATTAAAGCTTTCATCAAATCAAGTGATTTCTTCTTTAGTAGAAAAGTTCTTAATTTCAACTCACAAATTTGAATACAATGGTTTCCAAATATGTGAAGACGATGATGTTAAATGTATGATTAATACTTATGAGCAACAGTTGTTAACATCAGCATTAAAGATTTATGCCGAGATTGATGTGATTGACAGTTCAACAATGTTGATACAACATGGTGGTTTTAATACTGAAGTTGTAGAAGATTGTCCTCCAATGATTGGTAAGTTAATGGATGTATGTGTATATGAATATTGATAATATTTTTATGAAATTAGTTTAAAACTTTTACTAATTAAGAAGTTATTTTTGTAAGCAGCTTCTGATGATGGTGTGAATCTATCAGATGATGATTGTGATGATCCAAATTATGATTTTTCACCCACATGGTCAAGTAGTGAGGATAATGATGATATTGATAAAGGTGGTTGACTGGGATAATCTAACTGATTCAGATGAAGGAGAACAACCAAATTTAATAATGAACGCTAGTCTTACTCCTAGTCTAATGAGAGCTAGTCTAATATCTTCTTCAATTGGTTTATCTTTATTTGAATCTGAACAAATAACACAATCAGGTAATGGTAAACATGTAACATATATTGAAAATTAATTATTTATATAAACATGTTTATGCAGGAGGTGAACCTTTTTGGAATAGTTCTTCACATTATACAAATATTTGTATGGAACATGGTGATGAAGATATCAATTTATTTGGATTTAATGCACCTCCCAATTGTTGTATAGGAAATGAGTTATATGTTGGGTTACAATTTGAGACAAAAGATGAGGTAAAGATGGTAGTTAAACATTATTCAATGAAGGTACATCATACTTTTATTGTTATTGAATCAAAACCAAGTTTTTTATATGTGAAATGTTCCAATCACGTGCATGGTTGTCCATGGCGAATGCGAGCAATCAAATAAAAAAGAATAGATAAATGGCTTGTAACAAAATGGGGCGAACTACACACATGCGTCAATGCATCACTTTCGCAAGATCATAAGAAACTTGACTTAGATTTCATATGTTCATGCATTTTAGGTATGAAATATAATCAAATATATATTTATTATAAAATATAATATGTTAAACTAATAAAGTTTTAATTGTTTTTCTTTAGGCATGGTAAATCAAGAACTGGCTGTATCCATATCTTTAATACAAGAAAGAATACAAAGTCAGTATGGGTATAAAATTTCATATAGGAAAGCATGGATTGCCAAACAGAAAGCGATTGTCCGTGTTTTTGGTGATTGGGATGAGTCTTATGCAATATTACCGAGATGGTTACATTACATGATTAAATTTTCCCCAGGATTAGTATATAAAGTTGAAAGGATTGAAGTTGTTATTGGTCAACAAATTGACAACCGATATTGAATTTTTTTTGAGTTTTTTGGACATTTAAACAGTGTTGTGAAGCTTTCAAATACTGCAAGCCATTGATTCAAATTGATGGGACTTTCCTGTATGGAAAATAGAGGTACATTATTAATAGCAAAAACTTAAGACGGTAATAATTCTGTGTTGCCAATTGCATTTGCTATTGTAGAGGGTGAGACTTTGGAGGCATGGAGTTGGTTTCTAGCCTTGTTACGTAAGCACGTGATACAAAGGGATGAGATTTGTCTTATTTCAAACCGGCACCAAAGCATCAAATCTGTTGCGAACAATCAGCACCTAGGATGGCAACCTTCTCATGCTTATCACGTGTACTGTATTCGACACATTGCAAGTAATTTTAATCATCGTTTCAAGAATAAAAAATTGAAGCAGGAGTTGCTTAAATTAGGTATGTTTTATGTTTACGATGTCTTGCATTATTAATAACACTCATTGGATATTTTGTTAATGACGTTGTTAAACCTTGATAGGTTAGACACCATGTAAACATATATTTGACAAAAAGCTAGAAAGGTTTAGACAAAGTAGCCCAGAGATTGCTAGATGGATTGATAGCATCTCAAAGGAAAAATGGAGTCTAGCTTACGATTAGTATGGTAGATGATACGGGCACGTGACCACAAATTTATTAGAGTCGGCCAATAAAATTTTGAAAGGTACTCATAATCTCCTAATTACAACTCTTGTTAAATGTACGTAAAGTCGCTTGATTGAATATTTTGTGCAAAGGGGTGCATCTGCTAAGGCAGAACTTAACTCAGATCAACAATATTGTGGTAAATAATGGACTGCATTCGAAAAAATCAAGAAGAAGCATGTTATCTTCAGGTGCGAAGATATGACATACAATCTTCATGTTTTGAGGTTGAAAAAGCATTCAATCATTTCACACAACGCGGTGGTAACAAATGGGCTATAAGTTTGTCACAAAGATGTTGTCAATGTGGTAAATTTCAATTGTTCAAATATCCATGCTTTCATGTTATCGCTGCATGTTTTGTTGTTAGTATGAACTTTTACCAGTTTGTGGATTCTGTTTATACAGTTGAAAATGTTGTTAATGCATTTTCAAGTGAATGGTGGCCAATTGGAAATGAGATGTCACTTCCCCTTGTTCATCCATGGATACTAGTGCCAAACGAGAACAGATTGCGGGGAAAAGGTTGGCCAGAGCCTACACGTATAAGAAATGAAATGGATTGGATTGAATCACAACCAAGACAATGATTTCGTCTCTATAAAGAAGTTGGTCAAAATCAATCTTGATGTCCACATAGAGGACAAGGACAAAACGATAGTTAATGATGATGTAAAGAATGATCAAATTACATTAGCATTTTAATGAGTTTAGTCCATTGTTAGTGTTCTTTATATTATTGTGACATAACAATTTCTTCTAACAATAAATCATTCAATAACAATAACATATTTATCGATAAAGTCCAACATAATAATCTAAATAAACCAATTAATAACCAAAAAGAAAGTTCATCATAATAGTCTAAACACATGAAGCAGTCAAAGACATAAAGATAAAAGAGTTCATAAACACATAACCAAAGATAAAACTAGTTATCATCAATGTCTCTATCCCTCACAGATCTTCTTGGATTGTGGTGGCGATGCTGTGTGATATCAAATTGAGGATCAACAATTCGAGCACCATCATGGAATGCAACTGATAAGTCTACATTTAAATCAATTCCTTGACCACTAAAATCTTGAAATATATCTGGACTATGCACATATGTGTGCATGGGTCGAGGTGGTGTGATCATCGTGGGATTAAACGGAGATAACGTATAAAAACTTCTACCAACACCAAGATCTGTCGAAGATGAGGTCTAAGAAACACCATACAACGCCCCAGGAGATGGAATATCAAGTGATGTGAAACGAGCAAATGCTGAAGATTCTCCTTCACCCTGCAACGAAGGACCTCCTAATTGAAATGATGGTGGTCCTCCTTTAAAAGCAATATCATCCTGTGATGCTTTTTCATAACAACTAGGTGCAATAGATGGACCATTTCCTGAAGGTCCTGCAAATGACGGACCTGTATCATCACTAAATTATTTTGATAGAAATGCATATGTTGGCAATGGTGATGGTGGTACATCTTGCGATGACACAAAATACTGTCCTTTTTGTCGACTTGGAAGGGAAGGAAAGGTATGAGTTTGATGCTCCAAACGTCTACGACGACGTTGAAGGCCTTGTCGCTCAACTCTATTATCCGGCATGTCCACATGAACATCTTGTTGAGGTGGACCTTGGGTAGCAACTAGTGCAGCCATTCGAGCGGTCACAACACGGTCCTCTTCTTTGAACATCATTAGCATATTTTCTGCATGTTGCTAGATGAGATCCATAAGGACTAACAAGGACTCTCTTCCCGAATGAGCCATGTCTGTTGCAATATAATATATTAACTCTGCTTGATCGACCTACAAAAAACATAAAAATAAATTACTAAATCATATATATAAATATATAATTGTGGAGTTTCCTAATATCTTCTTCTTAGACTTACTGCTCAGCCTTTGATTGAATATTCCTTTGTGATCCATCTTCTTGTATGACGTGTATACCATCTCATATATTCTGAATTAACACTCATCACACCATTATCAGGCATCCCATGATTTTTTCTTATTATTCCATAAATCTAGAAATGAAGCATAAATTCGAACCCAGTTATCATCTGTCTTCCCTTTTAGTGTCAACCTATGAATATTTTTTGGTTGGCTTGAGGGTTGGGGAATATGTTGACGCATTCCAAACTGTAGCATAACACGATCTAGTTGGTGCCACTCTACAATATGAAAGCAAAATAATGGCACAACAGCTGTCCAAAAATCATGTCCGTCTCTACATGTTTCAGGAAATAGGTGAATTACATTGCATATGGTTGCCATTTTATTTGCACATTAAAACAATGCAAAAGTAAGTATATAAATTTATAATTTTTATCATATAATTTTTAAACATCATACAAATAAATTACTTACATCTTTTTGTTTCATGGTTTCAAAATTGTGTCTATAAAATTCCAAATCCTATCTAACTGCCTTAAAGAAACGTCTCCTCCATCTATAAAAATAAATGTATTAAATGACAATAATTTTAAATATTGAATTGATAAAAAAAACCTTGACAATTATCATACCTAACTCCGTATGGAAGTGTAAAATCTGTTATGGTAGGATCAATCAGAGCAATACGAGGAAATCTATCCCACGCCCATAATTGTAGCAACAATGTAAATCTGCATATTTCTTTCTTATCGTTGTTAGTTGTAGTGCACAACTCACTATACAAATATGCCAGAGCAGCTGACCCCTCAGCTACATTGCCCATATTGATCGAAATCAGCCAATAATGGAAGGTACTTAAGCGGTACTTTACTACTTGAATGATCACAAATAACTACTCTACCAATCAAACAAAGAATATAAGCACAAATATATCTGTGCAACAGAACTTCATTATCCAAATGGTCCTCGATATTTGAAAAATGTTGATTCAACCAAGTCATCTTTATAAAAACTCCATGTATTTCATTTTCGGGTCGAGAAATTCCCAAAAGTTCCATCACAATAGGCTCCCACACACGAGCCAAAGTACTTCCAATAGCTGGAACACCATTTATAGGTAGACTGTTTAATACTGCAACATTTTAAAGAGTGATTGTACATTCCCCTAGTGGCTATGAAAGGTGTGTGTTTCAGGTCTCCACCTTTCAATCAAAGCTTCAATCAAAGGAGGATTAATTTGGAAGAATTAAATTTGAGCAATCTCTAAAAAGTCAACTCTCCTTAAATGCTCAATAATCTATGGCGAAATGTGTGGAATATTATCTCTTTCATGAAATAATTTTGCCCTTCAAATTTTTAACTCTTGGTCCGGCACTCCATTCTAAATTTGCTCAGATATATGAACGCTTTGCAACATTAGGAGTAATGGATTATCCAGCCCCGGTCTAATATCACAACTAGATTGTGACGAAGATGCCATTAAATTTTCTCCCACAAATTATACAAAAATTATAAGTTAATCATTAATAAATTAACAAATAATAATTAATTAAATATTGTCATTATAATTTTTTAACTACATTATTATTATTATCATTATTATTATTATTATTATTATTATCATAACTATAATAATCAAATATATTTTAATTAAATATAATAACAATCTAACTATTAAATTAAAAGTGATAAATATATTTAAATTTAATATATAATAAACTACAAAATATTAATTTGAAAATATTGTTCAAACATAAAATGATAAAATTAATGAATAAATATAAATTCAAATTTGAAACTCTTATTCGTAGTTTCAATTTGATAAAAAAAATTCAAGTTCTATAAAAATTAAGCCTAATACTACCGTAATCGACAAACTATATTTTAAAATATAATAAAAAATATAGATATGAAAAAGTAATATATGTAATGTGTTTATTTAATATTTTTTGTTTAACTATAAATAACATTTAATAAATATATATTTTTAAATATGTTGATAACATTAAAATCTATTTATGTATATAAAAATACTTATTAGAAAGAATAATATATATATATATATATTATTTTTATTTTAAAAGAATTCATTTTTATTTTAAAATTAATATATTGAAAAATATTTTTTAATTGAAGCTTTTT
Organism: Canavalia ensiformis; assembly: GCA_026541065.1. NCBI lineage: Eukaryota > Viridiplantae > Streptophyta > Magnoliopsida > Fabales > Fabaceae > Canavalia > Canavalia ensiformis. The sequence continues at coordinate 75,111 of JAMKYM010000130.1, read as the reverse complement.
AAAACTCTTTAAACCGTTAAACTTAATAGAAAATTTTTAATGATAGAAATATCTTTCATGTTGGATTTTCATATTGTGAACACTCAATTATGTCCGAAGGTAAATTTAAAATCCAAAATAAATTATTTTTTGTAGCCTAAAATTGAAAAATAACAAAAAACAAAAACAAAAAATGAATGAAAAAAGAAAGAAAAAAAAATTTTAGTTAAGAATTTAGTTAGAAAGTTAGCTAGATTAGTTAATGATGGTTAATAATTAGTTGAAAAAAAAAATAAAAAAACAAAACAAAATAAAAATAAAGAAAGTAATAAAAAGAAAAAAAAAGAGAAATCAGAAAACAAAAAGCAGAAGTCCTGCCAAATTTTTTTCTTTTTTTTTTTTTGAAATTTTATTTATAAACAGAGACTTTTATTTAGTTCAAGGGGCTTCTTCACTTCTAAAAAATTTTATAATTTCTAAAGAGGTATATATAGAAGGAGAAGGGCACTTGGAGTGAAGGGGAGGAAATTCACGATTTTCTAAGAGTGGTGCTAAGATAGTCTCTACTTCCACATCCCATTTAACATCTCCTTAGCCTCCATTGAACAAGTTCTTCATCAAATTCTAAGGTGCTATCAAGTGGCATTTAGAGCACATCAATGGAGGTTAGATCCAACTTTTATTCCGCTTAATTTTTTTGCTTCTTCTCGGATTTCCGAGTTCATCTTCATCTCTGTTTTCCATTTTCATTTTTGATCGGTCAAATGATCTCTGATTTTAGTGGTTTTTGTTGCGTTATCTTCGTCTTTCTGTCTAGTTTTGGGAATGATATTATTTGTCTAATTTGGATCTGCAATGAAATTTCTATCACCTGATTACTAAAGCATGTTCGTCTTGGTGCGCAAATGAACCTAGCTTCTTTGATTTGTGCATAACTTGTTCATTTCTGGTTTGATTTTTGTCAAACTTATTTTGTTCGATTCCTATGATCCATATATTTCAATTGGTTGGTTTTAATTTTTCATATGTACCAAAAAATATTTTTGAAAAATTCTGAGATTTGAATTCAAATTTTGGCACCAAAATCTCTTGTGGTCTTAAGGTTCATATTCATCTCTGTTTTTCGTTTTCATTTTTGATCGGTCATATGATCTCCAATTTCCATGATTTTTGTTGCATTCTCTTTGTATTTCTCTCTATTTTTTGGAATGATATTATTTGATTAATTTGGATCTGAAATAAAATTTCTATTGCCTGATTACTGAAGCATGTTTGTCTTAGTACGCAAATGAACCTAACTTGTTTTATTTGTGCATAACTTGCTCATTTCTGGTTTGATATTAGTAAAACTTGTTTTTTTATTTCTATGATCCATATAATCCAACTGATTTGTTTAAATGTTTTCTAAACATTCTGAGATTTGGATTCAAATTTTGGCGCCAAAATCTCTTGTGTTTTTAAGGTTCATCTTCATCTCTGTTTTTTGTTTTCATTTTTGATCGATAAAATGATCTCTGATTTTAGTGATTTTTCTTGTGTTCTCTTCGTCTTTCTCTCTTGTTTTTGGAATGATATTATTTGTCTAATTTGGACCTGAAATGAAATTTCTATCCCCTGATTATTGAAGCATGTTTGTCTTGGTGCGCAAATGAACGTAGCTTGTTTGATTTGTGCATAACTTCCTCATTCTGATCTAAATTTTGTCAAACTTGTTTTGTTTGATTCCTATGATCCATATTTTTCAATTTATTGGTTTTAATTTTTCAATATATACCAAAAATATTTTTGAAAAAATTCTAAGATTTGAATTGAAAGTTTGGCGCCAAAATCTCTTGTGTTCTTGAAGTTCTTGTGTAGATCTTGTTCTTTTAACCTTGTTTAGGTATTATTTTTCATGTGTTGATCCTTCTATATGTATTGATTGGTATTAATTTTTCAAATCTAGCAAAAAAAATATTTTTGAAAAATTTAGTATAATCTACTTTTTGCTCACACATGATCTATTAAGTGCAACTTCTAAAATTCCTTCAAAACCTCGATTCTCATGCAATGAGCTCTAAGTGCGAACTGATAGCATACCCTCCTGTTCGACATTTAGAGAGTCATATGATTCTAAGTGCAGCCCTCGTTTGTCGTACACTTTGTGCATATATGGATCCGAGAGAATGTTTGAAAATCAAAGATTTCAAAACACTTCTAAAATTCCTCCAAAACCTTGGTTCTCACGCAATGAGCTCTAAGTGCGAACTGGTAGCATACCCTACCGTTCGACATTTAGAGAGTCATATGAGTCTAAGTGCAGCCCTCGTTTGTCTTAAACTCTGTGCATTTGTGGATTCAGGAGAATATTTGAAAATCAAAGATTTCAAAACACTTCTAAAATTCCATAGAAACCTTGGTTCTCACGCAATGAGCTCTAAGTGCGAACTGGTAGCATACCCTACTGTTCGACATTTAGAAAGTCATATGAGTCTAAGTGCAGCCCTCGTTTGTCTTAGACTCTGTGCATATGTGGATCCAAGAATACATTTAAAAATCAACATTTTCAAAATACTTCCATAATATTTGGTCTCACACAATGAATTCTAGGTACAAACTGGTAGCATACCCTACAGTTCGATATGTAGAAATCATATGGATCCTAGTGCAGCCTTCGTTTGCCTTGAATCCTGTGCACATATGAACTAAGAATATTCTTTAAAAATCCAAAATACTTTCTCAATATTGTAAAAACCTTCTTATGAAGATCAAGTCTTCCAAAAACCAGAACTACGTAGCCTTGAATTTCCCATTACACCCAGGAATACGTAGGAGCAGGATCAAATTCTGTCAGACTATTTTCATACAAACCTATTTATTTCTATTCTATTTAAAGGGATCAAACAGTTTTCAAAAATATCAAAATCACACACTCAGTTTAAGGGTACTGCTCTTCGGAACGGGCTAGTAGGATGCCTAATACCTTCCCTACTCGTAACCGACTCCCGAAACTAAAATTTCTTCCTCAAGTTAGGGTTTTTCCAAATTTTTTTCCTTAAAATAAAATTTGGTGGCGGCTCCACAATTAATCAAATTCATTTTTAAATTTTTAGCAAGTTCATCATTTCGTTATAATTACGGTTACGACACATATTATGAATAGATTCGTCAATTGCTAAGTTCTCAGATAAAATTTTTAAAAAAATATAGTAATTAAATAGGTTTCAGCTATCCTATAAAACTACAAGTGTTTGGTCATATCTATCATTTCATATTTCATTGAATAGTGCGGATGCTATTCTGTGACTACCCAAAAATTACAAACTAGGCTTTCACGTGTCCTCCCTTTTCAACATAATATAATATAATTGAAATATTATTATTTATATTATATTATAATAAAATTTAAACATTATTATTTAACTAATATTTTAATATAATAAAATATAACATTATTTAAATATTTATATTTTAAATATAATTTTAATATTAATATTAAAAATATAATATAATCTAAATATTATTATTTAAAATCAACTGAAAAATAAAATTTAGTTTAATATATTTAACATAATTATATTTTAATATAACAATATTATAATAATATATAAAAAAATTAATATAATAAGCTAACCGTATATATATTTTTAATAGTTTTTTATACTATAATACTATTTTTGAATTTAATTTATAATAAATTTAAAAAATTATTTAAAATATTAATTAAGTATTATTATATATTTTTTAAAAAACTTTAATATTAAACTAATTAAATATAATTCAAATAACAATAATATAAATATATATATATATATATATATTGTCTAATTTTAAATATATTTAATTTTATTAAATTATAATTAAATTTATTTAACATTATCATTTATTTTAACATTATAAATTTAATGTTATATTAAAAAAATTATTAAACGTTAACATTCATTTTAACATTATAATCTAATAATATCATATATATTTTTAAAATTTATTATCACTCTTAAATTTAAGTATAAATAAATTATGCTAAAATTTAAATACTAGTTTAATCTCCTAAAATTTATTATTAATTCAAGTACTATTAATAAATATTATTTTAAACATTATTAAAAATTTATTCATTTACATTATACATACTAATTAATCTAAATTAATACATATTTAATTTATTATAAATATAATTTATTTCATATAAAGTAATTTAAAAAAATTAAATATGCACTAACCTTTAAATTCTTTGATTCTTTATGTCCCTTCCTCTCAAATTTTAAATCTTACCACGCTCACTTTTACATTCATAATTTTTGTTATGAAATGGTCAATTTATAGTGATCCTGTGTAAAGGAAGCACCAAATGTGGTGCATTCCGGAAAGGAGACATAGCATTTTGTGGTGCAACTTCAAGGGGAGCCACACTAACGCACCACACTGCATCATTGATTGTTGGGACTGCTGTTGAATGCATGCGCTGCACCATTGCTATGATCGCTGAATGCGCACCAAGATAAATGCACCGGCACGTTGATTTCGCACGCTACCTCATGTTGGCCGATTTGATGTATGAGAGCACGCTGCACGAGATTTTAAAAAGCAACTGATAGATTTAAGTGCACCATGTGGTTTATTTTGGAAAGGAGACACACCTTATGGTGCATATTGGAAAGGAGGCACACCTTGTGGTGCATTTTGGATGGGAGGCACACCTTACGGTGCATTTTAAAGATGCGCAAGAATTTCTGTTTCATACCTAGACATGTAAATTGTTATATAATATACCTATATACGAAATTTGTTTATATTTTTACCCCAAAAAGGTAAAACAACCCAAAATATAACTACATATCCTTACAAAACTTTCACAGTCCTTTGTATCTTCTCCTCCTTGAGTATTTCCTTGGCCTCAAGAAACTCTCCTCATTAATAAGCCATCAATGAGTGTTTTCTCCTTCAAAAAATAGTATCTCTATTCATTCTTCCTTAAGTTCTTAAAATAAAATTACTTCTCCTCTCTTAGTGACTCTAAACACCTCCTAGATTAGTCATAACTCATAAGCATCTATAGCTCCAAAATCAAAATTCTAATACGCCTTGATAGAAAATTTGCATTTTATTAGAAAGAATAAGGAAAATATTTCTAAATACAACTATAAATTTGTAGAATTTTGAGGGTTAATACCTAGTAACCCAAAGGTCTTATCCTTTCTCAAATAACAATACTACCTTCTTCTCTTCTCTTTTATTATTTTTATATGTATGATATCCTTATACCTTTTGACTAACTACTTAACTAATTGAATATAACTAAATTTCATTAGAAAAAAATAAAAAAAAATATTCCTAAATACAACTACAAATTTGTAAAATTTCAAGTATCAGTACCTAATAACCCAAAGGTTTTCATCCTTTCTCAAATCACAATACTACATTTTTCTCTTCTCTTTTATTATTTTTATATGTATGATATCTTCCTACCTTTGACTAACTACTTAACTAATTGAATATAACTAAATAACTAATTGTGAGGTGGGTTACCAGACAAGTGGGCCCATGCCGACTTTAAATAAAAGAAAGTAAAAGGCAAGTAGAGAGAGCATGTAAGATAAGTCCAAAGAGAATTTAAATGGTTAAAAAATAAGAAACAATAACGCACATCAATCAAATAGAAAAAAAAAAGATGGAAACAAATCCTTCGTATTGGAATCTTGTGAGTGGATATGTGTTTCATTTTTTATAAAATTTTACTATGTTAATTCTAAACACTATCAATTTTACTTTGATATTAACATTTGTTTGTAATTTTTTTTTAACTATATTTAACATATATATGAACAGTGCTTCGTACTTATATACATTTGTGATCTAACACAAAATATTTAATTTTCAGCTTTACTGTGTTGATATTTAATATATTGGTGAAGATTAATTCTCTGTTGATCCTTCATAATTTCATGAGAACTTGTGATGTATTCATGTATTTTTATTAGTTGATGACTTTTACTAAATTAGGTTTTGTGAATTTTTCTTTTTTATTAAGAAATTTTTTCATGTTAACATTATGGTACGCTTTGATCTTATTTATTTATTTATGAATGTGAATATTTGCGTAATATTATTGGTTGTTTACTTGAAAATTTTGCAAAGCATATTTTAATTGCTTAGAAAAAAATCGATTCAATTTGCTTCCACTTATTTCATTATTATTTATCTTTTTCCAACACTAGCCAACTTGTATATTAAAGTAATAAAAATTCATCCTTTCAAACTTATCTTTTCTCTTTTCCTTAATATTAGCTTCTCTAGTATATTAGTAAGTGAAAGTATGAAACAAAAAATTAACAAAAATGAAAATTTCAATATAAGTAATTAATTAACATTATATCAATAAAATTTCTCCTTAACGATTATTAACTCCCTCATAAAGTTTCACAAGTAGTAGGCTTAGTATATGACATTGTATTTAGACTTTCCTAAAGTTTCCATCTCATGCAGGCTAGACCAATTATCAAAATAGAGCATTTATCATACATGTCTATTCGTTTCAAAGTATAGTAGAACAATTTAGAAATTATAGGACTCAAAACACATACAAATAATTCTATTCAAAACAACATCTGAACATATGCAATCACTTGAATATGGATGCTAGAAACATTCTGATATGACTCAATGTTCCTAATCGTTCAATCAAACTTCTTCCCTTGCACCCAGAAGAAAAAGAAGAAGAAAAAGCAAAAGAGAAATAATTCTTTTTTTCTACAAAGAATGAATCTTCAGTACATTTCCTTAGATTCTTGATAATTTAATTGATTTATTGTTCATATGTTTTGGAATTTCTATCTATAAGCCCATAAGAGACATCATTATTAAAATATGAGAAGGCAAACTACATACATATCTTTTTATATCTAATTGGATCTTACTTGTATGGCATTAATTTCATTCCTAGTATAGAGATTCAAAATGACCAATATAGTTGTATAATTGTCACATCCTAGACCTTAGAACAAATTATCTAAAAGTATAGAGTATATTTGACTATATAGCTTAATGATATAAGTTTAGGAAGATTTAGATCCCATGAATATGATGTTGGAAAAAGAGGAAAACACTGTCTTTTGAATTATACTTACCTCAAGAAAGTTAGGATTCAGGCTTGTTGATCCACTTAAATCCTTGAGTACACGAAATAAGCATTCAGAGTTAGGCATGACAATGGGATGAGTTTTGCTTCCTCATTCCCATCCTACTAAAAATGGGACAAGTACAAATGCAGAGTTATAGAAAATGGGGATGGAACTTTAAAACTCAACCTCAACCGTGTCGAGTTCAAATAAACCCATAGGGAACCACATCCTATTTTCTAAGAAAATTATAATTCTGATTTATTTATATTTATATTTTTAAATAAATAATATACTAAATATATTTTAATTTAAAGAATATATAAATTAGGTATTAAAAATTCAAATAAAATAAAAATATAATAATAAAATCATATTTTTAACAAAAAATGGTAGTTTAAAAGTCTTATTTAAATGTTGTTATAGTTATTATAGCAGTTTTGAAGTGAGGGGTAAGACATTTATATTCCCAAATCCAATCCTATCTTTAAAAATTGGATGCAAATTGAGTGCAGGTTCTCCTTAAACTCTGGTCAAAATGGGTTGTTCTCATTATTGTAGGATGGGTTGGACGGGTACTCCATGAATCTTGTTATTATTGTTATATCTATCCAAAATATTGAAGATGTTACAAGGATAATCAAGTTTTGACAACTGAAATTCACAATTTTAGAATCAAAATTTGTATTATCATTCATTGTTAAAATATATCAACTTAGAAAATATATAGTATTTAGCTTCGTAATATTTAATTTAGGTAATGATCAGATATAAAATAGTTTGATTTACACTCTGTAATAGCAAAAATATAATAAATTTTGATCTAGATATTTAATTAAGAATTAAACAACCTAATTAACACTTTTTAATAGTAAAAATATAATAAATTATAACATATAAAGTTAACTAAAATTTGTCTAAACATAATGACTAATTATATGATATCACTTTTAGCCCTAAAACCTAATTAAATTTAAAAGCAATCAAATTATGTATGGTATATAAACCTAACTCCATAATATAAGTAGTTCTAGTTTGAAACTCATTCTCCTAATCCATCCTTAACCTAAAGTAACATTATAAATATGATTAAGGTTAACTTTAGACTTAAAATTATTTTGCTAGGCCAAGTTCCTTGAATAAGTACCCCTTTAATGCCTCCTTGAATCTCTTTACTCTTTCTCTTGTAATAGGTTTACTTGGAATTTGTAAAGGATCCCTAGAAGTGCTTGAATTTTCTTGTTTCGTCCCTTGATTCACATCATTCCTTTGTCCTTATAAAGCATATGCAATTTCAACTATATTTTTCTTACATTTCTTACTGATGACATATGAAAAAAAATTTAACAAATGTCAACCACTCTACATATCTTATATTGAGCTTACCTTGACCATTCAAATGCTTCAGCCACTAGTGATCTATCAAAAATTGCTTTGGCCAAAGATAGTCTTGTTAATTCTCTAATGCTCTCACAAATGTATAAAGATCTTTGTCATAGGTTCAAGGTTGCACTACTTATTTTTTAACTGTTTATCAAGAAATATTAACTTGAGATGGATCATAGGAGTGAAGAGAGATCATCATCCTCAAGGAAACTAAGTAAAGCTTATAACTTGATGGAAGAGAACTTGTAGAACTAAATGGTGAGGATATCTTCAATAACTTCACCTCTTCATCTTCTCTTTAATGACCAAACACGCCTAGATATAAAAGAGAAGACCATATTCATTTGTAGAGTAAATATATATAAAATTAAGCAGTAGAGTATAACATTTTTTCACATATGCTATTTTATAACTACTACTATATTAGTTTTAAAAATGAGCAAGATAGTCATATATTGCATGAGTATTTTTAATTAATATAAAATCATTTATACATTATAAACAATTTTCAAAATTTTTTATACATTTTTACTATAAAATTTCCATCAATACTAATAAGTTCTAATTGACTTCGAATGGATAATTTTCAAGATGTTTCTTTCTAAAAATTAATGTAAGTAATTTTGTCAAAAGAATTTATCTTAAATTTTCTCTTCTTATATTTATAAAAAATCACCTTTCTTTCTTACTAAACGTACATGAAATCATTTAATAGATGATTTTTAAAGATTATTTTTAGGATTAAAATTTATATAAAATTTAATAAAAATATATTAATTAAATTAATATAAAGTATCTCTCTATTTCTTCTTCTATTAATTTTTAAAATTTTTTATTTGTCACTTGAAATTATGAAGTATGAACACTAATTATGAAGTATAAACTAAAAATATATAAAAATTAAAATTTGAGGATGTCACATAAATAGCATGAAATTATTGGTTTATATATATAGTTTAATTTTAATATACTTTATTGTGAAAAATTTTACAATGTTAACCAAATCATAGTATGACTTTTAAAATAATTATTACAAAAATTTAACAATTTTTAATAAAATGATAATCTATAATTAAATAATTGTCAATGCATTTTTAATAAGTTTTTAGATTTAAATTATTATATTTTTAGTCTCTTTAGTTTAACTTGTGTATAATTTTAGTTTTTTAAGAGATTTTGGTTCTTTTACTTTTAAAATTTAATGAATTTGGTCTATCATAAATTTTTTTTTACCTAAAATTTTAATTTTCATAATTTTCTTAAACTTTTAATACATACTATTTTCATTCATGCATCAATTACTATAATTATGATTTGTTGTTCCAATTTATTCTCTAATAATTTCATTATTTTGTGCTAGAATTTCATCACTCTAAGTTGATCCATTAATTAAAAATGGTTAACCTTGTTTTAAGCCACCTAAAATTGTTGTGAAAATTAAAAAAGATTATGGGTTAGCATGTAGGATGATGGTGCATTGATCGTTACAAATATGAGAGTCATTAGTTACGATGATATTGTAAATTTTAATCTCAAACATAATTTAAAGTATATGGTGTTAGTTATTTAAAATCTAATGTATTAACATATGGAGAAATTTCTATTTATCAATGTTAAGTGTGGTTAGGAATTGAGGCTAAAGGAGAAGTGTATGGTTATATATGATGTGCTAGATTTACAAAGAGGAGGAGAGAAGTTTAGGAATAAATTTTTTTATATTTTATTTTTTTATTATATTTTAAAATTTTAATTTATTATAATATATATTATATTGATTTTACCCGGAAACTAATATTTAAGTTTGTTCCTACTTAAATTTTATTTATTAATGTTAGTTGCATTATCATATCTTTGTTAATATTTTTTACTTAAAATTTTTTTCTAAAAATATTTAATTACAAAATAAAAATATTTCTCAAAATACATGAAATTTTGTTTTTCCATCATTACTAAATACGCATTTTTAATATGTTTGGCATAGTTTAAAATAATGTTTTTAGCTAATAATTAAAAATTTTATCTACTTAAAATAGTGTTTGAACTGATAGATGTTTAACTTATTATTTTTCTTTTAAGTTTATCTTTATTATTTTATCATAATTCTTTTTTATCCAGGTTTTCAAATCCTTGATAATTTTATTTTTTATAATATAAAATTATTAAATATATAATATAAATTTATTTTTTCTCATTTTATTTAGAAATTTTCAAAATTAAGAATAAAATTAAAAAATATTGTTAATTTTTTAAAATAATAAATTATTTTAAGTGAGTTAAAATAAATGAGATAATATACTTAGAAATAAATATAACTTTGATATTTTAAGTTATGATTATTTAATAAAAAATGTCCATTTATGTTATTTACACTAATCAACTAGTTTAAAAAATTAATGTTACAAAAAACTTTTAATTAATTTAATTGACTAATTTTTTATTTTTTAATTTAGTTTCAATTAATTTTTTAATTTTTAGCTAACTTTTTTACGAATGTAGCATTTACAAAATATGAATCATTTCCCTCCATAGGTATGATTTGATGGGAATGTTATTGAAGAAACCTGCTTGGAAATAAATACATGTCTGGTAAATATTATTTTAAAGTTCTCTAAAAAATTATTTAAGAATATTACCTTTTCAAAATAAGTTAAAATAAACACGTATTAAATTTTAGATGAAACGTATCATTTTAAAACCTTGAAACAAATATAAATGCATCTTATATTTGAATCAACATTTTATAATAGTAATCTTTGAGTCAGACACTCCCTAGGATTTCGAAGCTTCAGTATCGGCAGGTTATCCATCCTATTGTGAGCCTCACTTTTCTTTCAGTGAAGTAAAAACATGCCTTAATTTATTAGTCATCTACGAGTATTGCTACAGCCACAATTTTAAAAGAAGAACAACGACGTTTTCATACCTTTTAATGGAGTGTGAGAGGTATATAAAGAAGATGGAAGAAAATAAAAAAAGTAAAATAAAAGAAAAGGCAGTGATGTAAGAGGTGATACAATAATAAAAGAGAGATAATAAATAAATAAATAAATATAATATAATATAAAGGAATGTAAAAAAATAAATGTTTAGATTTTTTTATTAAAATATTTTATGATCATGTCTCATTAAAAAAAATTTAACAGTGATTATTGACAGAACTTTTTTTCTTAGTCATATAAATAGCTTTTGTGGCCCAGTTTACAATGTTGGGATTATTGGGCCCAATCAAGGATACAATCCTGACAGGGGAATTACATTTTACATTTTCTTACCCTTGCATTGAAAGGAAGGATAAATGATTTCTAATTTGGATGGATTTTATTTTCTGTTTTTGGTTTAATTGTATTTATTGATAGAATTAAATTATTTTACATTCAGAATTTTTTTTTTCTTTTTAAGAGGTGTGAAAATGAAAAAAAAATATTTATTTTAAATTATTAAAATTATTAATTTTTTAAATAAAAATAAATACTATATTAATAAAATTTATAATAAAAATAATTTTTTTAAATTTTAATTTTTCAAATTTATATATATCAAAATTTATATTGTTAATATAATTTTTTTCATTGATCATAATAACAAAAGATTTTTTTATTTTTATCTATTCAAATAACTTACTTTTTTTATTTTTATAAAGCAAAGTTCACTCCACGTTTTCAATTTTTTTATTTTTATTTTATCCATCAAAATTTAAATTTAAAAATATAAAATTACACTTTTAAAATATTATTTTATATTTATATAAAATATTTTTTAAAAATTTATAATTTTAAAGTATGTTTTTATATTTTTAAAATTTAAATTTAAAAATATAAAATTATATTTTTAAAATTTAAATTCTGAAAATATAAAGTATACTTTTGAAATTTCGATATACTCAATACATTTACGGTAGGATAATTTTGAAGAAAAAACAAAAAGATGCGAATCGGAAAAATAGGGTATATAAAGTATGGGCCTACTGACAAACATGAAGGCCCAATCAACATGGAAGAGGAGGAAATTTCCGAGCAAAAAATGCCAAAAGAGAAACGGAAGAGGAAATTAGTAGAGTCTGGTTGAAGAAGAAAGCTAGGTTGAAGAGAGAAGAGGTGTTGGTGGAAATGAAAGTGACATGGAAGAACAAGAAGAACAAGATGCGATGTTTACCCACCTTGTCACACTTCACAGACCTTCCCTTTGAACACCATCAACAACACTCCAATAAGGACGCAGAAGATGAAAATGGCGATGGAGTGCGTGCTTCCAATCCTGATCATGACCAATCCCATGCAGCACAACTGGCTAATGAATTTCAAGTTCAAGGGGACAAACTTGCTACTGTATGTATCATCATTATTACCTTACAACATGCTCTCTTAGGGATTGTTTGAAACAAGACTTTTGGAGAATAATGGAGAGGTTGCCAATTGTTTCATTTTTAAATTAAGAAAATATATTATTTGTGATGGTAAATGAACTATTAATATGTTAAGTTTATACTAGTCTATTTTTTATATCTTTTACTTTGGAAAAATTATACAGATTAAACTAAAAATTTGGCCTACTCTTTCTTTTCTTTCAAAACTCTCTATCCTAATAACCTATTAGGTTCTGTTTTTTATTCATTTATTTTTGTGGGAAGGGAAAGATGAATTAAGGATAAATAGAATTATGAGAGTTGTGTAAATTTTAATGAGCCAAGGGTCATCCAATTTATTTATAATTAAGAGGAAAAGTGGTGTTTTCTCTCTCTCTCTCTCTCTCTCTCTCTCTCTCTCTCTCTCTCTCTCTCTCTCTCTCTCTCTCTCTCTCTCTCTCTCTCTCTCTTTTGCTTTTCTTTACCTGGAAATTGAGCATAGAAAGTTTAGATATATAATATAGGTTAAATTTTAAGAGTCTCTATAGTTTAAAAGTTTTTAACTGAGTATTTATATTTCTATAGGGCAGAAACTAACTAATATCGTAAGGACCCATCATTTAAGAAATGAAAATTTGAAGTTTTATTAAAAGTATTATTAATGCACCTCTAATGTGATTTTTTTTCATTAAAGTTTTTTGTTTATTAATTCTTTAACCAATGCTCTTAGTAAGACCCTTCTAAAAAATTTCATATCAGTCCACCCTAGCTAACAACCGTTAAAACTTAGTTAACTTTTATTAATCTATTTGGACATACTGATAACTTAGATAAATTATAGTAATCTATTTGATAGATTGCACAATCAAAATGATAGAATGTTGCTTTTACCTATTATTCATGGAAGCATAATTATGTGAGTTGAGGAAAAGGCAAAAAATATTACTTCCATTAAATACATTCGGGATTTTTGTCAAAAAAAATCCTAACCCTTTAATCCTCCTTGGACTGTGTCATGGTTGTGAAACTATCGAACAAATGAGCCCAAATCTCTATATTTCTCTGAATTTTTAAATAGATCCTATAGTTGAGAAAATGTTAATGACAGTTATCATTTAAGAATTATTTAAAAAGTTTAAAAAACATAAGGACTTTGTTAAACACTCTAAAACTACAGATTCCTATTAAAAAATTCAATTAAACTATAAGGTCTTATGAAATAATTTAACCTATAATATACTATATGGATGACTTTAGATGTGTTAATTGCAAATTTGCAATCAGAAGGTAGACTTAAAAGTATGAAAATCTTCCTTGCCTCCCTTTTAGGTATGTTCCTTCTTAATTTTCATCTCAAACTTATCATTTTTCCTAGTTCTTTCTCTGGTTATGCAAGTATAGGCTACATGGAAACTGTGTTGATCTGTCTGAGTCTCTGGGGTATTGTTTAGATAAGTCTAGCTCTAAATATCAATTTGGTTTGTGAATTTTCTTTCATGCTGATTCCAAACAGTGCTACCCTTTCTGGAACAATGTTTTCGTTTTAAAGTAAATTGAAGTTATAATCAAATCATTGATGATGAGCATTCTGTTAGCAAGTCACTTGCAGTTCAGCTACATAGCAGTTGTGGCTGTCTCTTTCACAGATTACTTGCATTTTCTGTAATTTGAGATGACATGGACAAATGAGACAAAGCAGGATATGATGAATTTAATTCTAATAAGGAGTAGCGTAATGAATTCATAAGGGTCCTATGTTGTTTCATTTAATAAGTTCATCAAGACAACTGAAATTTTGGTATTAAAGGCTTGCTACCGCAGCTGCTGCTTGCTGCTTTTTCTATGACCTAATTTGGAAGTTCTTTCTTATTCTTAAATATTTCACATACCCCTAAATTTGATTTCAGATTAAATTTTGTCAGTGCAGATTTAACATTTCTTGTTTTGCTCTGAGGTGTATTTGTAGTTGAAATTTTGTAATTTTCAACTCTAATGGGCTTGGGTTTGATAAGTTACATAATTATAGTAGTGGCACCCAACGTGTCCATGGTCTGGTCTGCTCATCTGTGCACTTTGTACCATGGAATCAATATGACAGTCTGGTTATAGAGCATGGCCAATCCTTTTTGGTGTTGTATCTGCATGTTATACGTGTGTCAGACATTGACACACTAACAACATATGTCCAAGACATGCCTATGTGTGTGTGTGTGTGTGTGTATATATACATATAATGTGTGTGCTGTGTGCTTGTCCTACAGTTTTAAGAATTTGGTATGTTCTCATGTCATGTTGTATTCGGACTTGTCTGCATCAATGCCTGTGCTTCATGGTTGATTTCATCTTGTGTTTTGCAGGATGGGAAGTACCGGGAAGCTCTAGGTAAATGGGAAGCTGCTCTTGCATTGGCACCTGATATTCCAGTTTTGCATGAACAGAAGGCCCAAGTTTTACTAGAAATTGGAGATGCTTGGAATGCTTTAAAGGCTGCAACTCGTATGTCCGTGGGCTATACTCAATCTTGTTTATTTAATGTATACTAGTGAAACTATAAATTACTAAACTACGTAAACCAATGAATTGTTTCTTGAGATGTAATATGAATATGCTGTAGTAAGTCTCTTGCTATCAGTGACAAATTTAAAAGTTTATCTTTCCCAGCTTTATCTTTAGTAATTTGTTATAGATTTAATTCTGGCAAAGAAGCAGATCTGTTCTGTGCCAATTCTAATTTTTTTTTTGTTTGGGGTTTTGCTGGCCATGTTTGTTATACAATTTCCATCTTTAGGGGTTTAGTGCTTGAAATTTGATTATTTATGGTCTCTACTTGACAGGAGCTACTGAATTGGAACCATCATGGGCTGAGGTATGATACTACATCATTTGTATATGTTATGTAAAATTTAATATTATGAAACTTTGGCTATATCCCTTCCTGTTCTTGATAGTTTTATATATCTTTTTTCTGCTCCAATTTTGTTGAGTAGTTTCAATTAGTAAATACGCTCGACCAAATTGACAATCATACTTCAATAATGGAAGAGTGGTATTTGAAAGATTTTCTTTCAAAATTTCTTGCTTTCAGAGAGAAACAGTGACCTGCATAATTTTGGGCCTCCTCTTTTTGATCTCCAAATATTCCTCCAGGTTGCCATTTGAAGCAATAATTGATTACTTGCCTTGTTTTGTTCAGTATCCCAAATACTAGTACTAAGAGTATGAATAATTATTTGAAATTCAATATCATTTTCAATTAGACCTGATTCACATCTGTTCTTGTAATGTATATGCTTAACAGTGTTATATAATAGGTGACCAAACAATGTAAAGGAATTAGCATTGCAAACCCAAGTTGTAAGATCCAGAACCTAATTAGATGTTTCTTGTGTTTAAGACAGAATGCTCTAACTTGAACTTGAACTTGTAAATGCTTTGTTGATTGCCCTCTTTGATGTTGTGTTGGCTTCTATGTTATGTCCATGTTAGATTTCATATGTAGTCACTGTGCTTTTACTTTTATACCAAATCCTTTGCAAACTGTATTTGTGGTTTAAACTAGGATAATATGCCAGTTTAATTTTGGATAGTCATGCCAACTAAACCAGTGCTAATTCATTTTACAGTCTCCAAATTGATGCATTTATTTCAATCTTGATCCTTCCAGGCATGGGTCACACTTGGAAGAGCACAGCTGAATTTTGGTGAACCAGATAACGCTATTGAAACTTTTGACAGAGCTTTAGCTCTCAAGGTTAGTTTCATGGTGTTAGATGTTGGTCAATCTTTCTGTCCAGCATTAACTTGATGGAAATTGATAGTTATTATCATTAAAAATCATGTATTATTAGATATTATTTACCACGTTATATATTATTAGAATTAGAAGCTGCCTTTAACAGTTTTTGTTTTCTGTATTAGAATTAGAAACTGCCTTGAACAGTTATTTTGTGTGTTTAATAGGAATGGTTTCTAATAAGGGCAGTTATGAGCAGTTATGTCTTGGGTCAGTTTTTGTGTGTATTTAATATAGGATTATAGAGTGATAGGGAGGTGGGTGGTATTATGTAACTCTGGACAGGGAACTTCTCTGTAGTAGTTTTAAACTCTGGCCTCTGGGACGGAAAGTATCTTGCTGTATTTCTGTGTGAATCAATAGTATTTATTTGACTTTATCATTGGTGTTCTATCAGAGCCAGAACTTCTCTGTATGTATATTTATGACATCAAGAACCAGAAGATTGACTGGTTATAATAGGACATTCCAACATAATTGGATAAATAAAATGATAAATAATTTTACAAATCAAACATGCAGTTAAACAAGTACTTTGGAGCAGTTGTAATTGGAGAAACTTAATCACTGGTTGATCAAGACTTAGCAGAACTAAATGAGAACATCTGCCATGTTTTAATTTTTGGGCCTGTGGATTTTCTGTGGAAAGCCGTGTTCTTGCCTCGTGTGTATGCATGTTTTCTTCCGAAGCTTAAGCCCAAGGATTCATCTTCCCATCCATTTCCGGTTGGATAAAAAACAAAGTTTACTGTTTTGTGCAGCCTGGTTATGAGGAAGCTCAAGATGATAGGAAAACTGCATTACATCTTGTGAAGAAGAGAAAGCAACTTCACTCATCAGGCCTCAGTGCCACTCAAAATCGTTATGTGGTGGGTGATAAGGATCAAAGCTCGTGAAGGTACACAAGGGAGAAAGTAATTTAATTATTCCAATGTAATATCTTATAGTCCAAGTTTCTGTTGAGATAGGAAATTTCATGTTGTATAATCAGCAGCTCAATGCTCAAAAAAGTTCATTAGGATGTACAGGTGGCATAATAGTTATGTTTATGTGACAAGTATAATAATGATAGCTCGTTCCAGATGAATAGTAATGGCAGAATGATATTGTGCTGGAGAACACTGATTTTAGCAAAAGGCACTGGTTTATGAAAATGAACGAATGTGATAATTTTGTTTTTGGTCGTCATGAAATATTGTGATGGAGAAAGTAATTACAGATGGGAGCATTATATGAGCATCATAACTTGGCCCATAAATACAAATCAATGCAACTAAATCCTGAATTGGTGGATTCCGCCAGTTCATGTGCCCAATGCCCATTATTCTTTTGTGGAGTTTATGTGAAATGAATGTAAAGCTCGTGTAATTTTATCTTCTGGATTGTATGAGGAAAACCTGAATTGATAAAATGGATACAATAAATGTATTACCAGTTGGAATGTATGTGAATGTGTGAAAAAGTTGAGTGACAACACATTGTGATATAAAAATTAAGTACTTGCTTTTGTATGTATAGTATTATTTGTATTTATATAGCATTATTCAGAATAGAAGAAATTATCCATGGCAGGTGATTAAAGTTTTGTAACAATTTCTCATGAGATAGTCCGGTTTTCCAACTGGTGATTAAAATGTAAATTGCAAAGGTAATTTGTTCCTATGAAGTGCAATCAAAAAATTAAAGAAGCTAACTCATTTTTTTTGTATTTTGTCAAAATCTAAATTATTACTGTTTTAATATATATTAATATAATTTTCATTTTCAAAGTAAACTATGCAACCAGTAGTCTTATATTATGGGGCTGTGAAAACTTACCTATATAGGTTCTAGCTGAGAATTACAACATAACATTCAACTGACTTCGGCTTAAGGGTTTCCTTTTCTCATAAATTATATATACCAAAATAATATAAAAAGGTACAATTTTTTATTTTTTGCATGGTAATTAGTACACAGTAAACTGTATTTTAGAAAATTTTAATCATTAAGGGCCATTGAAGCCATATTTAAAATATTTGTATACAGATTCAATAAATAGTAAATTTTTTATGCACTATATTTAAATGAGTACTTTCAAATTTCAGTAAAATTTATACATAAAATCAATTAAAGAGAATAGTATCTTTTTCGTAATTAATTATAAAATTCTATCATTATATAAGAATAAATTATATAGAACTTTAAAATTGAGACAAAATATAAAAATAAATTATTTGAATCAAGAAATATTGACTTGTTAAGGTGTGTTAAAATTTTAAAATTAAATTAAGATTGATTAAAATTATAATTTAAAATTTAATTCATTTTAAGAAAATACCTTTAATTTAATATAGAATATGAGGATTCAAATTGAAAATTTAAATTTATACAACCTAAAAGAGTTTGAGTGTTTGAAAGAAATAAAAAAGATAAAAATTAAATTAAATATTCAATGTAGGAAAAGTCACATGACTTAATGAGAAAAAGATAGTTCCTACAAATGTTTTTGCTTAATAAAAAATATTTAAATTTATAATCTAAAGATACACTGAATCTCAGACTCTTTATTTCCCTTTTCAATTAACTTCTACTTGTAGTTGTAAATTTTTTGTGAATTTAATAGAGACTACAAATCTTCTAATTTATAAATTATTGGCATTTCTTGAATTACATTAATATTTTAAAATTCAATATAAAATAAATTAATTAAAAAATATTTCAAATTGTAAAAAAATTGCATAATTTATTTACTTAAAATTTAAAAATATAAATTAAATATTTTTAAAGTGAGAATCAAAATAATTTAAATTTAAAGTTTAATAGCATGTTAGGTAATGACAATTTTGGCTAAAATAATTATTATTTTTCAAAAAAATTAAGAAATATGTAAAAATAAGCAATTTTTTTTTTCTAAAATAAGTTGAACTAAAATCACCAAATCACATGTTCTTTTAGTTGAGGCTCGACAAAATTTAACCCTGTCTCAAGAATAAATTTTCTAACATAATGCCTGCTTGGTTTGGTCTAGATATTGACAAAACAACATGATATACTTCATGCCCATTTCCAATATAATATACTATAGATCATTTTCAGTTCTTTTCATTTTCTTAAATTTTTTATGTAGAAATCACTTTATCTCTCATTTCTCTGGCAACACCGTCTGCCTCCTTCACTAGTCAACATCGAAGTCAAGGAAACTGAAGATGATTTCATCACCAAAGCAAACATTCGTACCTTTGTGTGCAACAACTCCTTGGTGCTCTTTGGTCATCTTTAACGGTGTTTCAAAAAGAGGCATGAAATTCATATTATATATTTTTTATTTATTTTTTTCTATTATATCATTTTACATCTACATTTGTCTTCTTTTTTTTCTCTCTTTCTCGCTTTTATCACTTTTCAGAACTACGCAGGGAGAGAGTTCCACGGTTAATTATGCTCTTGGTTAATTTTTAAAAGACAATCAACTTCACTGTCAATGACAGCTCTTTTCGGAGATAGAAGATGGCCAAAGACCAAATGGTGAAGAATGAAAAGTAACTTACATAACATCAACCACAACAATAATAGACTCCATACACAAATCAACATTCTTTTGTATCATCGTTTCTTCGCTATTATAGATCCTGGGTTCTCCGAAGGGCAAGCATTAATCAGACCAATCTTAACTTTACAACAATCCTCGCTTTAATTTTTAAGCAAAAAAATGTTTACTTTAATTTATTTTTATTTTATTTTTTATTATCAATGTATACAAAAAAAAAAACTAAAATAAACCTTGTTTTATATATAAAAAAAAAAACTAGAGTGAAGATTTTTGTAAGATTAAAATGATTGATTCATATAATTTTAGTTTGTAAATTTGAGGTTTATATTTCTGTATATTTGTCATGTTTAAATAATTAATTCAACAAACTAGTACAGTAAAATTTAGAATGAACCTCTAAATTAATCTCCTTTAATTTTAGGACATGTCCACGTGTTACTAATTTGATATATTGATAAGAGCTAATTTTGAAAGTTATCTTGTTAAATTTATAAATCCAATTCTCTATATCAATACAATATAATGAAAAAAAAGGTTACACGAACAAATTTAATTAAGAAACTGTTTGTTCCTTGCTTTTTTAAAAACAGTTTTCTGTTTTTAAAAATTAAAAAATTAAACTTGTTTGATGAATGAAATTTTTTATTAAAAAATTATTTCAAAAAATAATCTGTTTCAGTTTCATGAACTAAGCTGTTTTGATTTTCTATTTTCAGTATTCTATTATTCATGTTCTTTTATACATCACTATCTTTTTTCTTCACTCACTTTCATTCATTTTCCATTCAAAAATAATTTCCAAAAGAATAAAAATAAAACCCATGACAACAATATATAAACATGGAATGTCCTGAAAATCACACTAGATTCATTGTTGACATTTGATTCATGCAAAATATACATTACATCACCCTATAATCTCTTGTAGCTAAAACCGATTATCATCCCACAATCTTGACCAGCACTTTCCAAACTCCCAGAGAAGAAACTACCACAGTGAAGGGCTTGCTCTGGTAGGAGATGAGGGAAATACATTCAGCACTGATTTAGTAAAAATTTATTTGAAGACAACTTATTTATAAACTTAAGAGTGAAACTTAATAAACCAAAAAGAACTAAATAATTTATTTTCATAAATTCAAATAAGGTCCTAAAAGCTCAAAATACCCCCAATGTCATTCATTGAACAGGTTAAAAATCAACTGCAGGAATACAGATCAAGGCTGGTGAAAAATTGGTATTGAAACATTGAAATCTAAACGGATAAAAGATCACTCCTTTTGATTATCAATTAATTGGACATCGATTATACAAATTTAAACTATTGGCTTTAAAAAAGCATTGCAATTCAAAATATTATATTCTGCATGGAGCATAGCAGCCAATTAAATTTCATATCAATCTATTACAACAGTATCTGACCTGCTAAATCTCGCAGACTTTACTAATCCAGTTTCTGTTGATGCTTTTTGCCCTTTGGCCTCCTATAATCCTTTCTATCCAATGGCATGTATCCAAAAGTCAGCAAAATCTACCATAGTTTTACAACCTAACAAAATCAGTCATCTAAAACAAATGCAGGAAACATGAAATATTCACGTTAATGTTGAGTCAATCAGGATTGCATTTCAGTCTTCAAAATTCAGGGTATTTGCTGCAGTTAAAAGCATGTCCATTCCTCCAACTTTGTCTGAGTCCCGTCCTCTCTTATTGTTCCATTTCTTATCAATATTATCATTTGGCTTTGAATCATCCTCACCAGCTTTCCACTTGTTACTCTCATATGCCGTTCTTGCCCGACGTATCACTTGGATCCCTGCATCACATTTTTTGCAGAACCATTTGCCTCTTGGAACAGAATTACGTGGAGGTTTCATACAGTAGACATGGTAAGCATGATCACAGCCATCACAGAGTACAATCTTGTCATCATCTTTATCTGCAAGGCAAACTTGGCATAAACAAGAAGGACAATACCAACAGTGACCATATGCCTTAATCTGCTTACTTGACAAACACCTTACGTGGTAGTATTTACTGGGGCAAAAAGGGTGACCACAGATTTTTATCTTGTCACCATCCACCTCCATTTTACAAATTTTGCATTCAGATGAATTTCTCCCACCTATGGAAACTTGAACGCCATCATAAGTACAATTTGAATTCTCTTCCAATTCATTTAGTGTTTCCTCATTTGTAGGGATACTTTCCTCACCAACAATGTTCTTTGGTATCTTTGGGACATTCAACCGGTCACACACCACACAATTCTCATGTCGAGATCCAATTCCACTAGCAGTACAGTTGGTGCAGAACCAGCTTTTGTGGGGTATTTCTTTCACAGCAGGCTCAATACAGGATACATGGTACATCTCCTCACATGAATCACAAACCAAACAGTCTGTCCCATCTGCTTTGTCCCCACAATGCCTGCAAGTGCCAAATTTGTGTGTAGCACATTCTTCTGTCTGCTCCGGTTTCATGTGAGAGTTGGATTCCTGGTTACAGAACTGTTCGACATGGCAGCATGAAAAAAATTTCAACACCAGTTTAATAATCTCAAGCAAAATCTTATATCAAACAAAGTGCATTGTGATCGAACAAGATAAAAGGCAGAGCTTTTCCAGGGTAAACAGATCCCGGTGCATCATTTATAGTTAAAGCTTGCAAAACCTAGAAAGATACTTAAAGACAGAAAGGACTTAAAAATCAAACCAGTCACCCATTTGTCTGAATACAAGAAAATCTTACATGCCTGAGGAAAAAGTAACCACACTTCTTATATTATTCTTCCTCAATCAGAGAACCATGCTTTAAAGGTACAGAAAAATCTCAATACATAGGGATTTAACTTCTCATTCTTACACCAAAATAAAATTGTTAAAGATTAAATTATATGTAACAAGCATTTCACCTAAGAAATTGCCAGGTCAAGTTGGATGGGTTACCACAGGACTGATATGAGATAAATATGGCCATTCAACTGCAACCCATTTTTCATGCATTCAGTGTTTAAAAAGAAACAAATACAAAAGCAAGAAAAGAGAAGAATTTCTGATCTCTGATCATTAAGAATAATGCAACAGAACTAGGTAGTAGAGACAAGGAATTCTCTAATCTAAGATATGGCCAAAACAAAACTAAAAAAGGACAGAATCAACTTTGGTTTCAGATCATATGCTTCTGAGAAGAGCTGACTAAAAGTCAAAATATAAGTGTTGGTCACATGATTGACAAAATTGATCTGTCAGAGTGGCTAGATAGTAGATAGTGCAAAGGAAAACAGGGTTGTGATAGATATCCCTTAGTGTTAGTTAGGCTTCCGTTTGGTGGTATGTGTAGAAAGAGGACCATCCAGGTGCATCATCGTGGGACTTCATGAAGGCTTTGCTCAAGCGATTTGAACCTGAATATGACACAGATCTACCAGTTTGGGTTGAAGATGAAGGTTCTTTGACTCAAGAAAGCATAAAAGAATATGAAGATTTGGAGAGCAAAGAAGATAAAATAAAAAAAATGAAGAGTTGAACATCAAGAACCTAAATTGCAGTAATGGAGAAGAAGCCAATTTGGTTGAAGCAAAAACAAAGGCAGTATCAGAATTGTTGGTACCAAAGGATGAGAACAAAAACTTGCTTCTCTTACAGCTAAAGGAAATTTCAAGAACTGTTCATGGTTTCAGATTTCAACATTTCAGTGGGTCAACAACCCAACAAAGTTTCAAATTTCAAGAACAGGTCATGGTTATTGCTTGTACAAATTTAGGAGAGATGGCATTAACATGCAGAGTGGAGTTGGCACGATCATCATGCTTCAACCAGTTGGAACAATAATGGAACTTCATTTTAGCAGCCACAAGTCATTAACCTTGAGGACAAGGTGAATCTTTAGGGGGGAGTATTGATAGATATGCCTTAGTGTTAGTTAGGCTTCTGTTTTACAATAAATAATTAGATAGGTTAGTTGTAAATTTCTGTTAGTTAGTTGGGTTGAGATAGAGAGAAATCAAGACTTAGCCTAAAAAGCATATCTTGTCATTTTAGAGAGGATTGGGAGCCTTTAGGCAGTGGGAGAGAACCAGGTCTCTTGAATACCTGGACTGTGCTGCAGTTTCTATTGATAAAAAGTGTCTTTCTATCAATTTCTGCACCAGTTCTTTACAGGTTGCAACTTTGTTTCTTTTTTCTTAATGGTTAAAAAGGATGTCAATAACCAGTAGTGGGGAGTGAGAGCAAGCCAAAGTAGGCAAGGCAGCATCAGTGGGATTTGAACCCAGCATTATGTATTCCCCATAGATAGAGACTTGCTGTCACTTGAGCTAAAAGACTCTATGGGGTTTGCTTAACTTTATTTTATTTTTTTGGTCAAAGGTTTGCTTAATATCATTTCATGCTTTTTATGCAATAATGGAACATAGTTTTTCTTTTCCCTATTTTTCAAAAACCAGTGTGTCTGCAAGTATTTTATTTTACAATGTATCTTACAAATCTTACAATAAAAAAACTGCAATTTCAAATATTATGATAAAAACAATACTGTTTCATATACATGCTGCACAGATTAAACTCTGATACTAAAGAAATATTTATTTAAACATCAGATTTATAAAATTTGATCCGTATATATGCATGATCAACCATGAAATATTTGAAGAAAATTTCAATACTCTTACCACTTGTTTTTCATCTTCAAATGAGCACTGTGCTGAAATACCCATCTGACAGTAAGGAAAGGATATGGTTTACAAAAGACATGCCAAAACATAACACATAGCAAGAAGAGAATAAAATTCAGAAGCAAAGCAAAAAGTATGGAACCTTGTGCTTACCTGCTCACAGAAGGATGCTTTTGACATGTTGGAGAGGCTCTTAGCTATAGCAACAATCTGATTTCCAGTATTTTGAAGCTTTCTCCAAACCTAAAAATATTAAGAGGGCAAAGTTTATATAAGAATCAGAAATTAAATTCTCCTCCTGTCCTCTGCACAGAGGCTAGAAATTAACAAGCACACTCTAAGAATTTCCCTCAAATGACACTGAAGATTATGGACGGTTCTGATGGAATCAAGTTAATAGGAGTTGTCGAAATTTATCCACCTTAGGAAATATTGTACCAGATAACATTTTTAGGATTCTATTTTTTCCTTAATTAGCTACGTTTGTCTTCTCACATTAATTAGCTCCATATGGTCTGATTATATCCAATTCTGGTGTACCAAATCTGGGCCAAGAAATCATGGGTGATTCTCCCCACCACCTGTATTGTAGTGTATACATACATTGTACCACTATACCAGTGTCAGTGCCCACGGACAGCAAAGGAAAGAAGGCAACATGTTCTTCAAATAAAAAATAACCATGTTTTGTACGATATTAACAATTATGCCATTAGGCAGTAAAGTTTTCCACCAAAAACATGTGGAGGAGGCTTGGATGGTTTCATTACATACTAGGATTAGGATTACAATAGAGGGCAGCAATTCAATCATCTGATTCTTTATGGTAAGAAAGCAATCTCAAATACGAAAGAAACCCTAAACTCCTGCTGCAGCTTCCAACACCACCAGCAGCTCCAACTTCACCTCTCCAATAGGAGATGCTGTCTCTCAACCCAATACAAAATCTGAGTGTTTCAGACATGCCCATCACTGGCTACAAACTCAATGGCAAAAATTGTCTCCAGTGGTCTCAATCTGTTCCCATGTTCATCAGCAATAAAGGCAAGGATTATTACCACAAAGTCTAATCCTCCTTCCAAAGTCTGATCCGAATCCAACTAGGAACTTGGAAATAAGTTGATCAATACCACAAACTTGGAATAGGCCAAACGTTTATGTTCTATTCAACCACAAAGGAAACCTAGGGCACAAGCAAACCTGCTCAACCAGCAGAATACTTCAGAATCTTTTGTGATAAAAGCATCCTTCACAACTTCCAGCAAGGTGAGACTCTTTTGTCAGTTGTAACAGCCATGATCATAAACAAATACATCATAAAATTGCAGAGGGTCTTTAAATTTTTGTTTGGCCTAATTAAGATGTCCCACATTGGCCACCAATATAGTCAAAATACTTATAAAGCTTGGACAATCCTCTCTTGAACTAGCTTTGTGGAGTGAATTAGATCCAATTTTCTGAGATTGGTAATTAAAGCCTGTCGTAATTTCAATATTGGGGCATCCTCAATTATCTAAATAATAATAATATAATAACCTAGCCTCAGATTTTCCCAGTGCAATCGACCTCACCCCACAGCTTTTCTAGTGAAATAAAAAAATACTACAATTTCCATGCTCCAAGTATCCAGTCTAGGAGGGGGACAGAGTTAATTTTGGGATATAGAGTTAGGTCCAAATGTTTAAAAGGCCCCAACATAGACCTTGATGAAGTATCAAGAAAAATTCTTAGAACAAACTCCTGTCATCCCTGCATAAAGCTTTTGCAGAGGTTAGAAGAGAAAACAGCAGAAATGAAGTCATAATGAGATCATGGGACATCAAGTGCCTTTATATGCAGGCAAAGGTTCTTTTGCTGTTCATGTAAACAAGAGCCAGGGAAGTGATGGTATTGGTAGCCCACACAAAGGGAGACTATTGTGTAACTTTTGCCATTGTCCAAGACACATTAAGGAGACATGTCAGAAAATTCACAGCAAATCTGCTGACTGGAAACCTGATAAGTCATAGTCTGACCAAGATAGCCATGGCTACAATGCTGCTATAAACAGCAAACCAACCTCTGAATCTGCACCTTTCAGCATAGGACAATTAAAAGTGCTCCAAAAAAATGTTCGCTTCATGCTGTTTTTATCAGAGCCAGATCAGCAGCTGAAAAAACTGTTTTCCCAACATCGTTAAATAGCTAAAGTGAAACTGGACATGCCTGGGTGACAAACTCTGGCGCCATGGAACCTATGAATCACAATGCCTCATCCTGGAAAACACAAAATGCAGATTGCAGATGGATCATTATTCAGTGTTTCCTGCATGCCTCTATCAAAGCTTCTAAATATTTAACCCTCGAATCTGTCCTTTGTTTCAATTTTGTCATTATCTATCACTAAAATCACCAATGACCATAAATCTGTTGCAAAGTTTTCCCATCCTGATTTCAGGACCAGGTCTTGGGGAGGACAATTGGCAATGCTGAGGAGTGCACAAGTCTCTATCTAACTACAAATCCTAGTTCTCCTGGAATTCAAATTTAAACAGTGGACTGTGCTCTGTCCTAAAAGCAAGTAATAGGGTATCTGTATCTGTCAAAACCCTTGACGATGTTCTTTTAGATTAACCATCACACGCAAAGTTGTTTCCATCCTTGTTCATCAATAAAAAATACAAATTATTCCACTGTGAATTCTGTCAACTTGCAAAACACACACGAAACTTGTTTCCTAATACACACTTATCAACCTTCTCATCCCTTCTCAATGTTTGGGGCCCACCCCATGTTACACATGTCTCAGGCACTAGGTGCTTCTTCACATTTGTAGATGATCACACAAGAACTTGGGAGTATCTTACAAAAGCAAAATCTGAAGATGGATGTATGTTTCAGAAATTTAGCCCAACATCGTTAAATAGCTAAAGTGAAACTGGACATGCCTGGGTGACAAACTCTGGCGCCATGGAACCTATGAATCACAATGCCTCATCCTGGAAAACACAAAATGCAGATTGCAGATGGATCATTATTCAGTGTTTCCTGCATTGCCTCTATCAAAGCTTCTAAATATTTAACCCTCGAATCTGTCCTTTGTTTCAATTTTGTCATTATCTATCACTAAAATCACCAATGACCATAAATCTGTTGCAAAGTTTTCCCATCCTGATTTCAGGACCAGGTCTTGGGAGGACAATTGGCAATGCTGAGGAGTGCACAAGTCTCTATCTAACTACAAATCCTAGTTCTCCTGGAATTCAAATTTAAACAGTGGACTGTGCTCTGTCCTAAAAAGCAAGTAATAGGGTATCTGTATCTGTCAAAACCCTTGACGATGTTCTTTAGATTAACCATCACACGCAAAGTTGTTTCCATCCTTGTTCATCAATAAAAAATACAAATTATTCCACTGTGAATTCTGTCAACTTGCAAAACACACACGAAACTTGTTTCCTAATACACACTTATCAACCTTCTCATCCCTTCTCAATGTTTGGGGCCCACCCCATGTTACACATGTCTCAGGCACTAGGTGCTTCTTCACATTTGTAGATGATCACACAAGAACTTGGGAGTATCTTACAAAAGCAAAATCTGAAGATGGATGTATGTTTCAGAAATTTAGCCCAACATCGTTAAATAGCTAAAGTGAAACTGGACATGCCTGGGTGACAAACTCTGGCGCCATGGAACCTATGAATCACAATGCCTCATCCTGGAAAACACAAAATGCAGATTGCAGATGGATCATTATTCAGTGTTTCCTGCATTGCCTCTATCAAAGCTTCTAAATATTTAACCTCGAATCTGTCCTTTGTTTCAATTTTGTCATTATCTATCACTAAAATCACCAATGACCATAAATCTGTTGCAAAGTTTTCCCATCCTGATTTCAGGACCAGGTCTTGGGGAGGACAATTGGCAATGCTGAGGAGTGCACAAGTCTCTATCTAACTACAAATCCTAGTTCTCCTGGAATTCAAATTTAAACAGTGGACTGTGCTCTGTCCTAAAAGCAAGTAATAGGGTATCTGTATCTGTCAAAACCCTTGACGATGTTCTTTTAGATTAACCATCACACGCAAAGTTGTTTCCATCCTTGTTCATCAATAAAAAATACAAATTATTCCACTGTGAATTCTGTCAACTTGCAAAACACACACGAAACTTGTTTCCTAATACACACTTATCAACCTTCTCATCCCTTCTCAATGTTTGGGGCCCACCCCATGTTACACATGTCTCAGGCACTAGGTGCTTCTTCACATTTGTAGATGATCACACAAGAACTTGGGAGTATCTTACAAAAGCAAAATCTGAAGATGGATGTATGTTTCAGAAATTTAGCCCAACATCGTTAAATAGCTAAAGTGAAACTGGACATGCCTGGGTGACAAACTCTGGCGCCATGGAACCTATGAATCACAATGCCTCATCCTGGAAAACACAAAATGCAGATTGCAGATGGATCATTATTCAGTGTTTCCTGCATTGCCTCTATCAAAGCTTCTAAATATTTAACCCTCGAATCTGTCCTTTGTTTCAATTTTGTCATTATCTATCACTAAAATCACCAATGACCCTAAATCTGTTGCAAAGTTTTCCCATCCTGATTTCAGGATCAGGTCTTGGGGAGGACAATTGGCAATGCTGAGGAGTGCACAAGTCTCTATCTAACTACAAATCCTAGTTCTCCTGGAATTCAAATTTAAACAGTGGACTGTGCTCTGTCCTAAAAGCAAGTAATAGGGTATCTGTATCTGTCAAAACCCTTGACGATGTTCTTTTAGATTAACCATCACACGCAAAGTTGTTTCCATCCTTGTTCATCAATAAAAAATACAAATTATTCCACTGTGAATTCTGTCAACTTGCAAAACACACACGAAACTTGTTTCCTAATACACACTTATCAACCTTCTCATCCCTTCTCAATGTTTGGGGCCCACCCCATGTTACACATGTCTCAGGCACTAGGTGCTTCTTCACATTTGTAGATGATCACACAAGAACTTGGGAGTATCTTACAAAAGCAAAATCTGAAGATGGATGTATGTTTCAGAAATTTAGCCCAACATCGTTAAATAGCTAAAGTGAAACTGGACATGCCTGGGTGACAAACTCTGGCGCCATGGAACCTATGAATCACAATGCCTCATCCTGGAAAACACAAAATGCAGATTGCAGATGGATCATTATTCAGTGTTTCCTGCATTGCCTCTATCAAAGCTTCTAAATATTTAACCCTCGAATCTGTCCTTTGTTTCAATTTTGTCATTATCTATCACTAAAATCACCAATGACCATAAATCTGTTGCAAAGTTTTCCCATCCTGATTTCAGGACCAGGTCTTGGGGAGGACAATTGGCAATGCTGAGGAGTGCACAAGTCTCTATCTAACTACAAATCCTAGTTCTCCTGGAATTCAAATTTAAACAGTGGACTGTGCTCTGTCCTAAAAGCAAGTAATAGGGTATCTGTATCTGTCAAAACCCTTGACGATGTTCTTTTAGATTAACCATCACACGCAAAGTTGTTTCCATCCTTGTTCATCAATAAAAAATACAAATTATTCCACTGAATTCTGTCAACTTGCAAAACACACACGAAACTTGTTTCCTAATACACACTTATCAACCTTCTCATCCCTTCTCAATGTTTGGGGCCCACCCCATGTTACACATGTCTCAGGCACTAGGTGCTTCTTCACATTTGTAGATGATCACACAAGAACTTGGGAGTATCTTACAAAAGCAAAATCTGAAGATGGATGTATGTTTCAGAAATTTAGCTCAATAACAACCAAGCTTTTTTATCATGAATCATGTACACAGACAAACCATTGATCTTTAAATCCTTCTTAAATGGTTTCACCTACAGATTTTCCTGGATTCCCCCTCCCTCTAGAGATAAAGCTACCTTCTGTATGATCTAGTCTCTTAATTAGGGCCTGCATACCTTATAACTGTTCAGTAAAATTTTCCCTTAAGCTTGAACTATACCTTTTTGTCACAAATAACATTCCAGAACTCCCCTGTTACATCCACCCATTTGAATCCTATGGCTTACATCCCCTACTATTTCTTTGTCTAAGCTAGGATTGATACACTTCTTTGTTAAACTTATATTTCATATATTGTCATAGTTCCACTGAAATGAAGGTCATATGCTTCCAACATTTGTCTTTCATCTCTAATTTCCTGTTTATTTTTATCAACCAGACAACTAGGACTGTATCATTTGAAAAAAAAAATGCATTGTATATAGTGACGCACCCATTGTTAAATCTCAATATGTTTCATATGCCAACTTGTCACCTAGATATCATGCTTTCATTTCTAGTTTGTCTCAGATAACAAGCCCACATAATGTTCATGAAGCCATGAAAGATCCAAATTGGAAAGAAGCTATCAGTGCAAAAATTTGTGCACTCAATAAAACTAGGACTTCGAACATCACTGGTGCAGGGGTAAGAGATTATATTCAATATCAAGTATAATGTAGATGGGAGTGTTGACAGATACAACACAAGACTTGTTGCAAAAGGTTATGTTCAAGTCTACAAGGTTGATTACCTAGAAACTTTTGCACTTGTAGTGAGGAGCAAACCTAAATACAATTTGAGTTCTATCCTTAGAATCAAATCTTGATTGGCCACTACACTAATCAGATGTTAAGAATGCTTTCTGAAAGAGGATCTGGAAGAGGTAGCAATCTATTGAAACTCCAGCAAGGTTTGAAAACATGACCAATGCCACCAAAGTGTGATAGCAGAAAAAATCTCAATATGGTCTCAAACAATCATCTAGAACTTGGTTTGACCAATTAACATGCCCTATCAAAAGATGGGTTTATATTCAGGGGCAATTAAATTATATCCCATTTATAAGCTAAAATCACCCTCATTGTAATCATTGATGATATTATCCTCAAAGGAGACAATCATGAAGAAATAAAAAAACTAAACTCTTCTAGATAACGAATTGGAAATAAAAGATCTTACCAACCAAAAATACTTCCTTGGTATAAAGAGAATCTCCAGATCTATTTAATTCTATTCTTGGTTTTAGTTTTAAAAATTGTCCTATAAAAGTAATATGAAGAATTGTTTTGCAAAACAAAATATACAAAAACTTGTTTGCTATTTAAAAAAATAATTGAAAATTATAAAATGTAGAAAACATTTTTGGCGGTTTTTTTAAGTTTCAAATCAAACAATAGCCATGGAGATAATGCACCCAATCATTTCTGCATCTTGATTCCGAGTCA
Organism: Canavalia ensiformis; assembly: GCA_026541065.1. Taxonomy (NCBI): domain Eukaryota; kingdom Viridiplantae; phylum Streptophyta; class Magnoliopsida; order Fabales; family Fabaceae; genus Canavalia; species Canavalia ensiformis. The sequence continues at coordinate 43,053 of JAMKYM010000130.1, read as the reverse complement.
TTTCCTTCATGTTCACATGCATGACTCCATCGAACTTATTAGGGTCTAAGATAACAATGATTATCTCTTGTTATTGGACTAGTTTCCAAGCAGCCCATCATTGTCAAACATGATGTCAAAGTTGTCCATACCAAGAAATTAAGGAACTTACCAAGTTCTCAACATCTTCCATGTTAAAATCATAGAGGACATAGTCACATATGCTGCTGAAAGTGATAAGGTCTTGCAAGCATAGTTCTATTGATTCTAATAAAACCATTGCATCCCCAATGCCTTTGACATCCCTAGTTTTACTAGCAACTTACCTTCCAACCTATAACAACAAGAAACAGTCCATATGACCAGAGAACAAGACAAGTTGTGTTCATAAATTGAAGTTTACACATTTTGATCTGTTACACGGGTGGAATAATGTTGAGCAGCAAATAGAGGGCAGATCATGAGATTAGTGAAGATGGCTAGAGTGGGAAAGTTGTTAGAAGGGTTTTGTCATTATTAACATTTATGCAATTATTAATGAAAACAGTTTTCTTCAATTGTTCTGAGTTTTTTATAGAAAACAAACACAAACAATAAAAAGTTCTTAGTTTTTATTGTTAAAACAGATGAATAAATGTTCTTTTATAGAAGACAAAGAACAAAAACAATAAAAAGTTCTTAGTTTTCTATTGTTAAAACAGATTATCAAAAACAGATTACAAGAACAAGAACAAAATAAAGGGCCAATGAAGTTATTTGGTGAAAATCAATCAACAACCAGCATTGCAAATAATTCAGTTTGTTGCGACAAAACCAAGTACACGGAGATGAATAGAGACTTAATTAGAGAAGATTGAAGAAGGAATCATCAACCCAAACTACAGGCTCAAACCTTCAAACTGCTGACATACTCAGAAAGCCTTTACCAAGTGTCACCTTAGAAAATTTAGGTGGCATTTGGTTTGTGAAAATGTTTTCTGTTTTCATTTTTATTTACAAAAATACCATCTTATTTTCATTTTGTTTTCTATTTTCAAAATTTTGTACAAAAACAGTAAAAGAAACGTTATTTCTATGTTGACTGCTTTCGGTACAAAATTTTCAAAACAGTAAACGAAATTTAAACAATGTGACATTTTTGTAAATAAAAGTGAAAATAAAAAATGAAAACAAAAAACATTTTAGCAAACCAAACGCTACCTTAAGTTCCAAGTTGGGGTTGATGAACATTTACTCCCAGCTTGGGGGGACATGAAGATTCTGGACAGTGCTGATCAGGCAGTAAAGATTATGGACAGTTCTCATCAGGACATCAAGTTAATAGGAAATATTATAATTTATTCCTGTATCAGATAATATTTTTAGGATCTTAAGTTTTTCCTTATTTAGTTAGGCTTGTCTCCTCCATTTATTAACACTGTATAGTCCAATTATATCCAATTCTAGTGCACCAAATCTGGGCCCAGAAATCATAAGTGAATCTTCCCATCTCCTTTATATATTGTATCATTCAGTTACAGTACAATAGAGAGCAGTGAATTCAATCATCCGATTCTTTAGATACACCTGTACCATAATTGATTTGTCCTAGAAGCAAGACATGAGAACTTAACCAGGTCAACTCAACAGTTTTGTAAATAGCATGCATTGTAGCAAACATAGTTTGAAAAAAAATTAAAAAAAAGATCAGCATAAGATGCCCAAAACCATATGACAAGCATGACAGAGCATGTATAAGGTCACCCCCAACATAACAAAGTCAAAAGCAACTCAGAACTATATATATCCAATAGAAGAGGCACCCCCAACAAAATTCAGGTCAATTCATTGAAATTCTATTTATCAAGCAGTATGAAAAAATATTTAGGAATCCTCAAGTTTTCAAATTTTTAATATATATACCATTTCCTCCAGCAGCTGACTGAATACTCAAATTGCCCCCCCCAATTACAATCCTTGTTTTTTTTTACTTTAGTTGGGGGAAAATTAGCTTTCTCAATTTTACACTGTAATTCTTTAAAAAAGGGGTTTCGCTTTAAGAAAATTATTTAAATCCACATATGAATATATTTTAATTGCGTTTTCATATTAAAATAAACTTGTTTAGTTTCTAATACAAGGATATCTTTGAGGACAATAAAAGTCAATCAAACTTAAACATTGAATGCAAAATATATTCACAATTGATTATAGAGTATTCATGAATTATTATATCTAAAAATAAGGATAAGATATTCACCAAAAAAGAAAAGAAAAAGAGAGCCAAAACAAAGAATCCGTAATCATCAGTTATAGTATACCATCTTCATGACACTTGGGTAAACTGCCTATTAAGTTATTTAAATGTTTCAAACTTTCTTAAGCAAAATCATATAGCCAAGTAAAATTGTTTGTAGAGAAGCTATTATTGTAAATTACCTGTTGAACATCTGATAAGAAAAGTGTAGGTGATTGTTCATAAGCTCGCCCTTCCATCCTTGAGTTTATCACACTAAAGTCAAATACACTTTCAGGTTTCATTCCTTGGAAATTTTCAAGCAGCACTTTACATAGTGAACCAAACTTTTCAGAAGCTAAGATATTGCAAAACACACGCTGACACCTCTCAGTTGCACCATGGCCATCTGACTCACTAGAAAATCCATTATGCATAACATTTGCATGTCCATTAGCTTCACTTTGTAATCTATGAGACAACCATTCAAATTGTGAGGAGCATTCTTGATCATCCTTGTCAACTTTAAACGTTTCCTGCAGAAAAATAAAATGGAAAATAAAACAGAAGGAACAAAAGTGAATTTGGACAAGTTGTGTAAGCAGGATATATGTAGTTCTAATTGTAGGACCAACCGTTACTATAGTGGCACAATTAATTTTAGGATGATTGACGAGTGCTTCTCTTATGCACCAGTCCATGCCACCATTATCTTTGCCTAATGAATGATATAAATGCTTCAGTACAACATTTCCCCAATGTCCATGTGAATAATCTTTTGAAGTATTGCCAACAGCTAAATCACATGGTTTCTTCATCACCTGCAACCAAAAGAAAATTTCAAATACAACTTTGTAGAAAGAAACAGGAAAGAGTTGTTCAAAAAAAAAAAAAACACACAAAGTTTGTGCTTGATGTCAGGTATGGACCAAGGCCAGAACCATCACATGCTATATTGTGCAGTACGAATATACTATAGATTAAGGCCAAATCTTATCTCTTCCCATCATTCAAATGCAAATACTTGTAACTAGAAACAAAATAATGAAACTCAAGCAAAGTGATGCGGGTAGACAAAAGTAAACCCCCACAGCTGGACTACTTACATGAAATAAAAGAAATTATTTGTAATGTAGGATTACAAAAAGGAAAACATTGTATCCCCCTTTCTTCCTATCCTATCCCACTCAACACCTCCACCTACTCACCCACCCACCCCCAAAAGATAAATAGATAAAACCAATTCTATTCAAATAAATTACAAGTTTTGGCTACAAATAAGCAATGAGTCTTCATTTCTTACCCCAACCCTCAAATTAAACATTTTAAAACACACAATCAGTATCATTTTCTCCTTAACCTTGAATGCTAAACTACCATTATTAATAAAATCATTGAAAATCATGGCATTCCTGCATAAATCAAGCAATTTTGCCCCTTCCTACAGCCAAAGTTCAATGGGATCTAGCTCCACTCAACAAATCCAAAGCTCCCTGTAAATTACTTGTCTAATATCCAGTATTTTGAAAATACAGCGCAGATGGCAATTCAACTTCTAAATCATTTAAGTACATAACAATCTTCATTTAACAGAGTAAATACAGGAGGATTTGACCTTAGCACAATAGCAATGCCAAACACAAACTTTGTAAATTAGTCATCTCTTGTCATCGGAATTTTAATGCATGATCCATGACCAATACATTTAAAATACATCCTTTCCCTAGTGTCTGAACTCTGAGTACACTGCTCAAAGTGGCAACTCCATTTTGAATTAATAAATTTTAACTCAATGGACAGCTGCTCTTAAGCACAGCATTAATGAAAAAGGAAAAAACCAATCTTCAGATTCTACCATGTGTGGACGTTCTCATCCTCAACTTTGTCCTTAAAAGTCACAAATTTAATCAGTACAAACCTACTAAAATGTGAATCAACTGCATCTCAGGGTGGGGTTAGTTAGGCTATTCTTGTTTCTTACAAACATTAGGCATGCTTATTGAATTCAGATTGTGTGTGTCTCTAAATCCATATTTATAAAGCATTAACAAAATAAGATCATACCAACAGAAACATCAACAGCATTTGGTATTTCTTCCACAATAACATTAGCATTTTGCTTTATGCTTCACTCAGGTTAATAAATCTTCTATAAACTCATTATCATGGATTTAGAAGCCAGTGTAGGAAACCAAAGATCAGAAACCTGATATCTAAGGTTAGAACCAATGTCTTAGGAAGCAGCTAAAGAACCAAACACTCCATCCCATCCATCCAAATATAGCCAAAGAGTAAAAACAACCATAAATAACGATGAAGGTAATATCTCTCCACAGTCAAAACTTTTTCCTCAATGTGACTAAAACAGCTATAAATAATTACAAGGGCAACCCATCCATATAAAACAGAAATACCCCTTCATATCAGCATTGTCGCAGATTATTCCATAACTACAAGTTATAGGCACATGCCTTTTTCAAGCTGATTGACCTCTTTCCTAAGCTTTCACAAGTGCCTACATAAACCTACAATTACAAATCTAGCAGCTTGCACCTCAAACAATTCTACATAATGCACAAAACCTCTTATGCAAAGGAACAAATATAGCAATAGAGAACCACAACAGGCTCAGATGTTACAAAGCAGTAGAGAAAACCTGGTCTGACAGGTGACTTGCAGCTTCCACAAATTCTCTGCTGTTTTCCTGGACTTTACTTTCTGAGCTCGACTTTACATGTTTGCGCCTCTTGTAAGTTCGAAAACATTCAATTGCACCAGAGTCCCCCTCAGCAACACCAAATACATGAGCAATTGCCATTCCATTTTTCAAGCACTGACCCTCCTTACCTTCAGCAACCCTATTCCCATCAGAAATTACCACATCTTTATTTACAGCTTCATCCTTGGAGCCCTGAACTTCTCTACTGTCAGCAACACCATTCCCATTAGCAATTGGCACCTCATTATTTACAGCATCATTCTTTGAGCCCCAGAGTTCTCCCACTTCAGCAACACCACTTGTATCAGCAATTGTCACCCCAATATTTACAGCCTTGTCCTTCAAGCCCCAAAATTCTCCATCTTCAGTAACACCAATCCCATCAGTAATTGCCAATCCATTTGTTTTAACTTCGTTCTTCAAGACCCACACTTCTTCACCATCAGCAACACCATTCCCATCAGCAATCGCTACCCCATTATTTATAACTTCATTCTTCAAGATCCAAACTTCTTCACTTTCAACAACACCCTTTCCACCTTCAATTGCCACCCCATTATTTACAGCTTCACTCTTCAAGTCCTGAACTTCTTCACCTTCAGCAACACCATTTCCACCTTCAATTTCTATCCCATTATTCACAGCTTCCTCCTTCAAGCCTTGAACTTCTTCACCTTGGGGAACACCATCTCCACCTTCAATTTCCATCCCATTATTTACAGCTTCATCCTTCAGGCCCTGAACTTCTTCACCCTCACCAACACCATTTCCACCTTCAATTGTCACCCCATTATTCACAGCTTCAAAATCCAAACTCCGAACTGGTCCAGCCTGATCTGCATTCTCAGCATTGCTAGTCCCATCCTCAGTTTCCATCAACAGAGAACCTCACTTTCCAAAGTCTCACAGCACAAAATTAGGGTTTCGCGGCAAACAGATCCAAAATTTCTCCAAGAGTTGTAGTTCACCAACTCCACAGAGCAAAAACGCTGACAACCCAAACACCAAAGTTAATAATACACTTCAAGTTAAATATAGTCCACTCAGTGTCCACAACAACCAAACAAACCAAAAAAAAATGAACACTGCAACTTCGTTCAGGTAGAAATAAAAAACTCAAGTGAACAACCAACACAAACAAAGCACCAAGACGCTCTAGTGACACAAAATTTGGTAAATACACACAGACTAAAAAAATAAACTAAGCATCCCAAAAGCCTTAATGTTAATAATATTTATATATATAATTTTTTTTTGGCAATCTAAGAGGTCACTTACCGAGAAACGAAAGAGAAATAGCGAAAGGAAATTGAAGAGTAAGAAGAGGGAGGTGCGGTTACTGAGATTGGAGGAAGTGGCTTAAGTAATGGGAATTCAAAGAAATCTGAGTTTGTGAGGAACTTGTTGGCAACTTGCAGCAGTAGCAGAAGAAGGAGCTCCTGTCTTTCTGTCTCTTATCCTTGCAGTTTTTTTTATTTGAAATGAAATTGAAATGTTTTGAAATTCAACCGTCTCTCTTTCGCCGGTCATTTCTTTTCTCCCTTTTCTCGTTTTTTTTTTCCCCCTAATGATAAGAAAGCACGTAGTTGTGCTTGGGCTTGGAGAAAGCCCATAAATCGCTTTACTGTTTGTGCAAACGGAGAAAAAAAAAACAAGTAAAATAAATAAATAAAATATTATTATTTAGATGAATAAAAAAAAAGTTGTTTTTTTATTTTATACATAAAAATAAAGTGGAAAGAAATAATATATTAAATGTAAAGGCATTTCATCTTAATATATTCGAAGAAGAATTTTTTATTTATTCATTATTATTTATTTATGTAAAATTTATTATTGTTTATTAATACTTATTTATATTTTATTTATTTTTAAAATTAAAAATATAATTTAATATTATTATTAGAAAAATTATATTATTATTATGCATATAATATTTTTTATAATATATTTTCCTATTATTTTATACATAAAAAATACAATGCATTTATATTTTATTTAGAATAATTTTCTGCTATCTTTCTTTAAAAAAAATAGAAAAGAAAGAAAGAAAAATATTTTCTCAAGATAATATTTTGGGCGAAGCAAAAAAAAAGCACGAAAGAGATCATAAATAAAATCATAAAATCTAAAAATATTTTTACCTTTGATCTATACATAATTTGGGAAAAGATAACTTAAAGGTGTGAATTCTACTATCAAAAATTTAAATTTCTCCCTTCCTCGTATCACAAGTACCCCATCAATTAAGATGCAATATTGGGAGGAAGAAGAAAAAGCATAATTACAGATACATTATCTATTAGACACATTAAAATACCACATATTGTATAACTTTTTAACCTAGTCTCGATCTTATTTTTTTTATAACAATGTCAAATTCTTTTAAAAGTACTTCTAATAAATTATGCTTACATAAAATTATTTTTAAAAATGACCTATTATTTCCTCTTGTATATATTTTCTTACACAATAAATTGTACATAAATCTTATAACAAATTATACATAAAAAGAAAATATAACTTGAGTTCAATTACTGTTAATAACATAATCACTTTTATCAAATATGTTTAATAAATAATTTGATATTTTTTCCTAAATAACATAATATTATGTTATTTATTATGATATATATTTATTAGATCTGAATCTAATTCACATGTACTTTACATTATGATATAGAATCTAATAAATTAAAGTTTACAATAAATAAAATTATATTATAATATATTATTAAAAGGTTGAAATATTTATTTCAATATTTTTAAAAAAATTTATTGCATAAACTTTTTTATATTAAAATATATATTTTTATCATATTTTTAAGATTGCCTTACTTTGTTAAAAATTATACACCTTCATTATACTTATTTTATTTTAATCATCAACATTTAAAAAATTAACCCTAATAATTAATTATTATTTCAATTTTATTCTATAAATAATTTGTAGATTAGAAAATAAAAATAATATTAAAAAATTTTAGAACAAAATATAACATATAATATAACAAAGTACTATCTGAATCAATTATATCTAAAAATTAATAAAAAAAGTCAACTAATAATTAAGCTAATATTAAATTTGAGCATAATATTTCAAGGTTAATTTTTTTTATTATCAAAAAAATAGACTATTAGTTTAAATTAAGTTTTTTTCAATAACATGTGTTATATCATATAATATATATATATATATATATATATATATATATATATAATTAAAGAAGGGTGCATGGAAAGCATAATTTTAGTATTTTAATTTTTTGTCAAATTATTTATCATAAAATTTATTTATTTTTAAATATATTTATATGAACTATTAACTTTATTTAAAGAAGTCTTTAAACTTTTTTTATTAATTAATAAGAGTTAAGAAAGAATAATAATAAGAAATGAATGAAATAAAATGGAGGATCTTCTACTTACAAAAGGATACAAATGTTATTTTTCTATTTTTCGTTGTTATCTTATTTTTTATGATGTTATCTTTTTTGAGTCTGGCATGTTCTTTAATCCTTTGTCTACATCTACATCCTCTATTCCTTCAATTGTGTTCTTGTCCCTTCAAAGTATATAAACATTGACAGTTGTCTTTAACACCACCATCAACAAATGATAGAGCATTACTACTAATTAACCTTTGGAGCCACCTCATTCTTCTTCTTCGACCTTGCCTCCTTAAATTAATCTTCCTATTACAGTTCGTAAAAGTATATGTTCTACTCGTAATCCTTCCTTTCATTATATCAATATCAATTACCATTATTTATCTCCTTTCCATTACATTTGTCTCTCATCTTTGTCTTCTATTTTTGTTTTTAAGTCTTTAAATGAGGCCTTTAGTCATTCTGATGGGAAACAAACTACGCTTGATGAGATGAGTGCTTTTCAACAAAATGGTTCCTAAGAATTGGTCCCTCTTCCTTCTGAAAAGTCGGTTGTGGGTTGTGGATGGGTATACATTATCAAAATTGGTCTTGATGGCAAGGTGGACCAGCTCAAGGCTTACCCAATAGTTAAAAGTTACATATAGATCTTTGGTTTAGATTATGGTGACATTTTCTCGACCAAGATGGCCTCTATTAGGATCTTTCTATCTATAACCGTTGTTATTCATCATTGGTCCCTTCACCAGTTTGATATCAAGGATGCATTCCTTTATGATAAATTTATTGAAGAAGTTTATATGGAGCAACCTCCTAAACTTATTTCTTAGGAGGAGTCTTCGAGACTTGTCTATCATCTTTAGAAATCGTTATATGGTCTCAAATAGTCTTTGAGAGCTTAGTTTGGCCAATTTAAAACTGTAGTTTAGCAGTTTAGCTTGACTTAGAATAAAGTCGACTACTCAGTTTTCTTTCGTCATTCAATCACAAAATGCATTTACCTAATAGTGTATGTAGATGACATTATTATCACAAGTAGTGATCATCGTGACATTGTAAAGGTAAAAAAATATCTTTGTCTCCATTTTCAAACAAAAGATCTTTGAAAACTTTGATACTTCTTAAGGATAAAGGTTACACTATCCAAGAATGACATTATGATTTCCCATAGAAAGTATGCAATGGACATCCTTGAAGAAACTAAATTGATGAGTGCCAAATATGTTGATACTCCTATGGATCCTAAAGTCAAACTTTTATCGGATTAGGGGAGCCACTTTCAAATACAGACAGATATAAAAGATTGGTTGATAAGTTAAATTATCTCACTATCACTCATCCAAACTTTTCCTTTGCAATTAGGGTGGTAAGTTAGTTTTTTTAACTCTCCATGTGAAGGACATTGGGATTTCGTAACACATATCCTCAATTATGTTAGAGGAAGTTGAAGCAAATGTCTCTTATATGAAGATAAGGGTCATACCCAAGTTGAAGGACATTTAGATGCAGATTTGGCAAGTTCTTCCTTTGATAAAAGGTCCATCTCTAGTTATTTCATCCTTATTGGTGGTAATTTAGTTTCTTATAAAAGTATGAATCAAAATATTATTGTAAAATCTAGTGTAAGAGTAGAGTATCGAGTCATGACTTTAGCCACTTATGAGCTCATTTGGCTTAAATATTTACTTAAAGATATGAGATTTGATGAGATCGGTTAAATGAAACTTATTTATGATAATCAAATAGCACTACATATTGCCTCAAATCTTGTATTCAATGAGGGAAGCAAACATATTGAGATATATTGTGACTTTATAAGAGAGAAGATCTTATCTAGAGATATCATTACTAGTTTTGTCAAATCCAATGACCAGTTGTCATATATTTTCACTAAATCTTTGAGAAATCCTAGACTTAGCTCAATGTAACAAACTTAATGCATTTGGTTATATCTTTAGCTTTAGGATGATTTTTGTATTTTTTGTAAATAGGATAATGATGTTTTAATTAGAGAAAGATGAAAACAAATAAATAGGTCATTATAACAACATTTTAATTATAGCAATGTTGTAATTAGAAGAATTTTAAGTGTGGTAATTAGGTTACCAAATATCTTTATAATTAACTCTTGTACCAACTATCCTATTGTAAATATATGCTCTATTGTCTAGTTGATATGCACAAATTCATTCAATGCCTTCTCATTTTTTTCTCTCAATAGAATTGAAATGTATTGTGAGGTACACAATATGGACATGGTGGCCTTAAAAATAATCGCAGAGGGTATACAGATAATGAAACATGATGGTATAGGGTGCTATGACCTTTCATTGTGAAATTAGGGAGTATATAAATCTAGAATAGTGAAAGAAGAGGAAAAACGGGTCCCAAATTATGAAACAAAGGGTGCATGATCTTGAAATTTAAAGGAGGAAGGTGCATGGATTTGAAATTTGAAGGCGGATGATGCGTGGACCCTGAAACTTAAAGGCAAAAGATATGTGGATCTTGAAATTAAAGGTGGAAGGTTCATAGACCTCGAATTTCAAAGGCGGTAAATGTGTGGATCCTAAGATTTAAAGGCAGAAGATGTGTATTCCCTAAAAATGCAAAAGCCAAAGATGCATAGACCCTTAAAATGGTAAGGATAAAAGGGTGTGTGGACCTTGAAAATGAAAAGGCGAAGGATGCATGGACCTTAGAGTGCAAAGATAGAGGTGCATATACTCTTAAAATGAAAAAGCAGAGAGTACACAGTTAAAAGCAGAGGATGCGTGGACCCTTAGAATGTGAAGACAAAGGATGTATGGACTCTTAAAATGAAAAGGCAGTAGGTGCGTAGATCCTAAAAGGAGAAGAGAGAGGGGCATGAATCCTTAAAATGAAAAGGAAGAAGGCGCATGAATCCTAAAAATGCAAAGGTAGAAGGTGCATAAATCCTGAAATTGTAAAGATAGATGATGCATAGATCCTTAAATTTAAACTTATATGCATGCATAATGGGTGCTAGATTTTTATGAGCAATCTAAATAAGTATGAAATATCAATGAATTTATGATTTCTATTTTACATCCTACGAAAATTGAGGCATGAACTCAAAATCCTAAATTAATCCATAGAATAAATATAAAAAGTTTTGATGATGTAAGAATCTATGACATTGAAAATTTTGACAATGTAATTACATTTTCATGTTATAATGGTGCAATATGATATAGATGCCTATTAAATTAAAGATTATTATAATGCAATGATGTATGATTAAAAACTAATGATAACACTTATCAAAATAAATGCCTTTCATATTTTTTATTTTAATTTTATAGAGATGATTTGGGATTGTTGTTCCCCGTGACATCATATGACCTAAAATTCATGGATGAGTGAGACTTCTTGATTTCATTTATCCATCTTTGTTTTTTCAACATTCAAGTATCTCTTTGTTTCGTCAAAATTAGAGTATCTAAGCTACCCTTAGTCTGCCCTGAAAATTAAATGAGTTAGAGCAACATGTTCTCACTTTCCACCATATAATATTTATTAAGTCTTAAATCAAGCATACTATAACTGTTGTGTATAAAACGTGATATAAAACTCTTGTCAAGTTTTACCCACAGGCAAGGATGCCTGTCAGTGTAGAAAGAAGGTATTTTAGGCCCTTAATATCGATCCCATAAAGACTATACCAACAATCCATGTATGAAATTAAATTATAACCTTTGAGTTCACCAATTAAGAGTTTTATGTGGATACTTTTTGGAATAAAATTTATATTGATAAAATGATAAATAAAAGAATATGATGCTAGTTATGGATTAACATGAGATTTTGGATCCCTTTTTTAACATTACTTCCTTTCCTCCCAAATCTCCTTTTCTTTTTATGAATGAGTTATACATATCAATTGCTAACCACCTACTTTAAGGCTACTACTCCTCCTTGATCTTGTAATAGCAGTCATAAGGCTACTACTCCTCCTTGATCTTGCATTAGCAATCATCTCCCTTCTAAATACTACCATCCTTGATCTGACAAGATAGATAGATCAAAGAGGCATAAAGTTTAAGATGTTAACTATGTGTGAGGCAATTAACTGGTTAGAAACTTAGGTTCTCGATTAATCCTCTAAGATCCTTAAGTTTAGTTACCTAGCAATTTTGTTAATTAGGAATGGTATGATTGGCTTCCCTAACAAACTTACAGATTAACAAGGTTAACTATGTCTTATCAATGGATTAAACACAACAAGGTAACACAGTTGTGGGAAATATATAATCATTCATAAAATATAGGGGGAAATGGGGTTCAAGCAAATTACATCAAAATATTTTCCAAAGTTTCATGAATTGGGGATTAGTTAAACATCATAAAAAATAACCCACAAATATTCGTAAATAAAAGAATACGAAATCGGGATGTCGATAATTCAATGGTTATTTTTTGTTTGTAACATTTGGAGATTTCCTTCTACCAAAATCCTACAAGAGGATGCCAAAGGGAGAACTAAGAATAGAAAGTCTAGAAATGATGGATTAGGGACAGGTAGGATATGCCTAGAATCTAGAGGGGCGTGCTCTTCGTTATGGAAAAGGTGTTCTCTAGTGGAAGAGGTGTGTTGTTGTATTAAATGGCGTGGCAGAGCCTCCCTTTAATAGATGCAGATTTAGGGTTTCCAACATCATGGACCGTGCTTGACTTGGCTTCCCTGCAACCATCACGACCGTTCTAGGTCTTTTGTAGCACCATATAGTTGATTGGAACGTCTCACACATCATTATAGCTGACATGGCACTATTTGCTAGCGCGTCAAATATTGGCATGAGCATACTAAGTTTGGCATGGTCATGCTACATCAACTTGGCACCGTTGTCCAGCCTTATGCTAGCATAGTCATGCTAGTCAACTGAGAGGCTATTTTTGTCTTTTTTTTTATATTCTTGTCCTTTTATGCCCTTTTTACCCCTTTTTTGGCTCGAATCTGTTTGTTTTTAAATTCTTTACTTGCTTGACCATTCTTGGTAAAAATAAGGATATTAGATGTAATTACAAGAGAATTATGCTAAATCATGCAATAATTATGCTTAAAAACCTGAAGATAAAGTGATAGAATCATCTCTTATCATATCTTCAAACATAAACAAGTAATAACCCAAGGAATGATAATGTAGCAAGTATAAAATCTAGAAAACCTTTTATTCAGCATGCAGTAGATAACATTATAAATTTACCATAATAGGAATAATTGATAATAATCCAATTAGAGTATTTTAGACCCCTGAGATCAAGTTTCATATCTAGAGGGGGTCACTTTGCCCATTGCCTCTCCTATGTATATGTTAATTCTTTTTCTTTTTATCCCTTATGATTATAAGCTTGTTTATAAACCTTAAATCTCCGCTTAGAGTTAATACACACACAAGAATCAAAAGATCTTTCACATGGTTAAGACACAACCAAAGGGAAAATCAATAGGTGAGATAAATGAAAGGAATAAAGGGTTTTCATTTATTTTCTTCAACATCACTTAGACTCTCAGACTTCTAAGTTATTTTACTTGGGTTCTTTATATTTCTTATTTTCCTTTCCATAAGTTATTCACTTTTCCTTCTTTTTCTTTTGCCCTTTTCCCTTTTTTGATCACATTTTTGTTCCCAAGCATTTTCATTTTATGTTACTTCTGTCTAAGGATACCTGCAATCATATCAATGCAGTTAGAGGTACTAAGGAAAAATATTTTATTTAGGCTCAAAGGGGGCACTAAGTAACATTTTAAGTCTATGTTCATTTAATAAAACCTAATTGCCTTTATCATTTTCCTGTTTATGCAATTTACTCATAAAAGCCTCGATCAGGTTGTAAAGCAAGTTCGAGAGTGTACAAGTTAGAAGGAAATCACTTAACAAAGAGAGAGATGTTGTGTGGAACCTTATTCAGGCCCAATCCTTTCACTAAGGTTATTCTAGAGTGAAACAAGATTATAGAGATCATGACTAATTAGCAACTATTTACATCAAGAGTTCCTATGTCCTTTTCAAATTCAATTAATATTCATTGCATACAAACAAAAGTTTTTTGAATCCAAAATCAACCAACAATCCAAAAATAAGGGTTATCGCATGGTACAAACATTTATAGAGAAATTTATAGGAGGGGTGTCATTCTTTAAACTTAAGCATATGACACCTTTTTATGTTTAGAAAAAATAATTTATTAAGGTGGATTTTTGAAAAATAAGAGGAGAGATATGCGATAAAATTTTTGAAAAGATAGTTTAGGGGGAAGAGGGTCTCCCTCCTCAAACTTAAGTATTTGCAAACATTTAATAGAAGATAGAGAAGGAGAGATAAAAAATAAGACTTCCTTAATGAAGAGGGAGAGGATCTTCCTTCTTAAACTTAGAGGTAGACTGTGCCTCTTGATATAGTCTCATTGGTTTTCAACACTTGGGAAAATAATCCTTACGCTTTCAAAGTTTGGCATTCTCGTATTAATGCATAGTTAGAGAATCAATATATCATATAAATACAAACCAGAGTCATTAGTTTTGTACAAAAAAAATAAAATACAATCCTAAAGATAATCCTAAGAATACAAATAATAAAAAGAAATAAAACAAATAAAAATAAATAACATAAATAAAAAATGCACAGAGATCAGTTACTAAGGAGGAGGGGACCCATATACCCTACAGTAACTATAGAAATGATGCTAATTGGGTGTCCATCCTTGTGAAGATCGCATCTTAAAAGGCTACCATTTGTACCAAGGTTGCCTCCTACAATGTCATGCAGTCTAATATGCGGCATCTTGCATATCTAGATGATTATAGAGCTTGTCCACCCATACTTATAGATTGTCGAGGTGATTGGAGATGGAGAGGACTCATGTAGGCTTGGCTTCAGGCATGTCGCCCTCCTTCTCTTCTTCTTCTTGCTTCTCTAGTCGGCGTTGCTGCGGTGGTAATGATGGTATGTTGTGGTTACAGTTCATGGGGTGTAAGGACAAGTTTTGTAGGGTCCTTACTAAGCCACTCCTATACACTACTAAGTGCCAAGCATGGTAATCAACTAGACCAAGTTGGTAGCCGATGGAAGCATGTAAAGCGGCATAGGGTAATCACATAAGATCTTATGTTGATGTAATTAGACTACCTTGCTTGATGGCGTTGGCCATTCCCTTAGCAGAACATGATAAAGAAATTTCCAAGGTTGACTCTCCTCCCTTTAACAGTAGCGCAAAAAAGGAAAAAGGTGTATCCATGAAATGAATTCAGTGTTGTCGTTCTTACCAAAGATCCCAACGGTGAACCACTGGTGGATGATGCATAGAGTCGGGTCTCGAATGACAGTGGATTTAGAGATCATGAGGTTGTAAGTGTAAGACCCTATGATCTCAAACCACAAGGCTCCCTTGACAAACTCCTCCAATATATCTATTAGAGCCTCCAAGTACTCTAGGGATAATATGTCCTAGGGCGTCATGAATCTCAATACGACGTTGAAATCCATGAGGATCTCCTTGAAGTGTTGGCCCTTAAATTGGTATCGGACGATGTAGGTAGACATGTTGTCCATCAAGGGGAAGCAATTGAGAGATGATAGGAACTCTAAGGTTGGCTCCCTATATGTAGGTTCTTGGATGAAGGCAGTTGTTGTCTACCCTAACCCATCCAGGTATCTTGTTACCTGGCACTTTATAACCAGCAGTTGTAAAACTTCCCGCTCCAAGTTGTGAATCAGGATAAAAGTGAAGTCAAGTAGTCTTTCTAAACGGGGTTGCATGATGGCAATCCTATAGGTGACGATATGATAGGCCAAGTCCTATGTGAGCTCATCCTTTGCGAATTGAGAGGAATTTTTCTACAAAATGAATAAAAATTAATGTTAGACCTAGGCCATGCTTACATCTCCTAAACACTTAGACAAATCCTCTAAAATCTTTCTAAACTCAAACTACTCCTAAAATCCAAAAATGTACACTATAATTAAACTTCTATCTTCGAAGTTTAAGTTAAATTAAGACAAACCCAACAAGCCCCACCATTAACACTAAGAGATCTTGTGTGGACCACCAAGGAGGAGGAAGAGCAGCCATAAAGACCCACCAAAACCATCACAAAAGTCTTCAAATGGTAGGATTTTACCTTATATTTTTCAAAGCTTTAAATCTTGTATTTATAGTTTGATTTCCTTCTTCTTGGTGGACCTTTCTTTAAGAATCTACGGATCCTTTTTGTTTGAACTTAGTGGAGCTCAAAATTTCCCTTGATGGTTAAATATGAGCATCATAAATTTTTTAGTGATTTTTAGCAGCTAAAGAGAAGTTTTGATGGATTAAAGTGATTCTAACAACCTTAGGAGAAATTTAATCAATTAAAATTTCTTAAAAATTAATTTCTATGCCTTGGAGTAGATTTAGTAGATCTAAAGTGCTCACTTAACCATTTTGGTTGATTTGGGTAAAAACATACTAAAATCAATAATACCAAGATCAAGAAAGAACAAATTAAGGAAAAAGAAACCTTGCTTTAGCCACCTAGCACTCTCCAATTAATTAGGGAAACTTAAGTTAAAATTTCAACTAATGTGTAAATTGGAACCTAAACAAGTTTAAAGAATGAATTTTAAATTTGAAAGAGATTTGGTAATGGTTGGGTACCATTTCGCCATGTTGGACAAAATTGGTAAGAACTAGTTCAAACCTTGCTAGAATTTAAGAGTGGATCTAAACGAGCTTAAAGAGATTATTAGAAATTAAGTATGAAGTAGAGATAAAAATATGAGCATTCGATCATGCTCACTAAACAAGGAAGAAAAGCCTTACAAATTTCTATGGTTGGTGTTAATTAATAACCTAAATTATAAATAGTGTAAATCACCTTTCTAAGAGAATAAAAATTGAACCATAAAGTCTTAGGACTGGAGAATGTGAATTCGGCCACCTAGGTAATAAATAAGAAAAGTAGGCTATTTTGGATGTTTAAAGATAACTAAATAAAACATGAGTAGAAGACTTTAAATTCATGAGTAAGGAGGAAAACAAGTAGGTTCATCAATAAAACAAATCTAACTAGCCAAGTTATTAGTCAAAAAGCATAAAACATATAACACTTAAACTTGAATTAAGTAAGTTATGCATAAGACATTCAATTTAAGGAACATAAATAGTAAATAACTAAGAAAGACCATTTGGCCAACTAGAGAGTAAGTTTTATATACCATAATCATAGATTAAAAATATTAAGAAGAACTTAATATTTAAGAAAAGGAAAGGTTGAGAGTTAACTTAAAAGGATGAGTGGACTAAGATCCTATAAGTGATTTATCATAAATCTTATGAATAATGCAAGATGGACATGCTATTAGAGGAAGTTTACATGTTGTCCAAGAAAGTTACATCAAACATAATCAAGAAATTCTTGATTAGAAGATTATTTTCTAATTAGAATAATAATGCCAAGTTGTAATGTTGCCTTATGAGTACACAAATATGAATATAAAGTGTATGAAATGTACTCTTTATTATTTAAAGAAGTGATGTGTTAGATGATTCTCATATGTGAATGATAGATATGATGATAGATTAGATTAGAGACTATATGTGCTCTATTGAATGATGCATGAAAATTAATGTGAATTATGGTTCTATGAGTGGATGAATTATATGAGAAATTAGATGATTTCGATGCTATATGTGCATACCATATTTGTTAAATATTTAGCATACATATTGTCACAAAGACTTAAAATGGAACCTAATAAGTCAAGAGATCACTAAAAAAAATTCTATGTGAAAATTTAAGACAATACTCTTACCATGCCATGTCACATGGCTTGTGCACATATGGAGGTCACAGAACTTTCCATATGGAAGCCATATGGCTTCAAGAAATTATGATGGTCACGACCATTTCAAATGAGCTCATGTCCTAGAATAGAAGGTAGAGTATATGGGAAGTGAAATATATTGTTTGACTAAGACTGTTAAGACTATGCCTTAAATTAAATTGTCACGGAAAGGGTGACTAATGAATGTGAATGAATTATGAGTAAAGCATGAATGAAATGATAGTCAAATTATATTAATGATGTAATGTAATATGATCTCAATAGAATGAAAGATGTATTAAACTAAGAATAAGTGCCTTCTATGCTTGTGATAGAAATTAGTTTCTACAATTGTGAAAGAAATCCACTTTAGCTAAAGATTTTCTAAAAATTAAAAGTGAATTTGTATGCACATCATGCTTCTAAATAAACTGAAGTGGCTGGTTTGAAAATGTTGACCCTATAATTAGGATAAAATCATACTGAGAAACTTAGTTTTTCACCTCTCTCCCACCATTTTCTTTCCCAGGCCCCAATAATGTCGTTCATGAAAGTGGTGGTATTCATAGAGATTGACAATATAAGTAGGATGGTTAGAGCTTCAGAATCTTTATGTCTAAAGCATTGATGAGAACTTATTCTCACCCAATAATGTATATTTTGTAAATATAACTGAATGAATGTACTCTAAATATTTAGTATGTAGTTTTTATCATAATATATATAATGTAGTATGTATATGATAATAATAGTTGTATATGTAGCTAGGTGTGTAAAGGCATAAATGCCTTAACTTAATTTAACTAAGTATGTATACATATGGATTGTGTAATTATAAAGTTTGTATAATTTCTGATATGTTTATATTTGTAATAACTTGTAATTTTGCTCAATAGAGAGAAGTAGAAAACCAATAAAAGACCATTAATGAATTAAACAGGGATGAGAATGTTCGTGTATTTATTTTTTGATATGACACTTATTCCGATGAGGCTTGCATTTTATACCAAAGTGTTTTAAAAAAAATTTATCGTATTTTCACCAATAATATTTTCTAAAGATTCTATATCATGAAGTAAGAATCTCATAATGGAACTGTGTGTATGACTTAAGCATAAAAACGAACTTTATTTTTAAGACGTTACACTACTGAAAGGATATGAGGTGGCATGCTAGGTTTACTAATAATGATGGAATGATGAAGCATCCAACAGATTTTAATACTTGTAATAAGTTCGACTCAAGTCACACCTTACTTGCATCAGAGCCACGAAATGTTTGTCTCGCATTAGTTACTAATGAATTTAATCCCTTTGGTACTCTAAGTGCCACATACAGTTTTTGGCCAGTTATTCGCATACCTTACAATAACCCCTATGGGTTTCTATGAAGCTGACATTATTTATCTTTTCAATGATAATTCCTAGTAAAAAATGGCAGGAAATGATATAGATGTTTTATTACAACATTTAATGAAAAAGTTGAAGGAGTAATGGAATAACTGTGTAGATTCATATGATGCTTTGTCTAAAGAGATATTCAAATTGCATACAACTTTGATATGGACCACCAGTGACTTTCCTGGTTTGGAAACCCTTTCTGGATGGAACTTGTGCGGAGGACTAGCTTGCCCAAGCTATAACTTTGACTCTAGTCCTTATTGCCTTTGCCATAATAAGAAATGGTGTTTTATAGGTCATCGTCACTTTCTTTATCAAGGACACAAATTTAGATTGAATAAAGCTTGGTTTAGTGGAAAACAAGATATGCATAACCCATCAAGAAAGTGATCTAGCTCTGAATTTTGGACCAGGTAAAGGATATTATAGTCACATTCGGTAAATAAAGTTGACATAGGCATAATAGGGAAAAGATCACATGGCAATAATCGTCTTTTACGAGATAGTCCTACACAGTGGAAGAGAAAAAACATTTTTTTATCTTCCAAATTGGGAACATAATTTGTTATGTCATATCTAAATATGATGCATATTGAGAAGAAAATGTATAGAAATATTATCTACACCTTGCTAAATGATGGTTTGAAGTCAAAGATCATATATTTACTAGACAAGACCTTTAAAGCATGGATGTTAGACATGACCTTTGGGCAAATGAAAATGGAAAGTATCCTTTAACTATATATACATTGACCAACCAAGGGAAGAAGACTTTCTTAACAACTTTAAGGAATGTCATTGTGCCAGATGATTACTCAAGCTACATTTCTAGATGCATTAATGATGATAATTTTCACGTAAACAGGATATTAAAAAGTCATGATTGTCATATGTTGATAGAGCAACTCCTATCACTAGCCATGAGGGTATCATTACCCAATCAGGTATCATCAATTTTGAATGAATTCTGCTCATTATTTAGAATATTATAAGGTAAAATTTTGAGTGTGGAAGCTTTAGAACAATTGCAAAATGACATTGTGATCACTCTATGTCACATGAAAATGTTATTTTCTCCTTCATTCTTCATTATCATGATTCACTTAACTACTCACCTCGTTGAAGAAGATAAGCTTGGAGGTCCTGTACATTATTGATGGATGTATCCTATAAATAAGTAATTGAATATGATTGTTTTTAGTTATGTTTTCTAGGACTATTATTTATCATATATTTGTCATCATTTAATAGGTACATGGGATCATTAAAGTCCTATGTGCGTAATAAAGCACAACTAGAAAGCTCTATAGTTGAAGGTTATTGAATGGAAAAGATCTTAACTTTTTGTTCAAGGTATCTAGATAACATTAAGACAAGATGGAATCTATCTCGCCGTGTTAATGATGATGTAAATAATATACAACCCCACAAATGAATAGTTAAATTGTTTCCACTAGTGAGAAAACCAATTGATGGTTCTTCATATTTCAAACTTATAACTATTGAAAGGTTGCAAGCACATTGACATGTGCTAACTAACTACTGTATTATTGATCAATATCTTCAGTAAGTATATCTATGTAAATGGCTTAGCAAAATTATCCTTAGCTATATTTATTAACTTAATGCTATATATAGACACTATAGAGAAATTGTGCAAAGGCAACCAAGAAGATATACAAGGAATGAAAATGATATAGATAAGAATGTTCATAGAGAATTTATTGGTTAGTTTTCTACTCATGTAGGTCAAACTCTAATTAATGTGTCAACTATAGGAAATGAATATTGGTAATATTAATATCAATAATTTTACAAATTTTCATTTAGATTTTTGAAAATGAAAACAACCTCAATGAAGAAAATAAAGTTATTCTTCTCTATCATACTGAAGGTCTTAAAATGTAAGCTATAAGATTCACTTCACAAAACATTAATGGATACAAATTTCAAACTTTGGCACAAGATAAGGGATTGAAAACTAAAAATAGTGGGTACTTTTGGTACTAGAAGTTACTCAAGCAATAATGATACTCAAATAAGATTTGAAGGGATGCCTTACTATGAAAAGCTTGTAGACTTTATTAAGCTTAGCAACAATGGCCTAATCAAGGTTAGTTTATTTAAATATGAATGGGAAAATACCATTATTCCTAAAGGCATGAAAATAAATAATTTGAGTTATACCTTAATTAATTTTTCAAGACTAATACACAGGGAGAAAATGAAGATGATTAACCATATATAAAAGCTTGTGAATCTCAATTGGATTATTATGTTGATGATTAGAAGGATAAGGTTAGAGTATACCTATTCATTTAAAGTCATGAAACTTGTATGACATGGGTGAATAAGATGAAGAAATGATGGTCTCTAATGGATCCTTTTCATCACATAACTTGGATCAAATTTTTACTGATGATATTGAATGTATAGAATTGGAAAGACCTATTATAAATGATGATTTGCAACTTCTATCATAAATCAAAATTTTGTTGATGATGATTATAATATGATTATATGATAATAATAGGTAAAAGTTATTATTTATTCTTGTTTATTGCAAACCTTTTATATAAATTTTTTTTATCTTATATTAATAATAACTTATGTGTTTTTCTTTGTTAATTGTTGTTTCATTAATTAACATTAACATTCTGATTTTATAGGAATGCCTAAGACAAAGAGGTTTAGTCATAAGGCTTATTTTACACTAGTTGCTGGTTCATTCATGTTTCAGTCTGCATCTCACTTATCAGCACAAAGTGAGCCTATAGGTGAAGGTTCCTTACGAAATTTTAGCATTGAAATTTAAAATATGGAACCTACACAAGATCTACCTCAAAACCAAATTCCTTAAGCAACTCCTAGGAGAAAGTCACATTAATATTAGATAGTTAATATGGTTTGTAAGTAGGTTAATACATTTTGTGTATGTTTGACTTTATCATTACTCTAGTATTTAATTCAAGAAATTAAGATCGAAAGGAGATATAGTGTAACACCCTAATAATAATATTCGTCCTACGTTTAAATCGTATCACAGGTTCATTATTAGTTTGTTACTTCATGATGCAAAACTCTTTTTGGAAAATACTTGTATTGAAAATATGATATAATTTTTCTTCTGAAACATTGTTAAAAGTGCGAGCCTCATCATAGTAATTAACGTAGCAGAAAATAAATGTTATGATGTTGTCACTTATGTTAATTTTGAAGACTTACATTTATTTTCTTGTCATCTTATACATTCATTTTCACAACAATATTTATATTATTAGTTATATAGGTAATATAACACATAGATAACAGTAAATTAAAGACTCATAGTATGTCCTTTAAACAAAACAAAGGCTTCAATGTCCTTCACAGGTTACAGAACACCCCCCAAGTTTTAAAAAATGCAAAACTCTCCTCTATCAAAAATATTCTTGTTTTGATGAGATGAGCAGCTTTTTCAGCCAACTTCGGGAGAGGGGTTGCTAGCCCTATCATCATCCCGAGCTTTTCACCGTCGGTCCCATGATTGCACGAGCCCTATGAACTAGCTCTTCCGTGTCCGCCGAACTGTACAAGAGAAGGTGATAGACATACAAGTTCAATTATTTCTCTTTAAAATAATACTTATCTGAAGTGTATAACATCCTAATAATGAATATCATTTTTACTCTTAAGTCACACTCTTGATTTCATTAATAGATTGTTATCTTATGATGCAAAATCTTTAGAAAATAATTATTTGTGAAAATACGATAAATTTTTTTAGTTTAAAACACTTTGATATAAAATGCAAGCCTCGTTGAATTAGCCATGGCGGAATGTAAACAATTAAGCGCTGTTGTGCACGCAATACTTGTTAACGTTACAAATTATTTCTTTCATTTAATTTTCTCTAGTAAGTAGTAAAATCGTTCAACACAACTCAAACATAAAACATTCATACATAATATAGTTATATAGTTCTTGATAATTGTACAGTCTTTATTTAAAACATACATAGTTAGGTCACTAGAGCCTTTATACACTTAGTTACATTCATTTCTTTACACACGAAATTACATACACACTTCTTTACATACATAATTATTTCTACATATTCACACTAACTATTCTACAAACTACATAGTAGGGAGTAAGAGACATTCATCCATCTATTTACAAAATGTACATTATTGGTATGTGATAGAGCCTAAGACCAAGAGGATCGATTTCTAGATCAACACAATAGGGGCCCAAGGATTTGGAGGGTCTACACCAAAAAGAAAAACAGGACACGTGGCAGCTATCAAGAAAATAAGACGGTTATGCACAACAAGGATTCTTTTATAATAGAAAAGATGATTGATAAGGAGGTGTAAGGGGAGAGAGAAGGGAGAGGAGAAAAAAACAGATTTGAGAGAATAGTAGCGGCCTAGGCTTGGGACCTGCAGCGTAACGAATGATAGGTTTTGTTCTCTAGATTCTTCTTCTTTTCTTACAAGTCGAACTGTGATAATGGGGCTGCTGATGCTCTTTCTAGATCTCATGGGGAGGCTAAATTTGCTTCATTATTATCTTATCCCATTTGGAGTGAGGGACGGGACTTGAACCATGGGGTGTCACAAGATCCACAACTTCAAAAAATCATTACTGACATACAACAAAATCCCTTATCTAGACCTAAATTTTCTCTATTGTGAGGAGTGTTGTACTACAAAAATAGGCTGGTAATTCCAGCTAGCTCGCAATGGATTCAAAAGTTAATTGAAGAATTTCATTCGACACTGGAAGGGGGGCATTCGGGATACACCAGAACCTATAGGAGGCTAGCTATAAATTTGTATTGGATTGGTATAAAAAACATGTACAGGAATTTGTGAGAAATTGTGACATTTGTCAGAAGCAAAAATATTCTACCTTATCCCTTAGGGGTCTTTTGCAGCCATTGTCAATTCTTGACATTATTTGGGAAGATATTTCAATGGACTTTATTACTGGACTACCAAAGTCTAAAGGATGGGAGGCTATTTTAGTTGTGGTTGACAGGTTATCTAAATATTCATATTTTACCTTACTCAAACATCCGTATACAGCCAAGTCCATTGCTGAAGTCTTTATAAGAGAGGTGGTAAGATTGAATGGAGTACTGTAAATCCAAAGAAGCGACAGAGACCCAATCTTTATGAGTAGATTTTGGCAAGAAATTTTTAGATTACAAGGAACCAAATTAAAGATGAGTTCAGCATATCATCCTGAAACGGATGGACAAACAGAAGTTGTCAATAGATGTGTGAAAGCTTATTTGAGATGCTTTACTGCAGAGCAACCTCGTAGTTGGGCCATATGGATACCTTGGGCTGAATTATGGTACAATACTACCTTTCATGTATCTATTAACACAACACCATTTGAAGTTGTATATGGTAGAAAGCCACCCACAATTCTGAAATTTATCCCGGGTGAGTCTCAAGTAAAAGCGGTAGCTCGAGAACTAGTGGATAGGGATGAAACTCTTAGACAGATTAAATTTCACTTAGATAAAGCTCAATCTTAGATGAAGAAAACAGCTGATAAACATAGGAGGGATGTGAGTTTTAAAGTTGGAGAATGGGTCTATTTAAAGTTAAGACCCCATAGACAGCAAACAGTAGCAAGGAGGATTAACTAAAAATTAGCTCCTCAATTTTATGGTCCCTTCCAAATTAATGCAAAGGTGGGAATAGTCTCATATAAATTGCAATTACCTGAATCATCCAAAATTCATCCGGTATTCCATGTCTCACAACTGAAAAAGGCGGTGGAAAACAGAGCTATCATTCAGTCTTTACCCGAGGGCATGGATGCGGAATTGGGAGAGACAGCTGAACCAGAATGGATCCTTGGAGTAAGGAGAATAAGGAGGCATGAGGAAGATATCACACAATATTTAATACATTGGAAAGGCCAATCAATGGAAGAAGCAACTTGGGAGGATGAGTTTACCATGAGAAGTCAATTTCCTACTTTCAGTCTTGAGGACAAGACTGATATTGGAGAGGGGGGCAGTGATAGAGCCCAAGACCAAGAGGATCGACTTCTAGATCAACATAATGGGGGCCCAAGGATTTGTAGGGTCTACACTAAAAAGAAAAATAGTACACGTGGCAGCTATCAAGAAAATGAGACGGTTATGCACAGCAAGGATTCTGTTGTAACAGAAAAGATGATTGATAAGGAGGTGTAAAGGGAGAGAGAAGGGAGAGGAGAAAAAAACATATTTGAGAGAATAGTAGCGGCCTAGGCTTGGGACCTGCAGCGTAACGACTGATAGGTTTTGTTCTCTAGATTCTTCTTCTTTTCTTACTTGAGTGTGGAGTTTTTATCAATATGATTTGTTTGCTCTTTCTTCAAAATTGAAACTTTGCAGAACAACTCAGGACTGGTGATGGTACCGCTTCAATGACAAGATTTCATCCAGGGCGACAAAAGGCTCATCATCCATTTCTTGGAACGCTTGGAAAGGATAAGGCCAAGGATACAGAGAACTGCCCTGTGATGACCAGACGTGCGAAGTGTTGTAGTAATGGGACAACATTTGTGGATCTATCTCCCCTTCGGATGATGAGGAGTCTTCTGTAGGTGCTGGTGGTGGTTCTTGGTAGTTGGGAGGAGGAGGAAACACCCTGTTAGAATGGAAAGATTCCATAGGTATAACAAACTTCATGATGGAGAAATTTGGACTCTTTACCTCAATAACAAACAAAATATCCTAAAGAGAAGTATATATGCATGTTTCCTTGAGTTGTAATCATCAACCTATGAGCGTTTGCAGTCTAATTTATGTTACTGATCTCCATGTAGATTATTGCGTTCACGAAAGAAAATAGTGGGAGAAGGAGTGATCACAAAAGGCATGATGATGATGTATGGTGAACCCTTTTGTATCCTCTCTAGAAGGACCTAACACCTTCTGAATGTGCACAAGATACATTAAGAGTACTATTAACTTTTCACATAAGTTTTGTCTTTAATGATCCCTTAATTACTTAGGTTTCTTTTATAGGCTTCCAGATAATATGCATGTTCAAACAGTTGATAAGTGTCCAACATGACACTTATTTGAGAATAATTCTAGTGTAATAATAAGCAAGTGGAACATAAATGATCACAAATTTAGTGGAAGCTGACTGAAAACTGAGTAACCCATGCAAATTCTACATTGTATAGTTTTAAATCTTTTTGGTGATAAATCCCTGTGAATCTGATGTGTTTTCACTGTGTGCAACTTGTTACAGGATTTTGTGTTGGCAACGCAACCAGAAGTGCGTGGAGTACATGAAAGTCTGAGAAAAAACTAAAGCATTCTATTGCTTCCTGTGTTGGCAACGCAAAAAGCCAATCCGTTGATGAGAACCACCTATAAAAGGTCCATGATGATAATTGATAATTTTTTGAACAACAGAAAGCAGGCCTCTTGTCGGTTAGACGAGACATTTGAGCCGCTGTTCTTCCGGTAGAGAAAGCGTAGGTTGAGGAATCAACGTACAGCCGCCCATGGATGCCGACCCCAACTCTTCTATCTTTTTCTTTGTTTTCTTTCTCTCTCATTATGTGTAATTAGACTGTTGTTAGGGAATGAAGGATCCATTTTCTGATCCAATGTAATCTGGAAATTTTACATGAATTCAAGTTCACTTTTTCCTTCAATTGATTGTTCTTCTCCTTGCTTAAAGTGTCTATGAATTGGCCATTTATAGATTGAACTTGAATTCCTCTTCACAATTGGGAAATTGGACTAGGAATTGGAACTAAGATTGAACAACATAACTGCGGGTGCTCTAGGAATAGAGATTCATAATTGTGAGATTGTGTGGATTCTTGCACTTAAAGCTTACTTCAATTAGAAATCACTAAGGAATTTGGATTACTAATTCGGGTGAAGTATTGATGAGTCAAAGGATTGACCTTCAACTCGTGTAAGGGAATTCAATCTTCAATCATATCTTTAACTTGAATGAAAGTAAGGAATTAAGATTATATTAGGTGTAAATTGGTGAACTCTAACCCTAACACATTTCATAAATTGATTTTTCTCACATTTGTGTCGTACAGTGAGTGCTGGACAGTTTCTGAATCCATTTTTAACCAGTTTTATGCATGCTAGAGTAGTATTTAATTAAGTGCAATTCATTTACATTCACGTGAACAACAACTTCCCATAACCTTAGTTCAAATAGTGGACTAGTAGGAATTCAGTAATTGAACCAAATCCCTATGGAGACGATACCATTTCTCACCCTTTACTCTGAAAAGCGATAAGGTGCACTTGCCTTACAATTTTATACCAACAAGTTTTTGGCGTCGTTGCTGAGGATTTGTTTTTCAATATTGATGAGTATTATGAATGCCACTAGATTGAACAATTTTGTTTGATTTACTGTATAACTCTATTTTTCATATTGATTTTCTTTCAAGTTTTAATCCTACGGATACTTTGTTTATGCGAGGTGAAGAAGATCAGGAGCTAACCTCTGAACCTGAAATTGAAAAGCTAACAAAAAGAAACCGAAGGGAAGAAAAGATAAGAAAAGTACAGGAGGAGCAACTAAGAGTGCAAGGAGTTAGCAAAGAGCACCTTGTACACCAATCCATCATGGAGGAACACCAACATAATAGGAGAATCACTCTGGCAGAGTATGTTGTTCCCAATTCTGTAGGCTGTAGCGCGAGTATCGTGAGGCCACCAATTACTGCCAACAATTTTGAAATTAAACCAGCACTTCTCGATCTAGTCCAACAGGACCAGTTTGGGGGTGGTGAAGTAGAGGATCCGAACCTCCAGCTTTCAAGTTTTCTCCAGACATGTGACACAATTAAGATGAATAAAGTTTCTGAAGAAGCGATTAGATTGAGACTATTCCCCTTCTCTTTAAGAGACCATGCCAAGTATTGGCTTCAAACCCAACCAAGAGGGAGCATCACTTCATAGGAGGAATTAGTATCCAAATTCCTCATGAAGTACTTTTCGCCCTCTAAATATTACAAGTTGAGAGGAGAGATTTCATGCTTTAGCCAAAAAGAGGGAGACTCACTTTATGACGCATGGGAGCGGTTTAAGGAGCTTTTAAGGAAGTGTCCGCATCACGGCTTTTCTGATGTGCACCAAATCCATATTTTCTACAATGGAGTTAAGTTAGCTGCAAGGCTTATCATCGACGCTTCAGCTAGAGGATCTCTAAATACCAAAACTATAGAGGAGGCCATGAAACTAATTGAAATAATGACTTTGAATGAATACCAGTCACCAAATGATAGAAGCATGCCAAGGGGTGTGTTGCAGTTGGACACGCAAACTGCACTACTTGCTAAAAACAAGCTGATTTCCTAGAAGTTGGAGACATTGACAAAGTAGCTACAAGTTTTCAATGTGGGAACCTCCCAACAAACACAAGCCCTGGAATGTGATTTCTATGGGGGAGAGCATGAGAGTGGATGTTGTGATACAGATGTGACAGGAATATCCAGTCAAGGGCAGGTACATTATATGGGCCAGCCACAAAGACCGAAATACCTTCCATTTTCTAACTCTTATAACCCAAATTTCAGGAACCAGAATAATCCGTCCAGGAGCAATGGACCGTATATGCATCAACATCCCTCTCAACAACAGGCAGATAAACCTCAAGACAATTTTGTTGACCTGGGAAACATACTCAGCCAGTTTATGCAATCGACCCAGAATTCCATCAAGAATCTAGAAATCAAGTGGGCCAGCTGTCCAAATAGCTAACAGAAAGAAATGTTGGGAGCTTTCCTAATGACACAACAGTGAACCCCAAGGAGCAGTGCAAATCATAACACGGAGTGGAAAGGTTGTAGAACCTCACCCACCAAAACTGAAAAAAAATAAGAGACTACAAAACTGTACAGGAACATTGTGTTGCTGATCCATTGGAGGAAACCTCCAAAAATGAAGAAGAAAAGCAACCTGAAGGAGATTCTACATTAAATCCATAACCAGCAACTAAGGAGGATCAAGAGAAAGAATTTGATGAAAGACCAAAAAGAAAAAGTAAAAAAAGCAACTGTTTGAGGAAGCTGTTGCTAACGCAAAGAAATTTTCGTTGGCAATGCAGACTCTTCCATTTCTACAAAGACTGAAAAAGCAGCAAGAGGAGAAGAAATTCTCAAAATTCCTGGATATATTCAGGAAGCTGCAGATTAACATCCCATTGGCTGAAGCATTGGAAGAAATTCCATCCTATGCGAAGTTCATGAGGAAATTGCTTTCAAAAAAGAGAAAAATGAAGGAAGATGAAATTGTAGCTCTCACAGAGGAGTGTAGTGCAATCATTCAACGAAAGCTTCCTCAAAAGCTTAAAGATCCAGGCTCTTTCACCATTCCCTGTACTATTGGCAACTTATAGATTGGAAAAACATTATGTGATCTAGGAGCTAGCATCAACTTGATGCCTCTTTCTATATTGAAAAGACTAGAAATAGAAGAGGTGAAACCCACTATGATGTGTCTCTAGCTAGATGATAGATTAATTAAATATCCTTATAGTGTGGTAGAAGACCTCTTAGTCAAGGATGACAGGTTTATCTTTCCAGCAAATTTTGTGGTGCTGGACATGGAGGAGGATATTGAAATACCATTGATCTTGAGAAGACCAATCCTTGCCACAGGGCGGGCACTTATTGATGTACAACAAGGAGAATTGATGCTGAGAGTACAAAATGAAAAGGTCATATTCAATGTCTTTCAAGCCATGAAACACCTTGTTGAATCTTCTCATTGCGTGAGGGTGGATGTATTGGCCACGCTGTTGCCAGGTTCTCTTGAAAAACAGGATGATGACTCCATTCTTGAAGGAGTACTATGGAAATCTAAAGGTGTGAACCAGGGGAGAGAAGAAGAAAGCCAAGAAGTGGAGGAATGCATAGCCAAACTCGAAGCCAATCCTCTTACACCGACAAGTTCATAGCCCCTTGAAGACTTGAAGAAGGAAAAAAAAAGAATGGACAGCCCATAGACAGAACTGAAACAACTCTCATCTCACCTCCATTATGCATTTTTGGGAGCAAAGAACACATTTCCAGTGATTGTGAGCAGTTCCCTCAATGAAGTAGAAGAGGAGAAGCGGTTGAGAATTCTAAGGGCTCACAAATTTGCACTTGTATGGACCATTTCATATTTGAAAGGAATAAGTCCTTCATTTTGCATGTATAAAATTCTAATGGAGGAAGACTTCAAACTGGTAGTACAACCCCAAAGAAGGATCAACCCCACCATGAAGGAAGTTGTGAAGAAGGAATTCCTCAAGTTGTTAGATGCGGGCATCATTTATCCAATTTCAGATAGCTCGTGGGTCAGCCCAGTTCAAGTTGTACCTAAAAAAGGAGGAATAACAGTGATCCCTAATGAGAAGAACGAGCTCATTCCTATAAGAACAGTCACTGTTGGCGTATGTGCATATACTACACAAAACTCAATGAGTCCACCAGGAAGGACCACTTCCCTCTTTTATTCATGGATCAGATGCTGGAAAGATTAGTGGGTCATGCCTACTACTGTTTCTTGGATGATTATTCCGGTTACAATCAGATTGTAGTGGATCAAAAAGACCAAGAGAAGACTGCTTTCACATGCCCCTATGGGATCTTTGTATATTGTCGATGCCCTTTGGGTTGTGCAATGCACCCATTACATTTCAAAGGTCCATGCTGGCTATTTTCTCTGACATGGTGGAGAATTTTATGGAAGTGTTCATGGAAGATTTCTCAGTCTTTGGCTCTAACTATGAAAATTGCTTGAGAAACCTCTCTTGTGTTCTAAAAAGGTGTGAAGAGACCAACCTAGTACTAAATTGGGAGAAATGCCACTTTATGGTACAGGAAGGTGTTGTGTTAGGATACAAGATCTCATCAAGAGGTGTGGAAGTAGATAGAGCCAAGGTTGAAGCTATTGAAAGGCTCCCTCCTCCGTAAATATGAAGGGAGTGAGGAGTTTCCTTGGACATGTTTGGTTCTATAGAAGATTCATTAAAGACTTGTCCAAGATATCTAAACCATTGTGTGACCTCCTAATGAAAGAAGCTGAATTTAGATTTGATGATTCCTGTTTGAAGGCATTCAACACACTCAAAGAGAGATTAATCAGAGCTCCTATAATTTTAGCTCTCGATTAGAGTCTCCCGTTTGAACTCATATGTGATGCAAGTGATGTTGCTATGGGGCTGTGTTAGGACAAGGGAAAATATAAGAGGTTACATGTCATATATTATGCTAGTAAGGTGCTAAATAGTGCACAAGTAAACTACACAACCACTGAAAAAGGGCTACTAGCTGTTGTCTATGCTTTTGACGAATTCCTCTCCTATTTAATTGGTGCTAAGGTAACTGTTTATACTGACCATGCTACCTTGAAGCATTTGCTATCAAATTAGGAGGCAAAACCAAGGCTGATTAGGTGGATTCTACTCCTCCAAGAATTTGATTTTAAAATTCAAGACCGAAAAGGAAAGGATAATGGTGCAGTTGATCACTTGTCAAGGCTACCGATTGAAAGCATAGAAGATGAGAAGATTCTGATCAACGAGGAATTTCCAGATGAAAAGATACTCTCCATCGTTGTTGCACCATGGTATGCGGATATGGCGAATTTCGAAGCTGCGAACATCATTCCAGTAGTAATGTCGTGGCAGCATTGGAAAAAGTTCTTTCATGACAACAAATTCTACCTATAGGATGAGCCCTTCTTATACAAACAGGGTGTGGACAGATTACTTAGAAGGTGTATCCCACGGGAAGAGCAACGAGATATTTCTGTGGCATTGCCATAGCTTAGCCTATGGAGGCCATTTTAATGGTAAGAGGATAGTAGCCAAAGTACTATAAAGCGGATTTTTTTGGCCTACACTGTTCAAAGATGGTAAAGATTTTGTGGTTATGGTGTGACGCTTGCCAACACAGTTGAAATGTCTCAAGGAAAGATGAGATGTCCCTCACTAACATTTTAGAGGTGGAACTATTTGACGTGTGGGGCATAGATTTCATGGGACCGTTTCCTTCATCCTATTCTAAAGAATACATCTTGTTAGCTGTGGACTACATCTCAAAGTGGGTTAAGGCTGTCCCTACACACACTTGTGATGCCAAAAATGTGGTTAAATTTCTTAAAAATATCTGCATCTCAGTTGGTATCCAGATTCTCATCGAGTGACGGGATCCACACTACCATCAATAGGCAGGAAATAGTCTTTAAGCAAATATGGCGTTAGGCACAGAATTGCCACAACATATCATCCACAGAGTAACGGGTAGGCTGAAGTTTCCAATAGGGAAATAAAGAGAATCCTGGAAAAGGTTATGAACAGCTCTAGGACAGATTGAGCCAATAGGTTGGATGACGCATTATAGGCCTATAGAACAACTTTCAAAACTCCAATTGGTATGTCTCCATACCAGCTCATTTTTGGGAAAGCATGCCACCTGCCTGTCGAACTTGAGCATAAGGCATACTGGGTAACCAAATTCCTAAATTTCAATGCCAAAGCAACTGGAGAAAGTAGACTGTTACAACTACATGAACTGGAGGAATTTTGCCTCAATGCCTATGAAAATGCAAAGATTTACAAAGCCAAGACCAAGCAATGGCATGATAAGCTGATCAAACACAGAGTATTTAAACCTGGATAGCTGGTCTTATATTCAACTCCAGGCTGAAACTGTTCCCAGGGAAGCTGAAGTCCAGATGGTTAGGTCCTTTTGTGATTAAAGAAGTTTCAGCTCATGGTGCTATCACTCTTGAAGACATGGAATCCCAAAGAAGTTTCAAGGTTAATGTGCAGTGTGTCAAACACTATTTTGGAAGAGAATTCAGCAGGGAGAAGACTTCCTGCACTCTTCAGTCAATTAACTGAAGCCCAAACTGTTAAGCTAAAGACATTAAACAAGCGCTGCAAGGGAGGCAACCCTTAGAAACCAGTTTTTTTTCTTTTCCTTTTTCTTTTAATTTTGAGAAAATTGCATAAAAATATAATATAGAATAATTGAAACTGTGTAGCTGAATACTAAAGCAGGTTTTTGAGGACTGGAGCATGTCCAGAAGCTGTTATAGAACATGAATAGAGCACAGTCCACTGATGGGCGGTCTTTGTTTAAAGAATTGCATCTTTGTCTAATTTGCATGCCCAATGAAAAGCTGCTCACAGGTGTCCAACAGAACAAATCATGTCCCCTGATTAAATGAGTAGAATCTGGGTTTGGAACAAGAGATGTGAAGTCCAACCTAGCAAACAATGCCCTCTCAAAAGATGCCAAAGGCAAGGAATGAAAGCTACTAGTGTATAAAGCATACCACAGTTGTTCCCACAATTTGTAATTGAGTTGAAGGACCCAAGAGCATGTTGGGATGCTGAACTTCTACATTTTGTTCTGATATGTGTGTTCAACGCAAGTCGACTTTGAGTGGCCAACAGAAATCAGGTTTGTGAGTGTTAATCTGCAAGTGTGTCTTCTGTGCTGATGTGCGTTGCTATCATGACTAAGATCGCGTAGCCAACACAAGGTCACAGTTATGTGGGGCCAAAACTTTAACCAAAGTTGTTACTCACTTTCCTGACCTCTCGTATCCCACAAGCTCAAGGTATAAAAAGGCTAGGTAACCAACTCCCACTCATTTTGTCAATTTCAAACACTCTTCCTCACTTCACTCCCTTCGTCTCCCACTTAAGAGCAGTTTTTCATTCCTTCAATTGCAAGAGCACTCAGGTATGCATCCCTTTTCATCATCACCTTTGCTATGACTGATTCTAAAACTAAAGGTTCATATTGAACCCTGTAATGGTAAATGCTCTTGACTTTCGTACTAATGAAAGTACCTTGCATGAAATTCTGTCATTGCACAAACTGTTCCTTCCCTACAGATATAGTGCTCACTGCAACAGGGGTTTTGTTTTCCTTTAAAGCATTAATGGGTTTGTATAAATCACTGGTTTTAAGGCATCCTAGTTCTGCACCCATCTGTGCATAATGATTTGGCTGACTAATTCTGTCATAGCGTGAGAAAAATTTAAAACCATATCTGATTCATTCATTGCTATTTTTCTGCAGCATGGCTTCTACTTCACGGAACATGCGAAGGAAATCCATGCCTGCTAGAGCCCTCAGGGGAAAACCCAGAGCTTCCAACACCCAGCGCTTCAAGTTCGCAGAGAACGAGGAGAGGTTCGAGAAGCTTAAGGAGAACTCCGTAGTTGGAGACAGAAAAGTGGACCTACACCCAGGAGAGTTCCCCGCAATTACCGAGGAAATAGAAGTCCGAAAATGGCATAAGCTATGCAATATGGCTGGTGAGGGATTTGAAGAGATCACAAAAGAGTTCTACGCCAATATGGCGCTATCCAGGGCAGAGCAGAGGTATACCTCATACGTGCGAGGCAAAACCATCTTATTCAAACCCCAAGAAATAAACAACTTGTTGGAGGTTGACACTCCATGAATAACCTGCTTGTACAGAAGATTGAAAGACGTCCCCGTAGACAAAGAGGACTTGCTAAGGGTGCTATGTGTCCCGGGAGCAAGATGGGATGAAAAGAAGGATAAATCAGGAGATGGAAGGTCGCTGCGCAAGGCTGATCTGGTGCCCACAGCAAAGATATGGTGCACCTTTGTGCAATCCAACATGCTGCCTCTACTCCACTCCAATGATTTTGCCAAGAAAAGAGTTGTGTTAGTCTGGGTAATCATGAAACCAGGGGCACTGGACGTGGGCAGCATAATCGCCCAGGAGATGGAGGAGATTGCTGTAAAAACCAGTCTCCCTGGGATACCCGAGTCTGATAACAGCCTTGTGTCAGGCCCAGGGAGTCAGTGTTGAAGGTTGCACCAAGGTCCCCCCACAAGCCACACTAAACAAGATGTACATTGAACGTCATATCCTCACAGATCAAGAACCATGACCGTGCAAGGAACCTGGCCCTACTCTACCTCCCAAAATATATGAAATGCTAACTGAACAAACAGAACTGCTTGTTGTACAGCAAGCCTTCAATCGCCGCATTGGAGCATAGGTAGAGATCCTGTAAAGGAACCTACGCAAGGTTCACATTGGTACGAGGATGAACCAACAACTTCTGAAGAAGATAGGGAAGCATGTGGGGAGGAACGACCATGACCTCTCCAATGTAACCGAGAAGCAGATCCTGCAATGGATCGACCTGGAGGACATCGAGAGTGAAGCTGGACTTGCAGGAGGGGCTGATATGGACGAGGACTGAGTAGCAGCAGTTTTAAAAAACTTAGTTTTCATTTCAAAATGTTCTGTTTGTGTATAGTTGAATCTTGTTTTTCCTTTCAAGTTTCTAGGACAAATTGATATTTGATGGAATTGAATTCCTAGTCTGTTATAGTTTAGTTTGAATTCTTGGTTATGCGTTTCTAATTATGAACAGATGAACATAATTGCAATTGATCCTGAAATTTAGTTCCTAACCCAACATGTTGCCTATGTGATCTTGTTTAGGTACTGCACACATTGAATACAATTTTAACCACATGCACACATTGAGTACCACCTCCAGCATTAACTCACAGCCAAGCCACACCTTGGTTGAAAGGGCTAGAATTTGACAAGCCTGTCATACTCAGTCCACACCAAGAGACTTGGGGCATAACAACTGGTTGCCAACACAATTGACATTCCCGTAGCCAACGCGTGCTGAACTAATAAAAACACCTGAATGCTGTTTTACAGGGAGTACTGGAAGAGTGCAAGCACTTGTTCCCCACAGGACCAACACAGTACAGGGAGTTTTTCTTGACCCAAACAATTAAAAATTGATTCTTAATCACATGCATACTATGCATAGTATTTCTCATTTGAGTGTTTCCTTCTCCCCTTCATCCTAACTAGCATCATTCTTTATATTCATGTTCCTTGTGGCATAAACAGATTGAGTAGTGCATAGATTAATCTAATTGCCTGAGTTAGAATGTAGCATGACTGATTGGAAATCAATTTGCAGTTGCTATGGTGTTAATAATTAACCTTTTGAGATGCATACCTTATGCTTGTAACCAATGAAATATGAGTACTTGAGCTTATACAACAGAATTTTGTGTGTGTGTGTAATTAACTCATTTCAAGCTTAAAAGAGAAAAACCATGAAGTTATCTAATCAAAGAAGATAGGAAATGGTTGGTTGCATTAGAGCATGAGTTTTTACCTAAGTTTGGGGTTTCTTGAGGACAAGCAACATTCTTAATTTTGGGGTTGGGGGTGTCTAGTGTAAAGGAGCAATAAAGAATAATAAGGTGTAAATTATTGTCGAAAAAAATAAAAAATAAAATAAAATAAAATAAAAATAAATTTTTGCTTCAAAATAAAAAGACAAAAAAGTATAGGAAGAAAAAAGGGCAAGGCATGAAAAGAAAAAGTCTAGCAAAATAGAATTGTCAACGAAAGTGTTAATCACAAATGCAACAAGCCAACTGTTTCCTAATTCTTTGACTCTTGTAAGCTAGCTTCCCAACATCATACCCACCTATTACCCAAGCCACATTACAACCCATAATAAGACCTCTTGATTTTGTGTGAATGTGATTTTCATTGGTGGTGATAGAGAATATGGCAAGCCTATGGTAGTGAAGTCCCAATTTGGTGACATTGAGAGAAACACTCAACCTTAAACACTTAAGTAAAGAAGTGAAACACTTGACTGTGTGAGGGGTTGCAATTTTAGACCATGCTCTCTTATAGAAATTGTTGAAATCACAGCTTTAATACTGTTTTGAATCAATGTCTCTCATGCTGTTTTCCGACCTTGCAAGTGTTTTTAATCTATCCCCTATGGCTCAATGATGTTGCCTTTGAAATAAATCTGAAAATTTTGATTGGTGCAAATTGGATTGAAGAGCGAAGGTGAAATTCACTTAAGGAACACAATGGGAATACTGTGAGTTTTGTCAAGAAAATGAAGGTTGTCTGTAGCTAATCTTGCTTAAGGACAAGCAAAATTCAAGTTTGGGATTGTGATAAGTGTCCAACATGATACTTACTTGAGAATAGATCTAGTGTAATAACAAGCAAGTGGAACATAAATGATCACAAATTCACTGGAAATTGACAGAAAATTAAGTAACCCATGCAAATTCTGCATTGTACAGTTTTAAAGCTTTTTAGTGATAAATCCCTATGAATCTGATGTGTTTTCACTGTGTGCAACCTATTACAGGATTTTGTGTTGGCAATGCAACCAGAAGTGCGTGGAGTACATGAAAGTTTGAGAAAAAGTTGAAGCATTCTATTGCTTCTACATGATAATAACCAAGAACCAATTGTGTTGAATACGATCACGTAAATGACCGGCACCTATAAAGGTCCAGAACAAAAGAGGACAGATTTTTTTGAATGAAATTATGAACCGCTTCTCTTGGTGGAGCGCCCAGACCTTCCTTTTCGCTGGAGCCATTCCTGGTGGTGGAGAAACTCTAGGGTTGAGGAATCAACGTACAACCACCCATCGACGCCGACCCTAACTCTTCTATCTTCTTTTCTGTTTTCTTTCTCTCTCATTATGTGTAATTAGACTGTTGTTAGGGAAGGAAGGATCCATTTTCTGAACCTATGTAATCTGGAAATTTTACATGATTTCAAGTTCACTTTTTCCTTCAATTGATTGTTCTTCTCTTTGCATAAAACGTCTATAAATTGGCCATTTATAGATTGAATTTGAATTCTTCTTCACAATTGGGAAATTGGACTAGGAATTGAAACTGAGATTGAACAACATAACTGCGGGTGCTCTAGGAATAGAGATTCATAGTTGTGAGATGGTGTGGATTCTTGCACTTAAAGCTCACTTCAATTAGAAATCACTAAGGGATTAGGATTACTAATTCGGGTGAAGTGTTGATGAGTCAAGGGATTGACCTTCAAATCATAGTAAAGGAATTCAATCTTCGAATCATATTTTAACTTGAATGAAACGTAAAGAATTTAAGATTGCATAGGTTGAAATTGGTGAACTCTAACCTTAAATCTTCCATAAATTGAATTTTCTCATATCTGACGTCATGCATGTGAGGTCGTATTAGACGGTTTCCGTAAAGTATCGTTTTGAACGCGAGTTTATGAGTGCTTGAACAGTATTTAATTAAGTGCAGTTCATTTACATTCACATAAATCAACCACTTCCTACAATCCTTAAGAGTTCATAAATATGAAAGCTGACTATATAGGTAGCAAATCGAGTAGATTAGACTAAATCCTCGTGTGATATTTGACGATACTGTCTCTACCCTTTTATCTCCTGAAGACGATAAGAAGTTTTATACCGGTAAACAATCAATCCAACCACTACTGTCATACATACGTCAGTCTTTACTTTATAACTACTGCTATCAGCATCATTATCCAAGTACACATGATCATCATATAAAGTCATCACTCCTTTATCTCATTCATAAGTGTTATCATTATTTAAGAATCATCTTTACGTGAAAGTATTGATATTTGATGCACTAATACTTATTACATCTTTATGTACTTATAAAGTACTATAAGAAGTTGGCATAATATTCTCAAGTAATATTTTAGCTTGATGTAAATTCTTGGACAACACATTTACTTACTTTCATAACTTGTCCAACTTGCTAAATTCTTAAAATTTATGATGAGACTCTCATAGAGTCTAGATCTTTATTCCTTCAAGGTTTATCTGTGAACCTTTCCTTTTCTCAAAGGTTAAGTTCTTCTTAACATTTTTAATGAAATATTTTGGTGTAAATTACTTTTTCTCTAAATAGGTGAAAGGTCTTTATCATGGTTTACTCTTTGTGTTCTTAATTGAAAATATTATGCATCATTTACTTAATTCAAGTTTAAGTATTACATGTTTAAGTATCATAAGCCTAATTATTTGTTTCTTTATTCATAAACTTTAAGTTTTTTATTCTTGACTTATGTAATTATCCTTAAACATCCAAGTTAGTCTTTTTTCTTATTACTTTCCTAACTGGCTAAATGCTTAACACGTAGTCCTAAGGCCTTATAGTTCAATTCTACTTCTCTTTGAAAGGTTTCATTCACTAATTAAGTATCAGGATATTACTTACACCTACTGTCATAACCGTAATTCCAACGAGACGATGAACTCACTAAAATTTAAAAATAATTGTATTCAATAATATGGAGCCGCCACCAAATTTTTATTTAAGGGAAAATACTTAAAACCCTAGCACTTGGATTTAATAGTTTAGGTCTTGCAAGTGAAGAAGAATCATTAAGCTTTATGACCCCACTAATCAAGAACGGTTACCTCTAAACTGAGTGTGTGATTCATTTGAAAACTGTTTGATCCCTTTAATTAGAGTGAAAATAAATAGATTGAGAGAGGTTAGCCAAACAAGACTTGATCCTGCTCCTACATATTCCCCGGTGCAATGGGAAACTCAAGGCTTGCGTAGTTCTGGTTTTTATGAAGGCTTGACCTTCGGAGGTAAGGAATTTGAGAGAAAAATCTTGAAAGGTTTTATTATTTAAGGAACCTTTAGTCCACATATGCACAAGGTCCTATAAACTGAGGTCGCACTAGGTTTTATATGAGATCTCTAAATATCAACAACGGTGAAAACTTCAGTTTCCATTTAAGAACCATTGCGTGAGACTTTTGATTTCAAAAAATGAATTTAATTGGAAAATAATAAAGGGTTTGATTTGACAAATAGATTTGATTTAAAATGAATTTGATTAAAATTTTGAGGAAAGGAATGAGATTTGACTTACACTGAACTTGATTTTGAAATGAGCTTGATTTGAATTCAGGAGATGAAACTTGACTTGGAATGAGCTTGATTTGCGAATTAGTCTTGATTTGAAAATGAAAGAACTTGAATAAGACGGACTTGGTTTGGAAGCTAAAGAAAAGAAGTTCATTTTGAAGAAGAATTAAACTTGATTTGGGATTTTGAAGAAGAAGAAAGAAAAAAAGAATTTGGTTTGAATTTTGGGAAGAATTTGATTTTGTTGATTTTGGACTTGAATTAATTGGATTTGATTTTGAAACAAAATTTAAAAAAAAAGATTAATTTGAAATTAAATTAGGGCTTGTGGCTTGATGGTTTGTCAGACGTGGTAGCTTAGGGGACGTTCTTGATGAGCTCTTCCATACCAGTGGCTCTATCTACGCTCTGGTGACTCGTGGCTCGCCCATGGTGCTAACAGGTGAGATCTCTCTTAGGCGGCTGTACTTTATGGCTCGTCAACTGCCTACGGTGGCTTCGCGACTTAGTGGCTTGATTGTGTTCTTGGACAGCTCATGGCTTGCTTGGTCCTTGATGACTCATTTGGGTAGCTTGCAAGGGACGACCTAATGGAGAAACAGGATTGAGTGGCCCAACCCATGATTTAGAAATGGGATTTTAAAACAAATGGTGGCCTACGGGATTCGAACCCTTGACCGCGGAGCACGCGGGAGATGCATTTTCAGCCAGCTGGCCGCAAGCGATACGAATGGAACTCTAATACTCTCAAATGAGAAACTAATTTTAAGGCGGAGTTTTAGGGTACTGGGCACGTATCTTTGCGTATGTGCCAGCTGGCTTGATCTCATGCCGCCAGCACGAGGCTACTATCAGTACAATTGGCCCCTAAGCATATGCATTTTTCTAAAACCCAAAACTCCCTAAAGTCGTATGTCTGCATTGATTAGGTTTTTCCGGTGGCATCGTTGATTGACCAAAAGATGCACAGCTTCCCAAGAGTGCACCACATCAAAATACAGGCAAGGCCTAGTAACAAATCCCAAACAAATCTGAAGCCTACTTGCACGAAAAAGTAGATTACGCCGGTATGTACGCGATGCCGTGATTCGCAGGCCACCAATTTCATCACTTTTCACAGGAGTAGGCCACTACAGATACTTGTTTCAAATTCTCATTGCCCACCACAGTGGCTTCCTTCTTGTTGCATGGCTAGCCATTTATCCAATCAGCGTTGGGCTGCTGCTTATATCGTGATCGAGCCTGCTCATCTCCTGTTCCATGATGATGGACGTCACGATTATCGATGATGGGTCACAATCACTTGGCGCTGTATTTACCGAGAAGAATGTTTCTGCTTTGCTGACGCGTGGCATGATGCTAAGTGAACGGCACGGGATGCCGGTTTGACTGCATGGGGACTACTTCGAAGTTCTAGCTTACGGTTATGGCCTTATCAATTTCACTTTAACCACGAAAGTAGCTCGTTTAGTTGTTATGAGAGTCATGTGTCTAAGGTCGTAGTGCAAACCTGCATGCATAAAACAGCAACAACCCTTATAACCAACATCGAATGGTCTTCACAGAAAAGAGGCCCTTCCCCTCGTGACCAATATCTAATATTGGCTGGTATATGTTCACACAAAATAATGACCCCCCCTCATCACTACGTCTTTCATCTATTTTACTTTGATAAAATCACCAGGCTAGAGCATATTTTTTGGCATCACTATATG
Organism: Canavalia ensiformis; assembly: GCA_026541065.1. Lineage (NCBI taxonomy): Eukaryota > Viridiplantae > Streptophyta > Magnoliopsida > Fabales > Fabaceae > Canavalia > Canavalia ensiformis. The sequence continues at coordinate 1,064 of JAMKYM010000130.1, read as the reverse complement.
GTTCTTGGTTTTGACAAACCAAGTTTCTACGCTTCTTGTCGTGCGTGACTTTGATACGTTCAAAGATAGTGTGATTTTAGATTTGGAGTAAATGAGGGGTATGGTGAAGAATACCTCCAACATTATCACTTGCAACTGCACTTGGAGAAGGCAGACCGAGATCAGCACTAGTCATTAACTATATTCGTGGCAATGATAAAGGAAGCTGATGAAGTCTCAACGAGATCCTACAAATCCGACTCGTACATCTCCAACCGAGTGTATACATTTCCACAATTCTGATGATGTTACGATCATTATCCGGCAAGATACTTGCTATTTAACCATGTAATTCAATTCCTGAAATGCCAGAGTGTTCCCTGGATCACTCAAGGTTTCTGACCATTACTTAATCCCTTAAGGCCACTCATAATTCTGGACCCTATCGAGCGTCGGACTCATGAGTCAAAAGGAAGCATATGCCATCGCCCCTCACATAGTAACGCCATGCCATCTCAAATGGATATAGAAATCCTAGAGCTTAAATGATACAAGCAATCATATGCAAAGAATCAAAGATGATATTAACATGCTTCATCTGTTTCTATCTTTTGTGCACGATGCCTTCGATAGGCTTGGTGGTATTTAAGTACATGCATGGCTAACAGGTCACAGGCGGCTCAACGTCACAGGTGACTCAACGTCACATAGAATCATTCACGATTTCCCGAATTTACTTGGTTTTTCTACCACCTCCAACCCAAGCACACCCAATATCATTCATGCTTTGATTAACGGAATGATGAAGCAAGACCGATGAACAATGAAAAACATGCTAATGACCGAATTGAACTCAAGCTCAACCATTCAAAATAAGATGTGATCAACCAAGAGAGACATTCTTTTTTCTATAGAAATATACATAGCTGGGTGGAGAACGGCAAACTTGGAGGTAGCTGAAGTTGGGAGAACTTTTTCAAGCCCACCGTGGTGCAAGATGCTTCAAAACCCAAAAACAGCCTTTTTTGGGGCACTCAGCCCTCCCATAGAGAGTATAACACCACTAAACGAATGTCGATTTCATG
>JAMKYM010000129.1:980000-1045421 GCA_026541065.1 Canavalia ensiformis | reverse complement strand
TCCATATTGCCATACCACTTTTCCCAATTTCAACTTCGCTCTATAAAACTTGAGGATTATGCACCCCAAACAGATGGCCGTGTAATAAATGGAAGGCTGATATCTCAAGGAACAGGGCATTACCATGCAAAGTCGTGTCAAGTTAAATAAGGATCTTAACCGGATAACATTTTTTCTCAAAGATCAATTTGATCTCAAGATCTGATGTCAAACCGTGGCATAGTTCTAGAACAAATTGACAAAGCCTCGTGGGTTTAGCTAGCCAAGTAGGATCAAATCAAACAATACTTGCTACATGATATTGTCTCAGGGGATAATTCTCCATTTTCAATAAGTATCGTGGGACCTACCGGGTACTTTCAAAATTAGATAATGGATGTTAGTTAAAGGAATTTCTCAACGTCAATTGATTTATTTTTTAATTACTAGTTTAGGATCAAGCCGAACACACATTTTCAATAAGTTTTCGTGGGACCCACTGGGCACTTTCAAATTTAGATATTGGATACTAGTTAAAGGAATTTCTCAACGTCAATTAGTTCATTTTGTAATTACTAGTTTAGGATCAATCCGAATACATTGTATAAAGTAAAGAAATATCTAAAAAAAATAATCATAAATTATTTACAAATCGTGTATTTACTTGAGCACACAATTTATTATTTAATTAAATAATATAATTCATCTAATTAAAATCATTACAATTAATTTTGGGTCAAGCCCATTATTCATCAGCTAGATTTGGATCAAGTCCAACATGTCTCATAAATTTAAATTAGCCATTCCTAAAGATAAAAATCTTATTTAAATTTAATCAAACCAAATTTTCAAATAAGAAATATCAATAAAGCTAAAATATCATTTTTCCTTTTTATGATTAATTAGGATCAAATCTTAAGTCCTCTTTTTTAAAATAAAATATAATTTTTATTTTCTATTATTGGGTCAAGCATAATCTCCTTTTAATCTTGAAATTCAATTAAACTCTTGTAATAGATTCAAGCCCAGTCTTGGTTTACTTAAACCCCAATTTTCCACTTTTGAAGCCAAGACTATATTTTTCTTTTACATTAAATTTGGAGGTCAACCCAGAATTGTGGGCAATAATCAAAATCCTTTGTTTACTAACTTTCAGATTACAAAAAGCGTCTGTTTCAAAAATGTTTGTTTGTTAATTCGAAATTCATGTAAACGGATTTTAATACGAACGGAGTAGCCGCCTCTATTGTTCGTGTTTTAGTCGTGGTCATACGCGGCTACGGCAGAGTTTAGATTTTGCAAGCATGCAATTTTAGAAAATCGCTGTTTACTAACTCCATTAAAAAAATTCTATGTCAAAAATGTTTGTTTGTTAATTTTCTAAAATTCATGTGACGCAACAGTAATTCCGACGAGACGACGAACTCGCTAAAATTTTAAAACGGAATTTTATTTATTAAAGTGGAGCCGCCACCAAAGGGCCACTCTTGTTCCGCAACCACCTGAAGCGGCATCGATGCAGCGCGACCCGTGCCATAGCCTCGGGTCCCTCCCGAGCCACACCCCGACTGACTTCATCGGCTTGCGTCTTTGATCCTTCGGCTCGGCCACCTCGCTTCCTCGGCTCCTCGCTTTGCAATCTACTAGCTCACTCATGATTTTTCTCTTAGATCGAGAGTCTTTATAAGAGTGCCGGGGAAAGTCGTGAGTCCGCAATCTTTGTTATCTACGCAAAGTTAAATTAATTAGTCAATTAATTAGAAAAACAAATATGGGGTCCAATAAATATGGGGGACCAGAATCTCGTTTGAACGTCATTTGCCAATTGATTGCATCTCTTGTGCTTCGAGCATGAGATGGAAATTAATATGGAATCATGTGCAGAGATGAAGCCATTTTATTCAATCGGAGACATGGTTTATGTTACATTTTGTTCCTCCCGCTGGGCTAATACAACATATTTTTTCATTCGTAAAACTAAATCTTTACAGAACTGAATGAAAATGTCGACTTCCGGTGGCGTGTGGAGTGGATGTAGCGACGCTTTAGCCTTCTTAAGCAATTGTGGTACATCCTCTATTGCGGTGTTTGCCAAACTGGCCAACCTGTCGAAACACTTGGTCCAATGATCAGCCGTGTCTTTGTACCACTTGTTCTCGTCTTGTATGTCGCTAATGCCTCTTTGCTGCATTCGTATGACTTCGATGACCTTCCACTTTTCTTTGTTCACTTCATTCTACCATGCTATACGTAGGCCATCGATTTGTTTTTTCATCTCTTCTACCCGTTGTAGCAGGTCGTTCCTTTCTTTGACCACGTAATCCGCCTCCAATTGGATTCTGTTCTTTATGGCTAGAAGCTGGTTTTTCTCCTCCCTGATCGTGTGGAGTCTAGCCCTCATTGTTGCACGTAACTTCTCAAATACTTGTTTTCTTGCAGTGCGGCGTCCTGCTCTGGACTCGTCCAAGCTCCTTAATCCCAGCTTCTTGAAGGTTTAGGTGAACCCGGGTGGCGTGCTCACGCTCGCCCTTTTATTGCTCTCGAACGCTCTTTAGGGTAGTTTCGTTCACACCTTTCTCCTTTTTAATTATTTGCCTCTCTTCTTTGGAGTTTTTAAGGTGCTTCTTCGAGCTGTTGTTCTTGATGCTGGCTTCTAATTGTTCTTTTAACTTCTTTACAACCTCGTCTTCAAACACCGCGGGTGGAGGTTGGCTACTAGAAGGACAGGCGGAGGTACGAAAGGTAATTTAATGCAGCACATGCTGTTCCTGATCCATTGCTTGTATGTGAGCGACACGACTACGAGGCTCCCGTATTTTCCCTTGCGTGTGACATCCTCCCAAGCTTCTTGAACTTTCTGGAGACTATCGGTGAAGTCTCCTTCATATTTCAAGAAGAAAGGGGTCACCTGCTCGTCTAACGGTGGTGTCTTGAGAGGATAGGCCAGCTGCCTTTGCCCCAGTATTGGATTGTAGTTGATACAACCCCTAACTCCCATGAGAGGTACGTTCGAGAACCCCTTGCAACGGTAGATGATGCTTGTTCTCTGTTGCCATGATGGTTGCCATCTGATCCGCTCCTCGGTTAAGCCGGCAAAATGGGCTAACCATTCATCGTTGCTCATCGGTTTTATCTGGTAACAGCAAATCTGACACCGAGCATTGTACCTTTGTATTCCTATTGAAGATGTGGGCAATTATCCACACGTAGAGTAGAGGTAAACAACAAATCAACCTCGTTCTCTTCTTCTCATGGAAAAAGTTCAGCGTATTGTAGACGTCCGCCAATAGAGCAGTGATGGGGTTTTCCGCTTTGTTCCTCCTCGCTAAGAATATGTCCACGGCATTTAGGTCCACAAAGTCTTCCATACATGGGAAAAGTACCAGCCCATAAATGGTGAGAGCTAGCACATCCATGTACAGGGCCCATTGGTTACTACTGGTCAGGTGTTGCATGTATTCCTCCAAGAACTCCCGGGTGAACCCTTTGACTAAGCTCTTGGTTTGGTAGTCAGCCAGCCGATCTCCGAACTGTAGACTAGAGCTTGCACGACAACTCAGAAGGTGGAATGATGTTCCAAGTGCTGATATGGCCTACTCCCTTCTAATGGAAGATCCACGATCTGTTCGAACTCCTCCAAGGTGGGAGCCAGCTGGAAATCTGAAAATGTGAAGCATCGAAGCGGAGGGTCGTAGTACTGCACCATGGCTGTGAGGGCCCCTTCCTGTACTTGGACCTTCAACAGCTTCAGTATGTTGCCGTACTTTTTGCAGAAGGACATCTGTTGTATGTTTGTCAGCTTGTTCCCAAACACATCCAAACTCGCATGGTCTGCCACCTTGACCCCGATGCGTCTCCTCTTCTTCAACTGCTTGGATTCCATATTAATTTCCATCTCACCTCTTTTATGACAGTTCCTGAGAATCTGGCCCCCCAAAAAAAGACAAAGCAAATATGTTAGACTCGGGGATAGATAAAGTTAATGCATGATGCAATTAAAGCAATAAATATGGGTAGGTTCTTTTTACCACCCTCTTTTCTTTCCTTTCCTTTATCTTGTCTATTTCTTTTCTCTCTTTTTCTCTTTCCATTCTTCTCTCTTCCCCTATTATTTTCTTTCCCCTCTCTTCACTTATTTCTCTCTTTTTCTCTTTTTGGAGTTTCTTCTCTCTTCTTATTTTTCCTTTTTGATTTCTATCCACTTCCCCTTATTTTGTCCATTTATTTTCTCTCTTTTTCTCTTTCCGTTCTTCTCTCTTCCCCTATTATTTTCTTTCCCCTCTTTTCACTTATTTCTCTCTCTTTTTCTCTTTTCTCCCTTTTTTTGGAGTATCTTCTCTCTTTTCTTCTTCCCCCCTCCCCTTTTTTTGTTAATTTCTACCCATCTCCCCTATTGCAGGTAAGTAATAGCTTACAGACTGGGTGTCGAGTAACCAGAGTGTGCCCTCCGCATGTCCTAGAAGGGTAACCTGTCCTATAGGTCTAGGGCTTTTAATGCATGAACCTCTCCAAGGTGGTTTGTAATCCTAAAGGTGTAAAGGTCACTAGAGCCAAGTTCCAGTCCATAATGCTTGCCACAATAGTAGAAGTTGCCACTAGTTGCGAGGCATTATGAATAGGACACACTCTAGTTGGGATTTTCATGATAGCCACACATGACGTAAGCTCCAGCGTGATACCACTAGATCCCTCTAATCCTGGGCAGCACTCAGACCCGGGTATAGGTCCCCACTCATGATAAAATGTAATGCAACGTATGGAGGGCTCATTATTTGGGATACCTGCAATTGGGGAAATCACGCAAATATATGCAATAATTTATTGTTCGTCTAACCTACAGTTATACAGATAATAAACGAATCAATAAAGCAAAGCAGATAAACAAATCATGCAATAAATAAAACATGCACATAAAGAAAGGAGGGATCTAAATTAAATTAAACACACTCAATTTTGTTGGGTTTGACTCTCTAGGTATCCCCAGTGGAGTCGCCATCTATCGCAACCGTAATTCCGATGAGACGACGAACTCGCTAAAATTTTAAAATGGAATTTTATTTATTAAAGTGGAGCTGTCACCAAATTTTTATTTAAAGAGAAAATATTTGGAAAAAACCATGACTCGAGGAAGAGATTTAGGTTCAGGAGTCGGTTACGAGTGGGGAAGGTGTTAGGCATCCCACTCGTCCGTTCCGAAGAACGGTACCCTTAAACTGAGTGTCATTTGTGAAAATTGTTTGATCCCTTAATTAATGTGAAAATAAATAGATTGATGGAGTTGGCCCGAACAGGACTTGATCCTGCTCCTACGTATTCCCCGATGCAATGGGAAACTCAAGGCTTACGTAGTCCTGGTTTGTGAAGGCTTGACCTTCAGAGGTGTTTAAAAGGAAAAAGGACATTTGAAAAGATTTTTATTTTTGGAAGGATCTTTAGCCCACTCATGCACAAGACCCGAGGCGGCTACGGCAGTACGGGGGCCTATACAGACTACTAAATGTTGGACAGCAGGTGAACCGCCAGCCCCCCATTTAGAGCCCATTGCGAGAGACCAAGAATCCCAAAACATTTTAAAAAGAGTTTTTGTTTCTTGGGAGGATCTATAGTCCACTCATGCACAAGACCTGAGGCGGCTACGGCAGTACGGAGGCCTATACAGACTACTAAATATTGGACAACAGGTGAACCGCCAACCCCCCATTTAGAGCCCATTGCGTGAGACCGAGGATCCCAAAATGTTCGAAAAAAGAGTTTTCTTTTTTTGAAGGATCGATAGTCCACTCATGCACAAGACCCGAGGCGGCTACGGCAGCACGGGGGTCCATACAGACTACTAAACGTTGTACAGTAGCTGAACCGCCAGCCCCCCATTTAGAGCCCATTGCATGAGATCACGGATCCCAAAATATTAATCAAAAAGCCTTTATTTGCACGGGAAAAAGGAAAATTTATTTTATCTATCAGAAGCAGAGAGTGCTTTTGGGAAGGAAGCAATTTTATTCGAGGTTTGGGGATTTATTAGCATTTATGGAATTTTTGGAAATTTATTGGCAATTGTGGAATTTTTGGAAATTTTGGGAATTTATTAGCAATTATGGAATTTTTGGGAATTTGTTGGAAATTGAGGAATTTTTGGGAGTTTATTGGCAATTGTGGAATTTTTGGGAGTTTATTAGCAATTATGGAAATTTGGGAATTTTTGGGAATTTATTGGCAATTGTGGAATTAGTCATTTGAGAGGCAAGGGCCATAGTTGGAATTTTCGGAAAAGTGAGGGGTAGTTTCGTCATTTGAGGGGCAGGGACGAAACTGGAATTTCGTGATTTGTTAAGGGGCAATATGGTCATTCTGATGGGTAGGGACAGAATAGGAATTTTGTGATTTGGCAAGGGGAAATTTCGTCTTTTACATGGCAGGGACAAAACTTGAATTTAGGAAAAAGGCAAAGGGTAATTTGGAAAATCGTGGGAATTTGGATGAGGACCGTTTCGCAATTTTGAGAGCGAAGGCTACTGGGCTGGGAAGTCGCCTTCTCCAGCGAGCCTTTTGGACGCTACATTTCCGGAGGTGGCCAAACTCGCCGGAACTGTGCTACTGTGGTCGTCGGACCTCGCCGGTAGCCTGCAACTTCTCGATTCCGACTCAGAGAGGCCTTCACGATCCTCACTTTGCGCCGCTCAATCCTTGATGCTTCAGAGGAGGTTTGGCTCCAGCATTGCGAACTCCTCCGCCGTCGTAGGCGCCGTCTGATTTCACCGGACTATTCCCTCTGTTTTGGTTTTGGCCGGTGATCTATTTTGCTTAAGATTCTCAATCCGGCTTGGCAAGGGAAGCCGCCATGGAAGGCTTGCATTCAGCTTCATCTCGGTTTGACAAAGAGTTCATTCGAATTGATCCAAAACGAATTTGAAAATTAACACCTACGCTTGTACAATGACTATGATAATTTCAAATATCCCAAGGATCAAAGCATTTTTGACATTACAGTATCCGATTCGAGGTCCTGGCTACATACCTCATGAACGAATGTTTTAATCGAATTTCTGGAGGTTTCCGGCGCCATAACCAACAATCGAATTCTACTCATACAAGACTACCGAGTATATTCAAGGATTTGAACGCTCTATATTCCTAAACTAGCAGACTTCAATTGGTGGAGAGAAGAGAGAACTGACCTTTGCAACGCGATTATCCTTCCCTCTCTGTGTGAAACGAGCCTGCACCTCCGATTTACCAGAATTTCCCTTGGTCACTGTGGGAGATGAGAAGCCTTGTATGTGGAGATTTTCCGGAAACCCTTGGAACTTGCAGGAGCACACTTCAAGCAATTTCAGAGAGAGAGCCCACTTTCTTCTACTAGTCTCCTCCCTCTAAAAAAATGCCAACCCTCTCATTCTCGCCCTCTCCCTATTTATAGAACATTTATTTACTTTTGGGATTTCTATTTTTAATTTCCTTTTTAAGATTTTTTCTCTATTTTTCAATTTTTATTTTCAGAGTTTTTAATTTTTATTTTTCCTCTTTTTTCTTTTCTTTTTATTTCTTTTCTTTATTATTATTATTTTTCCAAATTTTTATTTTTATTTTATTTTTTTTATTTCCCAATTTTTTAATTCCTTAATTTTCATATTTTCTTTTTCTTTAATTCTCCAGATTTTTATTTCTTGAATTTTTCTTTTTCTTTAATTTTCCAGATTTTTAATTCTTAAATTTTTCAGATTTTAATTTCTTTTTTCCAGATTTTTCTTTCTTTTTGATTTTTCCAGTTTTTTGATTTATTTTTCAGATTTTAATTTAATTTCAATTTTTCCAGTTTTTTTAATTTTTCATTTTTCAGATTTTAATTTCTTTTTTCCAGATTTTCTTTCTTTTTAACTTTGCTAGTTGTTTTTAATTTATTTTTCGGATTTTAATTTTTTTCCCGATTTTTCTTTCTTTTTAATTTTTCCAGTTTCTTTTAGTTTATTTTTCAGATTTTAATTTCTTTTTTCCCGATTTTTCTTTCTTTTTAATATTTCCAGTTTTTTTTATTTATTTTTCAGATTTTAATTTAATTTTAATTTTTCCAGTTTTCCAATTTTTAATTTTTCAGATTTTAATTTCTTTTTTTCCAGGTTTTGTTTCTTTTTAATTTTTCCAGCTTTTTTTTATTTATTTTTCAGATTTTAATTTTTCCAGTTTTTTAATTTTAAATTTTCCAGATTTTCTTTCTTTTTAATTTTTCCAGTTTTTTAATTTATTTTTCTTTTTCTGATTTTTTAATTTTTTATTTATTTTTCTGAATTTTTAATTTTCTTATATTTCGTTTTCTGATTTTTTAATTTTTTTTTATATTTCTTTTTCTGATTTTTAATTGTTTATTTCTTTTTCTGATTTTTTAATTTTTATTTCTTTTTTCTGATTTTTTAATATTTTATTGATTTTTTTAATTTTTTATTTCTTTTCTGATTTTTTAATTTTTTAATTAAAGTTTTTCTGATTTTTAATTTTTATTTCTTTTTCAGATTTTTTAATTTTTTATTGATTTTGTTAATTTTTTATTTCTTTTTCTGATTTTTTAATCTTTTAATTGAAGTTTTCTTTTTCTTTTGTAATTTACGTTATTAAAATTAGGGTTAGTTAATAAATTTAGTGTCCAGGAGCATCGGACGTAATTGGGTGTTTACATCATGTAAACGAATTTTAATACGAACAGGAAGCCTTCTCTGCTATTTCATGTTTTAATTCGTGCTAGTCCATACGCGGCTTACGACGGTTTAGATTTTGCAAGCATGCAATTTTAGAAAATCACTTATTACTAACTCCGTTAAAAAAATGTCTGTTTAAAAAATGTTTGTTTGTTAATTTTCTGAAATTCATGTAAACGGATTTTAATACGAACAGACAACCTTCTCTATTGTTCTGTGTTTTAATTCGTGTGAGTCTATACGCGACTTACGACGGTTTGGATTTTGCAAGTCTAAGCACCTAATTATGTCTAAGGCTTGCTAAATTAACTAGGAAACTAACCCTAATTTAAATAATAAGTGGATATTAAAATAAATACATAGAAAAAATACAAAAACAGATACAGAAGGAAATACCGAAATAGGGGGAAATAAATAAAGTAAAGTAAATAAAAACAAAAATCGAATAAAAAGCTAAAAGAGAAAAGGGAAAGAGAAAAAGAAAAAGATAGAACAGGAAGGAAAATAGTAATAATTAAAATAAATAAAAAGTCCTAAATAAATAATAATAATAATAATAATAATAATAAATAATAAATAAAAAATATATATAATAAAAGGAAAATAAGGAAAAAGGATAAAGAAATAATCAAGAGAGTTAAAAGTGATTAGATAAGTAAATAATAGTAATAATCTGAAATAAGAAAAAATAAAAATAAAGATACAAAAATAAAGAGGAAAGCATGTAAGGGGGTAAGTAAATAGATGCAATAAATAAAAGGATAAATAAATGAGAAAAATGACAAAGGGAATTGGAAATTAGGAAAAATAAACAAAATTGAAAAAGAGGGAAAAACAAGGAAATAGAAAGTCTTAAAAGTAGAAAAATAATAATAAAGGAAAAAAGAAAGAAAAAAGAAAAAAGAAAAGAAACACAAATCAAAACCGAAAGGGTAAATAAAAATAAAAGAGGAGCGGTAACACTTAAAGACAACAAAAAAGAAAAGATACAATGGGGGTAGACCCAGGCGGGGTATAAATAAAGCCCAGGGGCATGAGAAAAGGGTCTTTGGTCCTTTTGGGAGAGATTGGTAAGATTAGGAGATTTTTCGCCTCTTTGGAGAATTATGGAAACGAAAGCAAAAGCTCAAAGAACAGCGCATTCATCCAGCTCCTCGTTGATCCTAGGTTGAGAGTGAATCACTTCATCCGTTGTTCCTCGGATACTCGTCGCAGTATTGCAGCCAAGGCGGAAGGAGAATCGCAACACCGCCATTAACAGGTTTGTGCTACGCTATCATATGTCTCCTGATGCTTCGTAATGGAAACATTCCGCATGCTCCATGTAGATCTTGAATCTGTTTGAATCTGTTGTGAATTCCATCATCAATCATTACTTGCTTTAGATAAGGATTTGAAACTGTTTATTAAAGGATTAGTCGCCTAAGTGAGTTCGTATGTTTGTTTTGGTCTGATATTAAGACTTGATTCAAATCCAGCTCAGTAAGTGTGGTTTATCAAGTTATTATAGAACGCTTCGAGCTCCTTGCATGTACTATATCCCGTTCAGTTAGGTGATAGTCCATGAAAACAAATCGGTTAGGATCTTTAGCTTATCCCCGTAATCAACGTTAAGAGAATAGGCGAACCATAGGTCATAAATTCAGAGCCTCGAACATTGAATATGTAGATCAGGGAGCCTGTTTTGGATTTCTAAAAAATGTGATTGGTATGCTAAGGAAGAATCTACAACGCGATAGAGAATCAGTGGCGTGACAGAAGCTAGTCGCTCGTTCGACCCGGTCATGGCACTTTAAAACCAATCCTAAGCCTGCCTCTAGTATGAATTAGCTCACAAAAATGCAATCGTAGGGGCTACTTGTGTATTTCGGCCAGCTGTACCTAAGAGAAAACATCTGCCATGACATGACAATGGACCCTCCCCCTCTTCGTTTAGGTCACCATCTTCAAACTCAGTGTCAACCATTTCTAAAACCTTGAGTCTCCCTGTCTCCTCATCCCCTGGCCCTGACCCTTCGTTAAAATCCCACTCGAGAGGCGTATGCAGGGGCAGCGATCCGTGAGTGGATGAGCAGTCACCATGTCACCCAAACAGGGGAGTCGTATGGGAGCCCTCGCACTAAAAGATCCAAAGCAAGAAAAAAGGGGTGTTTGGCATGTTGGTTGTAGATAAGTAAAACGTTACGATGGAGCAACTAACTCCTTAGTTTTAAGGGTAATCCATAGATGAGGTCCTAAAGCTTTGAAGCAGATTCAGTAAGGTGCATCAACGTTCGGCGGCCAAGGCAATGTACATGAGCAAGGGTGGACCTAGTAATTAGAAGTCTCCAAGCAGGAGTGTAAACACTCAATTATGTCCGAGACCCATTTTAAGTCAATTAGTGGATAAACCTAAATTAAAAACCCCAAGAAATTCAAATATATATAAAGATGAAAATAGCAGAAAACAAAAGGAGAGAATAAATAAATATCCACAAGAAATTAGAGTTTGGAAAATTTGGTAAAAATTAAGAAATAAGTTAAAGATCTGAAAAAGAATTGGAAAAAGGAAATTAACAAATCGAAAACCTATAAGATAAAAATAAAATAACAACAAAGGATTGGGAGAAACATAAAACAAAAGAAATAATAATAATAATAAAAATATTTTAAGAAAAATAAAGACTGGGAAAAATAAAAAAAAATTAATAAATAATTAAACATCAGAAAAGAAAAATAATGAGAATAAGGTCAGGAAAAAATAAAAATTTATTTTGATTAAAATCTGGAAAGCTAAAAATAGAAAATAGAAAAAAGAAAATAAAAATCTGCAAAATTAAAAGATTTTAAAAATCTAAAACAAAAAATCAAAATCAAAATAAAATAAAAAAGGGGAAAGAAAATTAAATTTCTTTTTAAAATAAATACAAATGATAAAAACTGAAAATAAATACAAAGAATAAAAACAGAAAATCAAAAAATAATAAAAACTAAAAAATAGAAAAATTAAACATCAAAAATTAAAATCGAAAATTAAAATAAAAGAGAATTAAAATAAAATGAAAATAAAACTAAAACATCGAAAGGAGGAAAATTAGAAATAACAGAGGGCTAAAAAGAAAAAACGAAAAAAGCTACCAAAGAAAATTCTGAAAAGTATATAAGGGAAGGACAGGGAAGTTTTTGGGACCCCTTTTTTTGCTGGCTTTTGGAAAGAACTGAGTGAAAAAGGAAAGGGAGAAGATTGAGAATTAGAGCTTCGGAGAATCGTCAAAGAAGGATTGGAGAGTTTCTGATCAAACGTCGCCATTACCAGAGGGTGAAGAATCGGATATTCCTTTGAAAGCACTCGCGCGTAAACTCCTCACTAGACTCCACAACAGGTAGGTCCTATAAGCTTTACTTCGAATTTTATGCAAGAACGTATGAATTTTTCGTTTGAAGTTAAAGATTCCACTAGAAATGGCTAAAACTTTATGTATGATCGATATTGTTGTAAAAAGATTTGGTTCTTCTTCCTGAAGTAATCAAGAATTAGAGTAGATCTTGGCGCTCATAGGAGGAAACCCAGTGATATAGGTAGAAGATGCGCCAAATGTGTAGCAAAGATCGACTCTAGTACTCACGCACTGCATCGCGTAATAGAAGATAAGCTTCGGTCTGTGAGTAATAGTTATAAAAAGGAGAAGAAGAGGGTGTAAAACAGGGCCATCCTTTTCCCTCTCTTTATACTTGCACGATCGGGATCTCTAGAAAACCCCATAATATGAGATGAGAAGGGGTGTTTTGTCCGGGATAAAGAAGTAAAACCTACTGATTTTAGGTTGATAGGCCTGGGGCATGTTCGAACGAGGACCTTGCATCGTTTGGCATCATGCTGCTGTTATAACGAGAAATATGATAGAAAAGCTGCCTCTCATGTTTGGAGCATATGATAGCGTCCTGACAAAAATTAGTAATAGAGTTGGAACAGAACCTGTTAGGTGCATATCATGCTGAATAGAAGCCAAACCTGAGTTGGAATTTGGGTTCGATCAATATCTATAATAAAGCATGGATGGATTGCTTTTGATACAACATTGAATGTAGAGAATTCAGGTCTGGTCGACCACTACCTCGAGCTTTAGTGCATGAAAACTACGTTGCTTGATCTCTAGATGACTTCTCCCTCATGGGTTGGCATTGCGGCCAAGGCAGGCCCCTGTTCTGGTTACTGAAGGGCGCCTGGGGGTGGGGTAAAGCCCTTTTGTCCCAAATGCATAATAACCAAGGGTCATATTTAGACAGATCTTCATGACAAATGTGGGTAGGACCCTTCGCTAAGGAGAAAACAGGGCATCATGAAGTAAGAGACATGATTTGGGGAGCAAACTTGTGCCCGATTAATTATCAAAGACTGTTCATGCACAAAAAGCGATTGGCACCTTCCGTTAAGCATGGCCTCCATGATCGTTCAGTTAGTGCGTAAAAAATGGTTATTGGGTTTCAGTTGAAGAGAGTCCTCTAACCCAAGCAATGAATGACTAATCAAAATCGTTTCTGAGCACCCTCTAGGAGCTAGATATTCGGGAGGTAAGCATGTTCCTGGTTTAAATAACCCCTTTGTTTTTAGGAGGCCAGCCCTTGCACCTGACTCTATGGCACCCCTTAACATTCATGCTAAATTGGAACGAGCCTCCAAGCTAAAACAGGTGAAGTCTTGCTTAATGAACCACGCTGATCGCGCTGGATTGACGGGTATGTCTGGAGTAGGGATCTCTGTATCTCCAGGTAGCATTTGTTCACCGATGGTTTCGCGTCTCTTCCAAATACGTGCGTCAACAAGATGTAGTATATCACAAGCGATCAGTATCCCAGATAGAAGGAGTCTTTTTAAATCAACCAAAACCATTTGAAATAGATCCCCAGTAGTCATTTAGATCGTCGGTCTCAATGGCAGAAGAGTCACCTTAGGAAACATAGTCATAATTTCCAAATGCAGGGAACCAGATGGCCTGGGTCACTAAGGATAGCTGAACCTTCATGACTCTGTTTTCATGTCATTAGGTTAGTCATTTATACACCAGAAAATCCTGCTCTGTTTGGGGGACGATACTAGTGAAATTATCGAAGGTATGCTTTGGCATGAAGGGAAGACCAGATTCCCCGATGACCCTCAAAATGGTCACACGATGTGGGCTTGCAAACTGGGTAGCAAAACGCTCACGTAGAAGTTTTAGAGCAACATGATTTGAGGTGCAGCTCGCACGTGGGAAACCAAAAAAGGCATGCAGAAAGAAGGTAAATATAGAGTGACCCCACCTCCCTCACGTTATCTATATTGAACCAAATGGAGTATAAACCATCAAAGTCCACTGACTCTGATGGTTGGGGAAATAGCTTGCAAATTCACCGCCTGCAGTTCGAGCCCTGATTCCAGCATTTTCCCCTTTTACCTATCTAGGCATTATTTAATTCCTAATATGTCCCCCAAACTAAAATTACCACACTTTCCCTAGAGAATTCTAAAATCCCCAGTATGTCCTTGCCAGGTAAATTACCTTTGTTGTCCACTGAGAGATTCCGAAATACATTGTCCCCAAGACCAGAAATTACCATTCTACTGACCTTTTCCAAAAATACTGTTAATTATCCTAAGACAAGAAATTACCAATCTGCCTCGAGCTCTATAATTACCAATTTACCCCTCTAAATTCGTAAAAATTCCATAATTACTATTAAATTCATAAAAATTTCATAATTGCTAAATAAATTCATAAAATTTTATAATTGTTAAATAAATTCCTAAAAATTTCATAATTGCTAGGTAAATCCCAAAATTTATAGTAATTACCAAATTGTCCCAAAATTTCTAATAATTACACAACTACACCAAAATTCCATTTAAACCCCAATCGCCTCGAAACTCAAAACAAAACCCCTCTCTCTCAAGCCCAAGTTTTCTTCTTACTCAAGAATCAAGATCGTTTACTAATGACCCCTTTTCAAAAATTTTAAAATCTTTTACTAATGTTTTGGGATTCTTGGTCTCACGCAATGGACTCTAAGTGGGGAACTAGTGGTTCACCTGCTGTTCAACATTTAGCAGTTCGTATAGGTCCCTGTGCTGCCTTAGCCGCCTCGGGCCTTGTGCATAAGTGGACTTGAGATCCACTTATGTTTTGGGATTCTTGGTCTCACGCAATGGACTCTAAGTGGGGAACTAGTGGTTCACCTGCTGTTCAACATTTAGCAGTTCGTATAGGTCCCTGTGCTGCCTTAGCCGCCTCGGGCCTTGTGCATAAGTGGACTTGAGATCCTCTTCAAAATTAAAAACCTCTTTTCCTAATATTTTGGGATTCTAGGTCTCACGCAATGGACTCTAAATGGGGGAAGCGAGCCAGGTTCTACTTGTTCAACATTTAGTAGTTAGTATAGGTCCTGTCTTTGCACTTGTTGCCTCGGGCCTTGTGCATGAGTGGACTAAAGATCCCTCCCAAAGATAAGACTTTCTCAAAAACGAAATCTTTAAAATACTCTTTTCTTAAGCGCTTTTTGAAGGTCAAGCCGTCACAAACTAGAACTACGTAAGCCTTGAGTTTCCCATTGCACCGGGGAATACATAGGAGCAGGATCAAGTCCTGTCAGGCTAATCTCCGTCAAGCTTTTTATTTTTACATTAATTAAGGGATCAAACATTTTCAAAAATTACACTCGATTTAAAGGTACCATTCTCCCGAACGGGCGAATAGGGTGCCTAACACCTTCCCTATTCGTAACCGACTCCCGAACTTAGAATCTTATCTTCAAATTAGGGTTTTTCCAAATCTTTTCCCTTAAATGAAAATTTGGTGGCAGCTCCACATAATCCAAATAAAATTCATTTTCAAAATTTAGCGAGTTCGTCGTCTCGTCGAAATTACGGTTGCGACAAGGAGCAAATTCAGATAGGGGGAAATGTTAAGAGCCTGCATACTGGCACTACTACGAGAAATGGCTAGACCATTTCTCTGTTCGTAAGTCGACAAATAACCAGGAAACGTCTTCGGCTCTTGCATGCACGTTCGGAGTGAGGATCAGTTATATCATGGAGAGGTAGAAAGACACTTAGGACCACTGCAGACGCATAGAGGCAGCGACTTAAAACGAGGCATAGCTTACTGATCAGACCCGTGAAGACACATAGGTGGTAGGGAAGGATTGACCTAAAGTAGGACCTCGTGTATACGCTCACTCCAGAACGAATTAGACACAGTGTATTACATGCTCCTCCTTAAGGGTAGCCCTACGTTCAGCCCTTCATGGCGTAGCTGCAGAGCGTCGAATTCTCGAACGAAGGCTCCCTTGTGATCGAGAGTGAGGCTACTGAAGGGAGGCTTAAATTCGAAACTTATCTCCTGGAGGTCACCGACAAACTGAAGTCACGGGCTTTTGAGGAGAAGGAAGGAGGAATGTTCAGGCAACGTCCCAGTCACTGACAAAAATTGCATGCAAATGTGGAGCCTTAAATGGAGGTGGGGCCCGCCAAGGTAGTGGCAAAGTGAGGAAGGGAGGCCCCACTCTGCAGTATACAATTTGACCTAAATTCTGAAGGCGTGACTCGAAATTTGCAGGCGATGAATAAAGAGGTGACCTTTCCCAAATTGTGGTAACCCTCAGCTTCCCCAGTGTGATAGAATAAGACCTAGGTTTCCATAATTCTGAACTAACCCAAAACTTTCCATAATTCAAAAATCGACCCCCAAATTTTCCCTAATTCAAAATTCAACCCCAAATTTTCCATAATTCAGAATTAACCCCAAACTTTTCATAATTTAGAATTAACCCTAAATTTTTCCTAATTCAAAATCCAACCCCCAAATTTTCAATAATTCAAAATCCAACCCCCAAATTTTCCATAATTCAAAATTAACCCCAAACTCCCCATAATCCAAAATTAACCCCAAACTTTCCATGATTCAAAATTAACCCCAAATTTTCCATAATCCAAAATTCAACTCCCAAACTTTCCATAATTCAAAATTCAACCCTAAACTTCCCATAATTCAAATTTAACTCCCCAATTTCCCACAATTCAAAATTAAACCGCCATGTTCCCTCTTTCTCTAAAGTATGACCAATCCACCTTATCACTACTACGGTCGTAAAATAATAAAATCCTTTCAAAATAAAATGCTTTGGGATCTATGTCTCATGCAATGAACTCTAGATGGAAAACTGGCGGTCTACACTGCTGTTCGATGTCTAATGGTTTGTATAGACCCCCATGCTACCCTAACCGCTTCGGACCTTGTGCATGAGTAGACCAAAATTTCATTCAAAAATAAAATTTTTTGCAAAATGCTTTGGGATCTACGGTCTCACGCAACGAACTTTAGACGGGAAACTAGCGGTCTACACTACTGTTCGATGTCTAGTGGTTTGTATAGGCCCCCGTGCTGCCTTAGCCGCCTCAGACCTTGTGCATGGGTGGACCAAAGGTTCCTCCAAAAATAAAACTCGTTCAAGATATTCTTTTCCCTTTCAAACACTTTCGAAGGTCAAGCCTTCAAAACATACCAAAACTACGTAAGCCTTGAGTTTCCCATTGCACCGAGGAATACGTAGGAGCAGGATCAAGTCCTGTCAGGCTAACCTCCATCAAATTATTTATTTCCATGATAATTAAAGGGATCAAACTATTTTAAAAATTACACACTCAATTTAAGGGTACCATTCTTCGGAACGGGTGAGTGGGGTGCCTAACACCTTCCCCGTTTGTAACCGACTTCCGAACTTCGAATCTCATCCTCGAGTCAGGGTTTTTTCCAAATCCTTTTCCCTTAAATAAAAATTTGGTGGCGATTCCACATAAACAAATAAATTGCTATTTTAAAAATTTTAGCGAGTTCGTCGTCTCGCCGGAATTACGGTTGCGACAGCAAGCATGCAATTTTAGAAAATCATTGTTTACTAACTCTGTTAAAAAACGTCTGTGTCAAAAATGTTTGTTTCTTAATTTTCTGAAATTCATGTAAACGGATTTTATACAAACATGCAGCCTTCTTTGCTATTTTGTGTTTTAATTCGTGCGAGTCCATACGTGGCTTACGACTGTTTAGATTTTGCAAGCATGCAATTTTAGAAAATCACTGATTACTAACTCCGTTAAAAAATGTCTGTTTAAAAAATATTTGTTTGTTAATTTTCTGAAATTCATGTAAATGGATTTGAATATGAACAGGCAGCCTTCTCTGATATTCCGTGTTTTAATTCGTGCGAATCCATACGCGGCTTACGACAGTTTGGATCTTGCAAGCATGCAATTTTAGAAAATCATTGTTTATTAACTCCATTAAGAAACATCGGTTTCCAAAAAACGTTTGCTTTCTTCCTAAAATTCGTGTAACGGATGCTAATTTGAATAGGCAGGCTCCTCTGCTATTCCTTGTTTTAATTCGTGCAAACTC
This sequence comes from Canavalia ensiformis, assembly GCA_026541065.1. NCBI lineage: Eukaryota > Viridiplantae > Streptophyta > Magnoliopsida > Fabales > Fabaceae > Canavalia > Canavalia ensiformis. The sequence continues at coordinate 1,027,348 of JAMKYM010000129.1, read as the reverse complement.
ACTTGCGACCTACAAGAGTTTGAGTTATGCAAGCATGAAATTTTAAGATATTCAAATCAATTTTTCTGATATCACCTGTCTATTTATCAAGAGATCAAGTCTCTCAAAAAACCAGAACTACATAGCCTTGAGTTTCCCATTGCACCAGGGAATACGTAGGAGCAGGATCAAGTCCTATCAGGTTATTTTCCACCAATTTATTTATTTTTATTCTAATTAAAGGGATCAAACTAGTTTCAAATAAATCCTGCAGCTCATTTTGAGATACTTATTTCTTGAACGGGCGAGTTGGGTGCCTAACACCTTTACTATTCGTAACCAACTCCCGAACCTAGAATTTCTTCCTCAAGTTAGGGTTTTTCCAAATGTTTTCCCTTAAATAAAAATTTGGTGGTGACTCCACACGATTAATTTTTTTTAAATTTTTAGCGAGTTCGTCGTCTCGTTGTAACTGTGGTTGCGACAATGAGAAAAATTTTGGTCCAAAAATATTTATTTAGAAAGAGAAAATAAAATAAAAACAAAATATAAAATATCTAGAAATTTTCTTTAGAAGTTAGTTAAGTGTTAGTTAAAGTAGTTATTTAACCTAGTTAACATTTGAAGGTTGGTTAAGAAATTAGTTAAATTATTCTACCTATAAATAAGACATAATACTAGATTTTAAAAGGTGGGATTTCATTTTTTCTATAATTTGGGGGGAGCTAAGAATTCTTTCTCTCTCAGGAGATTAGTTTTTTGGAAATTCTAGGAGGATTAGATTTTCTTTATTTCTCTCTCTAGAACTCCTTAGAACTATTCATTTTTTTTTCTTAAACTTGAAATTCAACATTCTTTTTTTGAAAATATGAATCTAATCCAAATTCTCTTAAGGATTCTGGCTTTGCTTAGTTCTTTGAAATAGAGGTGATGTCCATTAAAGTTTTAGAGGAAAATCTTTAGCTTCTATACTTTCTTGCTACTATGGCAATTTTTCTTGGTGAAGAAAAGTTTCTTGAAATTCTTAGTAACTTTTACCATTGCAAATCTCCTATATTCAGTTTTATCCTTGGAATATTTTGATTTTCTTTTTATTCATCTATCTTTATTTAGGTATGTTGTCAATCTTTTACTTATTAAGTTATAATTCTGAGGTCTGTATGAAAGATTTAAGTAGCATTCATACATTTTTCTTCCTAACCTCAATGATAAGTATTTGTTAATTATGTGAATCTAATTGTTAATTAAACATATTTTACTAATAATTAACACATCAATCTTATTGGGAATATTATTTTAATTGCATTTTCACATTTGATTTTTTTTTTCCTGAAAAATAAAATTGATACAAAAAATCATGCACTCAAGTCATTATCTCATTTACATTCATTGAGTCTAATTGATATAAATACACTTGTATTTGAAACTCTTGAGTATCATTATAATAGTAGTAGAAAATAAAATAAATAAAAATGGAAAATTGAAATATGAAGCTTGAATGATTCTTTTTCGATATCTACATTCATCCTCTGTATTCATTCATATTACCATGTGCTCATAAACATCAACGTATACATCAATACATGAAACCTGGTTACAAATATATATATATATATATATATATATATATATATATAGTATGCTTATTTAATTCAATTTTTCACTATTCATATTCTGATACCGCATCCCTTCACAGCATAGACTATCAACACATCTAAATATTCCTTAACACACATAGTTATTGATGAATCCTTCTAACGATGGAAAATAACTTGGATCAATGGATCCTTGTGGGTTCAACTTCATAGGAGATGAAGATGGAGAAGGAGAAGCATAGTGTTGAACTTGGAGGCCAAGGATAAAAAGTTCTCCCACTAGCAAACTTGGCCAAGAAGAGAAGGAAAATAAAGAGAAGTTTATGCTCTCTAATAAGAATTTTACTCAAATGAATTCAAATGTATGAAATGAATGCACTTAAGCCTATATATAGGCCAAGGAAGGTGCTAAAATAAAGTGCTTTGGATGGATTCAAAATTTCCCCCTTAGGCATATGGGCTTAAAGGATTTAAGCCGAATTATATAGCTCTAAGCTCCTCTCATGTAGCCTCCAATTAGGCCTAAATGGGCCTAATAAAATAAAAATAGAAATGGGGCCGAAGCCTATATACAGTGGACCTATTAAGCCAAGTTATAGAAAAAATTACAAGAGACCAAAACTAAGATGTGCAAATCCATGACAAACGTGGGATTTGAGGAAGGTCTTCTTGAAGGTTCAACAAGGCTTCTACCTGTTTTTGAAGCTTGGCCTCTTGCTTTGTGATGGGCCTAGTAGGTAATGCCATACTTGGTGATATCTTAGTAGTGGTGTTCTAGAAGTTATCTCTACATCATCTCCTCCCACTTTTGAAGGTATTTGTTCCTGCATATAAATCATCATAATTTGTACCTATTAAAAAAGGAGATAGGTCAAATACATTGAATGTAGCACTAAGACCATAATCGTCAGGAAAATATAAGCAATAGGCATTAGGGCCTATTCACTTAAGAATCTGGAAGGGGTCATCACCCCTAGGATGTAATTTAGATTTCCATAGGGGAGAAAATCTTTCCTTTCTGAGGTGTAGCCACACCCAGTCTCTAGGTTCAAATAGAACCTCTTTCCTCCCTTTATTGGCTAACCTAGCATAATTTTCTTTTCAATAATGGCTTCGACTTTGGCATTGAGTTTCCGAATGAATTTAGCATTCTAAGCTCTATCCTTATTATGATATTTGGCTAGGTCAGGGATTGGTAGAAGATCTACAAGTGTGAGGGGGTTGAACCTATACACTACCTCAAAAGGTGAGTGTTGAGTAGAAGAATGGGGTGCCCTATTATAGAAAAACTCCACAAGGGGAAAACATTCCTACTAGGTCCTAAGATTTTTATCCTTCATGGTTGAGGAGTAGAAAGAGTCATATTTACCATTTCTATTTAGTTATCTGTCTGGGGATGACAAGTGGTAGAGAATAGGAATTTAGTTCCTAATTTATCCTAGAGAATGTGTCAAAAATGGTTAAGGAACATAGTATCTTTATCAAACACTATACTTGTAGGGATACCATGTAACCTCACAACTTTCTTGAAGAAGAGTTTAGTTATTAGGCTGGCATCATCTACTTTATGGTAGGGGATAAAGTGGGCCATCATACTAAAATGGTCCACCACCACAAAGATAGAGTCTATTCCCCTTTGGATCTTGGATAGTCCAAGAACAAAGTCTATACTTATGTCTATCCAACGGAACTTTGGAATAGATAGGAGGTGTATAGGCCATGGATGGCATAATGGTTGACTTGACTTGTTTGTAGATTAAGCACCTTTGGCAATAACTTTGGACATGTTTATCTATATGTGGCCAAGAGAAGTTTAAGTGTTCAAGGTTTCTTAGGTGCCAAATTTCCCCATTCATTCTTATTCATGAGACTCCTTAACAAAAAGGTGTTTCATGGGGCATCTAGACACACATAAGCAATTATGTCTAAATAAGAGTTATTGGTGCTTAACATACTCATTGCATGCCTTATGGGCACAATCATTGTATAGTTTCCTAAACTCCACATCCCCTTCATATACATCTTGGAAGTGCTCAACCCCCAATAATTTGTGTGAGAAGAGATCTTCAATGTCTGCTGGTAGACAGATTTTGATGAAGACTTCTACTAAGTAATAATATGGCTAAGCATTATAATTATATGTATACATTGATAGGTCTCATATTTTGATCAAGCTCTCTAAATTGGGTTTCAGAAAGAAAAGCTTAACAATATTCTCAAATGAAATGTTTAAAGGTTAAAATCATGTTTAGAAAGAATACATAAAGTATAAATTTTTTGAACTATGAAAACTTGATTTTTGTAACTTGTACATGAGAAACCAAATCTTCATAAAAATTAACCAAATCTTTGCATGGAGTTAACCATGCATTAGTATCAAGTTAAACAAATGTTACACATAGTTAACCAAATTTTGTACTAGGTTAACCAATTTGTGTAATTGATTACCATATGCAGTAATCATTACCAAAGCCATGTCAAGCTATGAAAACTTTTAAAATACTGGTTAAATCGATTACTAAAGCATTCTTGATGTGAAATTGACTAAAATTAGGTCTAATCGATACCAAAGAATTTTGGAGTTACAGTAATCGGTTACCAATGGAATTCATTGAATTATAGGAGTAACAAAATGCTTCAGTAATCAATTATCAATGAGAGTAATTGATTATCAAGGTAATGTTCTTAAAGTTTTGAAAAGTTTTGAAGTGTTAGCAGTCTAAAACTAACCCATTCTAAAAAATATCATATAAGTTTTACATATAAATACTTTTCTCTTAACCTTATTTTCATAAGATAAGGAAAGAAAACAAAAAGGAATAAAAAAGAAAAAAAATTCAAAATTTTTTATGATAGCCTTTGATCAAAGTGTGAAAGTTTTATCATTTCTTGATGATTTTCTTTGTATTATGCTTCAAGGGTGGTTTTGTTTTTATCTAAAGGTGAATTTTCTTAATCTTGGTTGTTGATTCTTGAGAGAAAGAATTCTCTCTTGAAAGTGTTAGTATTTGTGCAAAGTGGATGATCTTTGTATGGTTTTTAAGGATTCAAACAAGGGATCTTTAAGTGGATGTTTGTAAGAGGATATTGTATCTCAACAAATAATGAAGAAAACCCCAAGTGGTGCTTGGAAATTGATATAGCTCTCTATAGTTGAGAGTGATCTAAGATAAATTCTTGTGTGATCTTCTTTTTTCTTACACTTTTACATTTCCACAGTTAATCTTGGTATGTACTAAAAATATCTTATTCTTAATTAATCTTTATGGCTTAACTTTAATTTTCTTAAATTGATCATCAAGATTGCATTAATATTTTGAATATTGTATAACTTATATATCATATTCAAATTTTCTTGAGTGGCTTATGCTTTTGGGATCACTGTTTTAATTTGTTAGTGAATTTTTGGACAAAAATCTATCAACCTAATTCACCCTTCTCTTTGGTTTGAGGCCATTTGATGAAGAATTGGCATTAAGAGTAGTTGTGAAGAAAACAAGGACTTTTTTTTGTAATACAAAGGCTTAAATGGCTTGAACAAGCCCATCTTTAGGTGGTGGTGCATCCATCAATAGCCCACCTATTTTTAATGGTGAATGTTACCTATATTAGAAAGAAAGAATGAAGTTTTTCATAGAGGCCATTGATGTGGACGTGTGGGATGCTGTAGAAAATGGCGTATATGCCAATACACACATTGTTGATGGTGTTAATATTAAAAAGATTAAAAGTGAATAGAGTGAGAAAGATAAGAAAAGATTCATTATAATCTTAAAGCTAAGAACATCATTACCTCAATACTTAGTTATGATGAGTTTTTTTAGAGTCTTCCAATGCTAAATAGCTAAAGAAATGAGGGATAGTCACACATGAAGGAACTAATAAGGTTAAAATATTAACTATAGAAAATGAACTTTTTCATATGAAACCAAAGGAATCTATTCGTGGTTTACAAATGTGTTTTACCCATATTATTAATGATCATGCTTCTCTTGACAAAGTTATTCCTAATGAAGAAACGATTAGCAAAGTTTTGAGATATCTTAATAGGCCATGGAAACCTAAGGTGATAGCTAATGTAGAAAATAAAGATCTCAAGAAAATGTCATTAACTACTTTCCTTGAAAAGTTGCAAGAACATGAGTTTGAGTTGAATCGATTGGATGAAGATGAGGAAGTTGATTAGAACAAGAAGGGAATAATTTTGAAAGCTACGTCTAATATGAGAATACACAAAGATTATGATAGTGATTATTCTATACAACTTGACTTAGAAGATGATGAGGATGGTGATGTGGATCTCTTAGTAAAATAGTATAACAATTTTTTGAAGAAAGGAAAATTGAAGAGGCAACTCTCTCAGCAAAGGAATGTAACAAATAATCTTGAAAAATATTCATCAATGATTACTTGTGATAAGTGTCAAACATGACACTTATTTAGTGATATTTGAGGCATATAAAGAATATTTTTCATAAGAAAATAAGTGTAATTCATAAATAATAGATGAACTTTCAATGCTTGAAGCAATTCTTAGTAGTATAGTATTTTATAGAAGTTTTATGATTAATTGTTTTAATTTTAGAGTGTTATTCATTGTTTAAATTGATCAATTTTTTAGGGAAGTAGAGAAATAAAATGATTAGAGCATTCTGCCACTTTTGTGTTGTCTGGCACAATATTCTGCGTTTCCTCACACAAAATTCTAAAGAAAATGGGGCGTTCTGTTGCTTCTGTGTTACCTGATGCCAAATTTTTGTATCAACTAACGTAATTTACTGGACAACATTATAAAAGGCTATTTTCTCTTATTCTTGAACAGTTTTTTACGGTTACAAAATGAAGTTCTCTCCCAAGTTCTCTTTGATGCGACTCTTGGAGTGAAGAATCTGTAGATTTGAGGGATCAAAGTGCAAGATTCGCCAAGCTTCATGGAGTTTTGCATAATCTTCTCTTCTCCTTCTCTTGTTTTCTTCCTTTCTATTATGTGTAACTACTAGGAAAAAAGGGATCCTAACCCTAACTTGTTTGTAATATGAATTTGTTGCTCTTAATTTAAGTTTACTTCCTTTAAATTGATTATTCTTCTCTACTCTTAATGCCTTTATAAATTGGCCACTTCAAGTTGATTTTAGTTTCTATTCCACAATTGGAAAATTGGAGTAGAAGTTGGAATTGAGATGAACAACATAATTGAGGATACTCTAGGAATAAAGATCAACAATTATGAGGTCTTGAGAATTCTAGAACCTAATGGTTGCTCTAATTAGGAATTTCTAAGGAATTGGGATTTCTAATTTGGGGGAAAGGGTTGATGAGTCAAGGAATTGAACTTCAAATAGTTTAGTGAATTCGATCTTCAATTATACTTTTAAAACTTAAATTAGAGAGATAATTTAGGATTGCTTAGGTGAAGGTTAGGTAAACTCTAACCCTAACACTTTGCTAGATTGATTCTTTTATAGTTGTGTTGTGAATTGAGTGTTATTTCTTTGTAAATTGAATTTGAGATTTTCTATAAAATAGTTATTTGGTCGTTGTTACATGAAATTTGTTTTGGTTATCCTGATTCATTCTTGAGTCTTATTTCTTAGATATAGAATTTATAATTCATAACTCACTCAAATTCATACCAATGTCAAATCTTACATATACTTAGTCCAAATAGTAGAACAATTGAGAAATCACTACTTGAACCAAATCTTTGTGGAAAACGATACTCTCTCATCCTTTACTCTTAAAATGATAAGGTACACTTGCCTTCAATCTTTACCAATAACTTGTTATGAATATGGTAAAGTTCGTCATCTTTTTTATCCAAAAGAAATGAGAGAAAGGTTAAAAGGAAAAGAAAAGAAGAAGGGCATACATAGCTTGGGATGACAATGATGATAATTTGGAGGGAAAAAAGAATAAGAAAACTTTTATCTCGTGGAAAGCTATCACAATGATGAAGAAATGGTAAGTTATATCGAGACTAATTCTAGACCTACCTATGATGAATTGCCAAATTCTTTTGAAAAGTTGGTTGAAAAAACTAGAAGACTTACAGTACATCAAAAAACCTCTATCAAGTGTTTAGAAAGAAGGAAAGATTTTTCGCATAATGAACTTGATTAATTGAAATTTAAATATGATTCCTTTGATTCATTAAATAATGAAGAAAGATGCTATGAAAATTATGAGATTTTAGAAATAAAAGTTAAAGAGTAAAATCAAACAGTTGGTAAATTTAACGCAGGAAGAAATAATCTAGGTGATATACTAAAAAAGCAAAGAAGCATGTATGCTAAAAATGGACTTGGTTATAATTATAATAATCATGCTATAGCTTATAATAACTCCTTTGTATCTTGTAATGCATCTAAAAAATCATATATCAAATGCTTTTATTATAGTAAAGTAGCATCTACTTGCTATATTAGAAAATATGGTGTTCCAAATGGTAGATATGTATGCTTTACAAAAGGAACTATCCAAAAGGATCAAATGCAGTTTCGGTACCCAAGGGATGCATTGGAATTATTTTGTAGGAGTGCTTAAAGGTCAAGAATTCAAATTTGTATTTGAATAGTGGATGTTCAAAATATATAATATAAGATAGGTCAAAGTTTACTCACCTTTCACTAAAGTTAAGTGGCTATGTTACTTTTGGTGACAACAACAAAGGTAAAATTCTTAGCATAGAAAAGGTTGGTAAGACTTCTAATACCCCTATTGTAAATGTATTGTATATTGATGGCCTTAAGCATAACCTCCCTAGTATTAGTCAACTTTGTGATAAAATATTTATAGTTGTTTTTTATTCTACTTGTTGCATGATAATTAATAAAATGACGATAAAATAAATTTGGTAAAAAATAGGACTAATAACATCTATATGCTAAATCTAGATTTAATTAATGCATGTGATTTAAAATATCTCTTATCTAAAGAGGATGAATCATGGTTATGACACAAGAGATTAGCTTACACACATTTAGATTGAATAAATTGAGAATAAAAGATTTGATTATTGATTTACCTAACATTAAATTTAGTAAAGACAAGTTGTGTGATGCATGTTGAAAAGAAAAGTAAGTAAGAACTTCCTTTAAACCAAATAGTATTGTCTCCACTACTAGACCTTTGCAATTGTTGCATATTAACTTATTTGATTCTTATAGAACTATGAGTTTTGATGAAAATTATTATGCACTTGTGGTTGTTGATGATTATTTAAGATATACATGGACCTTATTTATTATGAATAAAATTAACTTAATTTTATAATATTAAATAAAATAAAAAGAAATTAAAGAATTAAATTGAAACTTAAATTAAATGTAAAGAATAAAAATTATAATTTATCCTTAATTAAATTCAAACTTACCATAAAAATTTACGAAACAACTAATTAATAAACTAATATTAGGCCAATGTTTATTACTCTCCGAAAAATCCCAATTTACTTAAAAAATAAGGAAAATAATTAATTGAAAAGATTAATATAAGAGTATGATTTAGATTGTCATGAACTACAAAATGCAAGAACTCCAGGTAGATTCGAAATCACATTAATTCTTTGCATTCTATCATGACAAATGGTGCATAAGATTAGATCGGACTCATAGTTATGCTTATTTGATGACTTTGGTGGTGTTGCTCTATGCTATTCACGTTTATACAATTTGCTCAAGTAAACATATTTAATCATGACTAGTTATTTCTCATGTGAATTCGATTTCTCCTACATCTACAAGAACTTCAGATTTCACCTAAAAGAAATGAAGCTGAATAGTAGGTGAATAAAGTTCACATTGCATGATAATGTGATTCTGTTAGACTGAAGTATATCAAAAATTTGAATTGAATGATGTAGGCATTTGATGGCATTGATTCCTACATTTTTTATTTCATAAAATTGACGCTCAATAAATATGGTAATTAGTAAGTGTATTGGCATAATTAATGATGGTCCGCAAGTTTTCTTAACACTGGTTCGATCCGTCATTGCTTAACCCAAATGCCGCAAGGAATAGTTCGACATTGGACTTGATTCAAGAACCTGCAAAAGGCTTGTAAGACTTCACGCACGATATTGGAACTTGGGCAGCAATGTGTATAGGGTCGTCAATATGTTCTCACGGTTCCAGTACTGGTGATTCCTGGCCTACATTATGAGGCATGACATGCCTATGGGTGTAGCATGACCGGAATAATGGATCATCGTTTGTGATCAAGCCTAGCTCAAGGAACTTTAAGACATCCATCATTAGATCACTCTGGTTATATGCACTACTGGAAACCAATTTACTTGTGCCTTTCAATTTCCTAGAATGTACAGGCGTTGTAGCTGAATTCTCTGAGTATAAAGACAAGAAACAGAATATCACACAAATTGGAAAGTTTAAAGCCATACATCTTAACAAAGTCCTGCCTTCATGGTCCAACAACTCTGCTCTAGAGAAACAAATGAAGCCATACGCCTCTCTGTGTTAAATAGAAAGTGCCTATGATATGGACCATTCAGATTCCAATCTCCCATTTGTGACTTAACACAGCCCGAAGTGACAAAATGGATTAAACGAATGAACGACACATAGTTTGTCCGAAAACAAAAGCTTAAATTCAGGGAATGATGTCACAGATTAGAGAATGAAGCTCCAACTGGACATTGGTTCATCCATGTTAGAGTAGTGGGAATTTGTATTCGAGTTTGCTTACTGCCACCGTTATGGCTAGAAAAAGATAGGCTGATAGTAGAGCTTTCTAGGGTGGCAAAGATAGACATGGTCGCCTATTGTGTGGTAGTAATTCTAGTGATCTTCAAAGTTAATTCTTCACGATGGTGGGAGGGTATTTTCACATGGTGTCAAAGAAACCCCAACGTCCCACTTATTGACAGCGTGGAGGCTTAGGAGATCCTATCAATCAAGGCTCGGTTGAGGCAGCAAGGTAGCAAAAATAATGCTTCTCACTTGGGCACCTGTGACGACGAAGAGTCCGCTGTACCCCATGCATGCATATACGTATCACAGTTTGATAGAGGTGCTTTAGATTAGTTCAGGGCTTTTACAATCCGTCTAGTGCCTTGGCCTAGTGGTGGACGCACCTCCCGTGGGCTCCAGGACCTGCCTTCGAACCCCCCTAGCAATTTATTTTAAGTGGGTTAAATTTTGGTGTATATTTGGGTTAGGAGGAATTCAAGTCAGGCTAGCCACTCTCAATTGGGCCATTGAAACGTTATGTACATTTGGGCCATGTGGATCTTGAACTGGGTCCAAATTAAAGGCACCTACTCAGGATAGGGAAAATGGTAACTGGGTCCAAATTAAAGGCACCTACTCAGGATAGGGAAAATGGTCCACTGAACCTGCAGATTTTAATTAATGAGCCTCAAATTGGCTAGCAGCCACCGCCCGCCGAAGAGCCACACTAGAGCCATGAACGCCTTGCATTGCATATTACACGCCCCAAATTAATTGAATTGCATGGTTAAGGGGGTTATTTGCAATTTCTAATAGGCTTTTTACAATTAATTTATCTAGATTTTTCAACTCAAAATTAAACCCATTCAAATTAATTTTATTTCTTTCTTTAGATTTTAGTCAAGTTCAAATTCCTTAAATTTCAATTCCTTTTCCTTGAAACCAAATCCAGTTCAATCCCTTTTCTCCTCAAATTTTCAAATCAAGCTCAAGTATTTTCCTCAAATCCAAATAAAGCTTAATCCTTTTTAAAATCAAATCAAATTTCAATTCCCTTTCATCAAAAACAAACCAAGTTTAATTCTTGTTTTCAAAATCAAGTCAAGTTCAATCTCCCAAATTCAAAATCAAATTCCATTTAGATCAAGTTTCATTCTTTTTTTGAAGTTTGAATCAAATTCCTTCCGAATCAAATTTATTTTTCAAATCAAGCTGTTTATTATTTTTCCAAGTAAATTCATTGGGAGAATCACTAGTCTCACGTGATAAACTCTAAGCACGAACTGGTAGCTTTGTCTGTTGTTTGATGCTTAGGGATTCGTATGGGTCCCAGTGCAGCCGTAGTTGTCTTGGATCCTGGGCATATGTGGACTAAGGATTCCTCTTAAAACATTTTCAAAACATTCTATTCATTTTCAAATACCCCTTTTCTAGCTTCTCCGAAGGTCAAGCCTTCACACCAGAACTACGTAAGCCTTGAGTTTCCCATTGCACCAGGGAATACGTAGGAGCAAGTTCAAGTCCTGTCAGGCTAACCTTCATCAATCTATTTATTTTCACTCTAATTAAAGGGATCAAACAATTTTCAAAAATCAAACACTCAATTTAAGGGTATCGTTCTTCGGAATGGGCGAGTAGGGTACCTAAACCTTCCCCACTCGTAACCGACTTCCGAACCTAAATCTCTTCCTCGAATTAGGTTTTTTCCAAATCTTTTTCCCTGAAATAAAAATTTGGTGGTGGCTCCACATATTCAAAATAAAATTCATTTATAATTTAGCGAGTTTGTCATCTCGTCGTGATTACGGTTGCAACAGATGGCGACTCCACTGGGGACATTAGAGAGTCAAACTCGTTCAATTGAGTGTGTGTTGTTTTGATCCTTTCCCTGTTTATTTTCACGATTTATTTGTCTGTTATCTATCCGTTTATTTTTCTATTTATTACCTGTACAACCCTAGGGTAGATGAATTTAAGATTTTATTCTATATATATATCTGTACGATTTCCCCAATTGCAGGTATCCCAAACTTGTGTGCCCTCACACACTACACATTAATGCATTTCATCTCATGAGTGGGGCCCTATACCCAGGTCTGAGTGAAGCCTAGGACTAGATGGATCTAGTGGTGTCACTTTGGGGCTTACGTCCTGTTTGACTATCACGAAAATCCTAGCTAGAGTGCATCCTATTCGTAATGTCGAAGAGGGTGCAAACACTGATCTTGGCTCTAAAAGGAAGGAAAGATATGCAGTGCTAAAGGCGTCCACTCAAGCAGTCAAAAAGGGAGTGCATGAGATTCTAAATCTCTAAGGTGAAAACTCCCATGCATGCATTGCAATCACTCATATGGCAAGTTCAAGAATATGTTAGCTGGTAATGACGCACGGGCTGATGATTAGGACGACAAAGAAGAGATCAAAGGCTGGCTGTGTATGGCTTTTCTGAAGCTTGTATTTGATTGAAAAATGAATCATGAAAATTAATGTCATAAGATATTCAAAAGGTGGCATATTCTGCTACCTGTACATAATGGAGTAGAGATAAGAAGCATCTTGTAATATAGTGGCTTTGTTTGCGTCCCGTCAAAGAAATCAGTTTGGGTTTGAATGGTACAGTTGATGCCAAGGTTGGCTCACTGCTCGTATCTGAATGGTACAATCAGTACCAACTCTGTCCCATCTCTGCCTCGTTACTCGTATTAGCTTATATTCAAATGAGATTCGGTGAAGGTGCAAGGCTGGAGTAGGAATAGGTCCCCAAGGGAAGCTCTGGAAGTTATGATTGCTACACCACAGGGCGTGGATATGCTTCACTTCTCTATAGCAGCACCTGAAATGCCAGGCCATGAGCTCGCTTCGTCAGGGAAAGGATCCAAAGACATGAATTCTATTTGGAAGGACATATCCTTCCGTCGCTGAGACCACTCGAGCCCAATTGTGTTAAGGACCAGACCTTAATGTTCTATGCTAGATCTAGTTATCACTTTACACTTCATATCTGGGACTGTTGCACATAATTACTTAGTTACGACGCATGACTCAAACTCTAGTACAACTGATCTCCATATGTACCCATGCAAGAAGATGTCATTGCCCTAGCAGTTGGTGAATCGCTAGATATGGCCCATCAACTAAGGCGACTGTGCTCAACTAATTAAAAGCAAACCAACACTAACTTGGACTACTCAAGTTGTCCCAAATTCTGTTGGGAGTCAAGAGAAGCGCATCTAGCCAATTATCTGCACTGTTGGTGTAAGACAGTAGACGAGAAAGAAAGACATATTCAGCTAGTTAGTTATATTGCTTGGCACTCCTAGAGGTAGGGGGATCAATAAGGGGCTGTAACTACCAGCGACCGCGTGTCCAAATTGGAATTCACACCTCTATTTAGAAGTTCATCTATGAGTTCGATTCTTGGCCAAGAGAGAGGCCTATGGAATAAACTTCCTACAGGGTGATTCAGTGCTCCAAGCCTATAGCTGATACTCCATAAACCTGGAAGTACTGACGAGGTTCAGTCTAATTCAGTCATTCTTCAAGTTATGGGAAACTAAAGGACCACAAAAGCAGAGTGTAGAAGGAAAAGCACAGGGAATACCCCTGTACGTAAGGTTTCTTATGCAGTTCATGTAATCTTCACGTCCAAAAGGGTATGCCTTAAATTTAGCAAAAGGTGCTAAAAGTTCAATCATAAGCATGGTCTAGTGGTGTTGCTTGTGGTCCTCAACTCCCAGGACGCAGGTTTGAGTCCCTGGGGACCGATTTTCCTTTTAATAATCGCTAAGCCGCACGACGAGCTGCGAGTCACCGGATAAGCCTTGAGCCATCGAGCCGTCAAAGCCTCCAAGCCGTCAGACGAGCCGTAAGCCATCAAATGAGCCATCAAGTTGCAAACGAGCCATGAGCCCCCAAAAAAGCTCTCCCAAGCTGGCTCAATTAAACAAGCCCCAAGCCATCAACCTTTCTATGAATTATTTTGGCTAGTCTCAATACAGCTTCTTTTTTTTCAAACTCAAAATTAAATACAAATTAAATCTAAGTCCCTTTCTCAAAAATTAATTTCAAATTCAATCCAATTAAATCTAATCCAAAATCAAATTCAAATAAAATCAAGTTTATTTCTTCTTTCTTAAATTTCAAGTCAAATATTTCATTTCTCAAATCAAATTCTTCTTCCTCGAATTCAAAGTAAATTATTTTTCTACAAAATCAAATCAAATTAGTCCTCTTCAAAATCAATTCCAATCCAATTTCTTCAAATTCAAATCAAGTTCAAATTACTCTTCTCAAATCAAAATCAAGTTTAATTCTTTTTCCTCAAATTTTCAAAACAAGTTCAATTCCTTTTCAAAAGTCAAAATCAAGTTTAACTCTTTTTCCTCAAATTTTCAAAACAAGTTCATTTCTTTTCCCAAATCCAAATCAATTCTAATTCTTTTTCCTCAAAAGTCAAAACAAGTTCAAATCCTTTTCCCAAATCCAAATCAATTCTAATTCTTTTTCCTCAAAATTTCAAGTCAAGTTCATTTTAGCCAAATCAAACTCATTTTAATTCAATTTTCTAAGTTCAAGTCAAGTTCATTTTTAGTCAAGTCAAGTTCAATTCCCCAAATTCAAAATCAAGTTCCATTAAATCAAGTTTCATTCTTTTCTTCAATTTTGAGTCAAATTCGTTTCAAATCAAATTTATTTTTCAAATCAAGCCCTTTATTATTTTTCCAAGTAAATTCATTTTGGGAATCACTAGTCTCACGCGATGAGCTCTAAATGGGAAACTGGCGGTTTCACTGCTGTTCGATATTTAGAGATTCATATAAGCCTCAGTGCAGCCTTAGTTGCCTCGAACCTTGTGCATATGTGGACTAAAAGTTCCTCCTAAATAATAAAACCTTTCAAAAATATTTTTTGGGAATCATTAGTCTAACGCGATGAACTCTAAATGGGAAACTGGTGATTTCACTACTGTTTGATATTTAGAGATTCATATAGGCCCCAGTGCAACCTTAGTTGCTTCGGACCTTGTGCATATGCGGACTAAAGGTTCCTCTTAAACAATGAAATCCTTCAAAATATTGTCACCCAAGTTCTTTACTTCCGAAGGTCAAGCCTTCAAACCAGAACTACGTAAGCCTTGAGTTTCCCATTGCACCAGGGAATACATAGGAGCAAGATCAAGTCCTGTCAGGCTATCTTCCATCAATCTATTTATTTTCACTCTAATTAAAAGGATCAAACAATTTTTAAAAACATCAAGATCACACACTCAATTCAAGGGTACCGTTCTTCGGAATGGGCAAGTGGGGTGCTTAACACCTTCCCCACTCGTAATCGACTCCCGAACCTAAATCTCTTCCTCAAGTTAGGATTTTCCAAATCTTTTCCCTAAAAATAAAATCTGGTGGTGACTCCACATTATCCAATAAAATTCTATTCAAAATTTTAGCGAGTTTGTCGTCTCGTCGAAATTACGGTTGCAACAGATGACGACTCCACTGGGGACTTTAGAGAGTCAAGCCCTCTTCAATTGAGTGTGTTGTGTTGATCCCTTTCTTGTTTATTTGCACGATTTATTTATTTGTTTATCTATCTGTTGTTGTTTCTCTATTCGTTGTAAACCTTAGGATAGACGAACAATAAAATGATATATATATCTATGCGATTTCCCCAATTGCAGGTATCCCAAATATTTGTGTGCCTTCCACACATCATACATTCATCTCATGAGTGGGACCCTATACCCGGGTCTGAGTGCAGCCTAGGATAAAGGGATCTAGTGGTGTCACTCTGGGGCCTACGTCCTGATTGACTATCATGAAAATCCAGGTTAGAGTGCGTCCTATTCATAATGCCCCTCAACTAGTGGCTACTTCAACTGTTGTGGCAAGCATTACGGACTGGAACTTGGCTCTAGTGACCTTTACACCCCAAGATTACTAACCACCTTCGAGAGGTTCATGCTATTCGATTAATGTCCCAAACTTAGAGAATAAGAAGTTAAAAATTATTAGAATTAATAATGTTGTCCTCTTAAGTTAATACCTTAATGAAATCATATTTAGAAATAATAAAATATGGTAAACATGTGGATATTTCTAAAATTTCCATTTGGCTAAGTTCCTTAGAAATTAGCTAAGATAGTAAATAAATTATTAGATAAACAAATTTAGATGCCTTAGACAACCTAGGTGATCCTAAGTAAATGGACACAATGTTGGACTAAGATATTAAAAAGAAAGCAATAAATTAGGGAGTAAGGAAAGGATTGGCCATAAGGACTTAGAAAATGAACAATAAATGTTAATGGGACCAAGTAAAGTCATTTTACCAAGAGAAGATGAAAATAGGAAAAATTAAAGATTAATGGTTAAAAAATTTAATTATCCATCACTATTAGAAATGAATTTATAGAAACAAAAAGGATTGATGATTTAGAAGAATAAAAGTCCACCTAAAAGGAAATAAGACCATTCGACCAACATATACAAAATGATGAGAAAACATCGACAAAATATTTGAGAAAAGGAAAGATTGAGAGAAAATTTGTAAGAATGAGTGGTGTAGGTTTCTCCTTGAGAAACTTATCATAAAACACAAGCAATAAGGTCTATTTGGATATTTTAAGAATCTTGCTTAAGTAAAGATTTTTACTAAATATATAACCTTTGGGGTAAATATTATTGCCCTAGTTATAATGGTGATGCTTAATTATGTTTACCTATGTGTAAATTTTTTACGTGATCTATAAATAACACAATGACTTGTGTATGATATATGGTTCCATGTGTTGATGTTAAATGTTTATATGATAATTGGATGAATTGGATGCTATGTTTGCATACTATATTTGCTGGATACTAAGCATGCATCTTATTGTGAAGACTTAAAATAGAATCTAATAAGTCAAGGGATCACTAAATAAAATCCTATATGAAAACTTCTAATGCACTACTCTAACCATGCCCAGTCGAGGACTTATGCACATATGAAAGTTGAAGACTTCTCATATTATAAGTCATAAGGATTCAAGCTAAGGTGATGACGACTATCAAGAATGATGTCATATCCTAGAAAAGATGGAGTATGTGGGAAGTGAAAAGATATTATTTGACAAATATTAATAATGTTATGTCATGTATTAACTTTTCACTAAGAGAGTGACTAGAGATTGAAAATTTTTATGATTATGGCATATAATTCCAAAGAGTCAAGTAATATCTATAATGTTATGGTTTGACTAAGAAAGTGATCCATAGAGTGAATGAAATATATGCCTGTGTTAGATTTAAATTCTGCGTTATTAAAATGGATCCACTTCATAAAAGAGTTAGTTTATAAAGTAAAATTGAATTTGAATGCTTGTCATGTTTTCAAAAATAATCTGAAGTGGTTGGGGTAAAAATGTTATCATTAACATTAGGATAGAAACCTATTGGGAAATTTATATTTTTTATTCCTTATTTTGTGTTCTTTTCTTAAAGCTTGACCATGCTTTTCGTGATGATATTAGTCTATGAGATAACATAGACTGGAATTTTTGTGCTCACAAATGGAACACAAGAAAAGTTGAAGAGAATTCTTATCGATTTTGTTTGAATTATATATGAAACACCCATAATTTCTCATAATGGACTCTTTGGGCTACACATAACCTCTTGTAAGAAACAAAGTAGAGACAAGAGTAAAAGATGAAGAAATTGGAAATTTTTATGTAGGAAAAATATAAAATATAAGGTAAAATATATTCTATGGGATTATAAAACATCAAGGATAATTGAAAAGTCACGAGAAAATAATAGGAATAAAGAAATGGTGAAAAAGTCATCAGAAAACTTCAAAAATACTTAAAACACTCTTAGAAAGCTATTTTTTTGCAAGGGATAAACTATTCCTAGAAAAATATCAAATGACATTAAAATGATTCAAAAATTAACCAATAAGTGTTTAAAATTTTAGAGGAACAATTTGAAAACCTTCTGAAAAATGTCTCTAAAACGCCGCTAGGACAAGAAAATGTGAAGTGAAAGTTAAGAAGTGAGTCCCACCACTTTGTGCACAAATTACCATGTGGGAAATGTGCTGGTGACCCACCATATGAGTCATCACTCTATTAAATACATAGAAGATAAAAATAAATAAATAGGAGAGATAAAATTAACCATAATTAAAGTAAATTAATCTTGTTTAATTAAAATTAACCATGAATTGGATAGGTTAATCTTGATTAGTCACAAATTCAAAAAAATTAACACTAATCTAATCCTAAATGGATAATTCATTACATTTAGATTTATTATAGAAAATGGAAATTACATGCAAATTTACCAAAATGTCCTTAAGTGGAAAATTAATTCCCAAACTACCCTTAAGTGGCCAAATTCCATAATGGTCATGGGAGGGTTTATTTGCTTCATTCTTCATCTTCTAAACACTTATAGAAACTCTCTAAATCCTCTCTAAACTCAATCTACCCCAAAAACCCAAAATCGTACACTAAACTTAAACTTCCAACTTTGAAGTTTAAGTTAAATAAAGACAAAACCATTAAGCCTCACTACCATCACTAGAAGATCTTGTATGAACCACTAAGAGAGAATAAAATCAGCCATATGTAAACATTCAATTATGTCTGAGGCCCCTTTTTTAAAATTAATTAGTGAATAAACCATAATTTAAATAATAAGTAAATATTAAGAAAGAAAATAGAAAAACGGCATTACAAATAGAAGCGAGAAAACGAAAAAAAAACAGGACAAATAAATGAACAGAAAAGCAAAATAAATAAAAAAGCAGAGAAAAAAAATAAGTAGAAATAAAAAAGAATAAATAAATAAAGAAAAAAGATTAATTTAAAATTTACTAGAATATGAAAGAAATAAAAACAAAAAATATTAATAAAACAGAAAATTAAAAATAATAAATAATAATAGATAAATTAATTAAAACAGAATTAATAAATCTAAAAAAATATAAATAAAAAATAAAATAAAAAATATGAAAATCAGAAATAATAAAAATATAATAAAGAGAGGGTTAATAAAAATAAATATCAGAAATAAAAAAGAGAAAAATAAAGACAATAACAAAAATTAATAAAAAGAAAAACAAAAAATAAAAAAGGAAATAGAGAATTAAATGAAGAAGAGTAGAAAATAAAACAAAAAATACAATATTAAAAACAGAATGGCAAACAGAAAAACAGAAACAGAATAACAGAAAATTAAAAAATGAAAAAACAACAAAAAAAAAAGAAAAAAAAAAGCGGACGTACATGCAAGGGTTTAGGGGGGCTTTTGGAAGAGAGGAGTACGGTCTGTATGGGGGGAGCCTAGATTTCGGGAGGAAAGAAGAGAGCCATCTCTCTAAAAGAAAAGATCATTGGATGCTTCAGGGGATTTTGGCGTTAAGACGAACAAAAAGGGGGAGGAGGATCACCTTGGGGTTTTTCTTTTTCAGCAAGAGCATAAGGGAGAAGAGAAAAAGTCTTCACATTGGCTACAAGGAGAAATTCCCATCAAGCAAAAGAGAAGCATTCACAGGCTAAGCTAGAGGATTCCTTGGAAAAGAGGAGGCACTGGTGTTGGCTCGGTGGTTCCACCGCTTCTTCATAGGTTAATTGCTTTCTTCCTTCAATCTTTGAATTTAGATTTTCATGGAGATTAATGTAGGGGGAAACTTGAATCAGGAGTCATATATTATTCTGTTTTAGAAATAGACAAGTATCTGTGATAATAGTTTTACATGAGGAATTAATTCTGATCCATCTTAGTTTTACATGCATTGATAACGTGCATCCGATGGGCAGCCAATTCTTGGTCTGGGAGTAGATTAGTCCAGGATTTAACATTGGATATTCCTGAGAGCCTATAAGTTACAGTATATGATTCTTGAATGAGAAAACATGGTTCCTTAATAGCTCCCCTGCATCTCGGGTTCGTACAACTCATACGACCCCTCTGAGTCCCGAATTATAACCTGCTCATGCAGCGTGGCATGCCTTTCAGTAGAGACCATGTAGTACGACTGTTTCGACGTCGCCTACTCCAGTTTTCGTGCAATCATGATATCCACGTTAGTAACTCCCTTCCAATTTTCCATGAACACATCTCTTTTGTGAGCGAATCCCACGTGAACAAAGGCTGGGGCCTCTTACCTCTTACCTCTTACCACGTTGGTAGTTCCCTGCCAATTCCATGCAGGTAAGGCGAGTGTCTCAATTGCAAACCGGTTGTGTGTATCCCTAAGGTAGCTGTTGGCCTCCTCATCTAGGGAATGGCAACTCCAACTCCCATACGCTACTTCTAGTTTCTGAGTAAGTTTAGTTGGCCAAGTAGGACCATTCAGAGCACCCAATATCCTGGCAGGTAGCTGCACTTATCACTAATTATTCTTTTGCTGATTAAAATCTTAGTGACTTTCATAAAAGCATCATGGCATATGGTAGTCTTGTATCAATGATTGGAACTTGACCCCAAGCCCTGCCCCTTATACAAAAACCAATAGGCCTTGTGTCATTTAGTCACGGTTCCTGGTACCTTATCAATCCAACTAAAAGCTTCCAAAATTTCTTCAAGGCTCGATGGTGGTGAGTATATGCGGTACTAGGTCCTTATTTATGGAAACCAGAGGCATGGGGTTAATGACTAAGTAAAAAGCCGGTACTTGTATCTAGGCCACCTTTGGGGATAAAAAGCTACATATCGATTAGCAGCTACTTATTGATTGGTGAGTGAACCCACCAGTCTTGAGGGGGAAATGTTCCCCAGTTTTAGGGTCTCAATTACTTGCATGGTATATTTTCTCCATGCTATGACCGTTAAGTCAAGATGAGCAACGCTGCCCCTCCTTGGTTGCCCTATCCTTGGCTTCAATACTGGCAATTAAGGTTGAATGCTACATGTTATGAGCCTCACATTTGAGCCCCATGTGACCATAGTGAATGCATGCAATGTATATTCAAGCTTGCATTAAAACTGAACAAACATCAGGTGGACCCCGTCGCCATTAAAACTAGCCTAGATAAATAATGGGCCAGATCTGGTCACGATGTTAAAACTTATGCAGAAGCATGCACGTAAACCTTCAAAACTTTTCATGCTTATAAACATCCACAAAGACCCACTAAGGAACGTCTATGGCTCGATGATGTCTCTTTTAATGGCTATGATCCCCAACAACATGGATAGGCGTTGGTCCTAGATGGAAATCGCACACTCTCAAGATTTCGGTCTGATGTACAATGAGAAAGCCAGTTCCATACGAGCCCCTCCAGGTGGGAGAAGATGCTATGCAAAAAAGGTGGGTTTCAAATAAATGTGGGGTCCATCAATAAATCTGGGGTAGAAATGAAAAAGACTCAGTCCTTGCAAGCGTCGTTCATACTGATTAAGTTGTATATCATAAATCATAAACCCAAACAAGCCAAGTGGTTAGGCTAACTACATGCTGAGTCCCTTGTCCTGCCTTCAAGCCCCTCCCCGCACGTGGCCTTTTTTTTTAATTCAATTGTCTATTAGAGGGGGATAGTGGGCCGTGATTACCACCGGTCAATTTTAGGCCAGCTGGGAACTCTTCTCAATTGGCATCAAGCAGGCCCGCATGAGCAAACAAAAAATTAAGCCACCATGAAATTAAGCCATGCGAGCCAGGCAAGTTAAGCCACCATAATTGGGCCATGCAACACCTAAATCGGTCCAGGCATAAATTTACACAGCAACCATTTCTTAAATAAGGCTAGCCCTTTTATTTTTTATTTGTCTTGTTAAAGTAATCTTTGATCGAATTCAAATTTAATTTAAATTTCTTTTTCTCCAAATTGTAATTCTTTCCATCAAAGTTTCAAATAAAAAAAATCATTTTAGCTCAAAAAGAATCATTTTGGTTCAATCCTATAAAATTCATTTTGGTTCAAAGCCAATTTAACTCTTTCATCAAATTTCAAATAAAACTCATTTTGATTCAAATCCAATTTAAATCTTTCCCTTAATTTTGTTTCCTTATCAAGTTTAACTCTTGCTTTCAAATAAAATCAAATTGTTTTCTTTTTTCTAATAAAGTTTAATTTTTGCTTCCAAACAAAATCAAATTCCTTTTTCCCAAATCAAGTACAACCCAAATAAAATCAATTTCTCATGTTTTAAATCAAACTCAAATTCTCAAGTTGTAATCCAAATTTTAAATCAAGTCATTTCAAATCAAGCTCAAAATTCTCAAATTCTAAACCTAATTTTAAAATCAAAATCCATTCCTCAAAATTCAAACCTAGTTCGTAAAATTCAAATCGAATTCGGTTTGTTTTAAATCAAGTTCTTTACCTATTTTAAAAAATTCTTTGATTCTTGGTCTCACGCAATGAACCCTAAGCACAAACTAGTAGTTTTTTTCTGCTGTTTGATGTTTAGGAATTCGTATAGGTCCCAGTGCAGCCAAAGTTGTCTTGGACCCTGTGCATATGTGGACCGATAATCCTTCTGTAAATAATTCCAAGAAAACCTCCATTTTGGAAGCCCCAGTCTCATGCGACGAACCTTAAGCACGAACTGGTAGCTTTTTCTGCTGTTCGTATGGATCCCAGTGCATCCATAGTTGTCTTGGATCCTGTGCATAGGTGGACTAAGGATTCTCCTTAAAATATTTTCAAAACACTCTATTCATTTCAAGTACTCTTTCTTCAAGCTTCTCCGAAGATCAAGCCTTCAACCAGGAACTACGTAAGCCTTGAGTTTCCCATTGCACTGGGGAATACGTAGGAGCAGGATCAAGTCCTGTTAGGCTAACCTCCATCAACCTATTTATTTTCACATTAATTAAGGGATCAAACTATTTTCAAATAATCACACACTCAGTTTAAGGGTACTGTTCTTCGGAACAGGCGAGTGGGGTGCCTAACACCTTCCCCACTCATAACCGACTCCCAAACCTAAATCTCATCCTCAAGTTAGGGTTTTTCCAAATCTTTTTCCCTTAAATAAAAATTTGATGGCAACTCCACATAATCAATTAATTCTATTTCAAAATTTTAGCGAGTTTGTCGTCTCATCGAAATTACAGCGACACCATAAATTCCCACTAAAAACCCATCACAAATTCTTCAACAAGTATGACTTTATCCTGTATTTTTATAAGCTTAAATCTTGTATTTATGGTTTACTTTTCTTCTTCTTTGTGGATCCTTCTCTAAGATCTATGGATCTATTTTTGTTTTAACTCTTGGGAGCTTAAAAATTTCCTTAAATAGTTAAATATGAGCATCATGAATTTTTAGTAATTTTTGAAAGAAAAAGAGAAGTTTTAATGGATTAAAGTGTGTGAACACCAAATTATATATCAGGATAAATTTAAAACCCAAAATAAATCATTCCAGATTTTAGTCTAAAATTGACCAAAAAATCAAAATAGAAGTAATGAAAAATAAAACAAAAGAAATATTAAAAATAGAAATAATAAATAAGAATAAACAAACATAAAATCAAAAAAGGGAAAAATGAAATAAAAACAGAAAAAAGATACAAATAATAGCCAAAAAATTCAAGAAAAAAAAGAAATAATAATAAAGTCAAAAATAAAATTAAAAGTATGTAAAAAAAGGAAATGCGAAAAATAAAGAGAAGAATAAAGAATAAATAAATAAATAAGTAAATAAAGAAGAAAAAGCAGAAGAATAGAAAAGGGAAAAAGGAGAGAACCCACCAAAATTAAAAAAAAAAAGAGGTATATATGTAAACACTCAATTATGTCCGAGGCCCCATTTTAAAATTAATTTAAATAATTAACAAATAAGCAAGAAGCAGAAAAATAAATAAACAAATATACGATAAAGCGTGGAACAAGAAGAAGATTAAAAAAAATATTTTAAAACGAAAAAAGAGAGGAAAGAAGAAAAGTAAAAAGAAAAACTAAATAACACAAAAATCAAAATGAATAAATAAAAAGATACAAAAGGAAAATTGAAACCAAAAAAGAAAAAAAAACCAAAATATAATAATAACACTAAAAAAAACTTTTTTTAAAGAAATAACAAAAAATATAAACAAAATCTGAAAATAATAATAAAAACAAAATCGAAAATAAAAAATGAATTAAAAAGAAAAAGCGGGAATTTTCAAAAAGAAAAAAAGAGTATAAAAGGGGAAAAATGCTTTGCAAGTAGAGCGGGGGCCATTCCTTCACATCCGGAGAAAGGGTGTTTTCCTTTTTTTCTCTCTTCAGAATTTGGGGGTTCTCGGACTCAAAAGGGGGAAAAATATTCTTTCTCTAGGGGATCCCAAATTTGAAGAGATTTAGCTAGCATTCTTGAGAGAGGAGAGGATCCGTTGGAAAGAACTCTGAAGAGAGCTTCCTCGCGGCACATCAAAGAGCCAAGATAAAGCAAAGATTAGGATCCTTTAATGGTCGTTAAAGCCTGACCGTTTAAATGCTTTGGGTCCGTTACTTTGCGGTCACTATGATTTTCCTTTATAGCGATTCTAAATCAAGAAATTAGCCTGAATCTGTCTAGAGGATAAAAGATTTAGACGATTGCATGTCAATTTGTGTGTACGTTGCATGTATGACCTTCCCCTGGTTCTCATCCTTCAATTAAGTTGATTAATGATTATTCACCTACCGGCAATTCGATTATGAAGTCGTTCAAATTCTACCGCGATTATATCCTTTTGCTTGATAAACCTTCAATGCGCATGCAATTGTGATTTCATCGAGCAGCTTGATCAGTTCACTACGCATTGACAATGTCTGATCGATGAGGAATCATTTATTGTTAGAGAGCATATTGGTTAAGAGTTCACTACTGGATGTTCATGAATACCTGTAAGTTATAACACGTGACTCTTGAATAAGAACATGTGTTTCCTCAAAGGCCTCTTTGCCTCTCGGGTTAATGCTAAATTCCAACGATCCCTCTGTATCCTAGAGTATAATCCGCTTACGCTGTATAGCATGCATTGTAACATGGGACTTAGGTAGAAACTATGTGCTACGATAGGTGAGACTGACCCCGCACATCGCGGATTCTGTACCTGGATAACCAATCTGAACATTGTTGAGGCTCCAATTTAGAGAGCTAATCTGACGAAGTAGAGTCGTGATAAGGCCACAACAGTATACGCCGCATCAAAGGATGGGATAGGATAAACATCGGCACCAGACTTGCTCCCTTAGTCTCGCCCTCAAGAGCTATTGAATCACCCCAGATTTGTTAAATCTTACAACCTGGGATCCCAATCTTGGTTGCGAGAAGGAAAGGTCCCCTTGTGTGGCAAACGTTGCTGGGGGTACTACCTCTGTTACACCCTCTTCAGTTAACAAAGAAAAGACAAGAACTGCTAGTAGCCAACTTCCATTAAGGGCCCACGTGTGGGTGAATGAGGGGTGTTATTTTCCCTCCCCTTTATTGAGGCATGGTCTGTATGCACTAGGGACATAGAAGCTATCACTTCAGCACCCTAGATCATGCTAATTCTGGTCCAGGTCAGCAGGGGATTTCCCTGTTCTCACCCTGCCCCTCCCTGCCAGTAAAATGATGAGGCTCGACCTTTAGCAGATTAAGCCTCACACCTTGATCGCTTAATTACTAGGCAATATGGCAGCCCATGTAATCTGGGTAACAGGGGAAGCTTTGCTAATTTCATACAGAGTGATAACCATATGTGGGGCATAATCCCATGCAAAACTATGAGTAAAATTCGAGCAATGCGGGGCCCGCTAGTATGTTTTGAGTAAAAGAAAGGATATAGTCCAGCCCCACACTTGGCCCTCGTTAATTCCACCTCTTGTTAAATAAGTTGACAAATGTGATAACTCAAAAAGATGCTTGCCTCAATGGTTAGCCTCCCACGCACTAATCTCAACGTCCATGGTTCGATCCCCTACATCGTCTTTTACCAATTTAAATGGAATCCTGCGCCTCCTTTATTTGCCTCAAAATTAAAAAAAAAAATGTGTTAAAAGCTTAAACACAAGCGTGGTCTAGTGGCATCATTCGCCACCTCTAACGTCCAAGCCCCTGGTTCGATTCCTCCAGGGGACTAATCATTTTTAATCCACTTAAAATGTGGCAATGGGTCTCTCACCCTGTGGGGCCCTACAGATCCAAGGCCTGGTATATCATCTTCAGGTAGGCCAATCTAACCACCAAAATGAAGACATATGGAAGCCATGCAAAGCCCCCCATATTTCTAGTTATTATGATTAGCCCTTCCAGTAATCACAATTGGACCCCTGTATTTCCAGTTATTACGATAGGGCCCCCATCCTTCCAGTAATCACAATTGGGCCGCTACACTTCTAGTAATTATAATTAGGCCCCTAAACTTCCCAAAATTACAATTAGGTCCTCTAGCTTTCCAAAATTACAAATCAAGTCCCCTGAATTCCCCCAAGTTCCCAATAAGCTACCATATTCTCTTTTACTCCAAATCATGCCCGACTCTTCTCATCATTGGTCACCCTCAACCAAAATAAAATCCGTTTTGCATTTCCTAATCTCACGCGATGAGCTCTAGGCACGAATTGGTGGCTTTTTATGTTGTTCGATGCTTAGAGATTCGTATGGGTCCAAGTGCAGCTGTAGTTTCTTGGTCCCTGTGCGTATGTGGATTAGGAATTCCCCCCTGTTTTAACAAATAAAGAACTCGTTTTGTATTTCTTAATCTCACGCGACGAGCTCTAGGTACGAACCGGTAGCTTTTTCTATTGTTCGATGTTTAGAGATTCGTATGGGTCCAAGTGCAGCCGTAGTTGTCTTGGTCCCTGTGCATATGTGGATTAGGAATGCCCCCTATTTTAACAAATAAAGAGCTCGTTTTGTATTTCTTAATCTCACGCGACGGACTCTAGGTACGAATTGGTAGCTTTTCTGCTGTTCGATGCTTAGCGATTCGTATGGGTCCAAGTGCAGCCGTAATTGTCTTGGACCCTGTGCATATGTGGATTAGGAATGCCCTTCTCAAACAAATAAAAATCCATTTGACATTTCCTAAAGTCTCACGCGACGAACCCTAAGCACGAATTGGTAGCTTTTTCTGTTGTTCGATACTTAGGGATTCGTATGGATCCCAGTGCAGCCATAGTTGTCTTGGATCCTGTGCATATGTGGACTAAGAATTCTCCTTAAATTATTTTCAAAACACTTTAGCCATTTTCAAATGTTCCTTTTCAAGCAGTTGCGAAGGTCAAGCCTTCGAGTAGCATTCATTTTCAAATACTTCTTTTCAAACACCTCTGAAGGTCAAGCCTTCACAAACCAGAACTATGTGAGCCTTGAGTTTCCCATTGCACCGGGGAATATGTAGGAGCAGGATCAAATCCTGTCAAGCTAACCTCCATCAACCTATTTATTTTCACCTTAATTAAGGGATCAAACAATTTTCAAATAATCACACACTCAGTTTAAGGGTACTATTCTTTGGAACAGGCGAGTGGGGTACCTAACACATTCCCTACTCGTAACCGACTCCGAACCTAAATCTCATCCTCGAGTTAGGGTTTTTTCCAAATCTTTTTCCTTAAATAAAAATTTGGTGGCGACTCCACATTAATCATAAAAATTCATTTCAAATTTTAGCGAGTTCGTCGTCTCGTCGGAATTACGGTTGCGACAAAATATAAGGGGAGAAGGGCACTTTGAAAAGAGGGATTTTCAGATTTTTTTCTAAGAGGAGCACCTAAGAGACTCTCTACTTCAGCATCCAATTCATCTTTCTCTCTAGTTTTTGGAATGAAATTATTTATCTAATTTGGATCTGAAATGAAATTTCTATCGCCTGATTACTGAAGCATGTTTGTCTTGGTGCACAAATGAACCTAGCTTGTTTGATTTGTGCATAACTTGCTCATTTCTGGTTTGATTTTTCTCAAATTTGTTTTGTTTGATTCCTATTATCTATATCTTTCAATTTTTTGGTTTTAATTTTTCAGATCTACCAAAAAATATTTTCAAAAAATTTTGAGATTTGAATTCAAATTTTGGCATCAAAATCTCTTGTGTTCTTGAGGTTCATCTTCATCTTTATTTTTTGTTTTCACTTTTGATCAGTCAAATAATCTCTGATTTTGGTTATTTTTATTATGTTCTCTTTTTATTTCTCTCTAATTTCTGGAATGATATTATTTGCCTAATTTGGATCTGAAATAAAATTTCTATCGCCTGATTACCGAAGCATGTTCGTCTTGGTGTGCAAATGAACCTAGCTTGTTTGATTTGTGCATAACTTGCTCATTTTTGGTTTGATTTTTATCAAATTTGTTTTGTTTCATTCCTATGATCCATATATTTCAATTTTTAGGTTTTAAATTTTTCAGATCTACCAAAAAATATTTTCGAAAAATTTTGAGATTTGAATTCAACTTTTTGTGCCAAAATCTCCTGCGTTCATCTTCGTCTCTGTTTGTCGTTTTCATTTTTTATCAATCAAATTATCTCCGATTTTGGTGATTATTATCATGTTATCTTTGTATTTCTCTGTAGTTTCTGGAATGATATTACTTGTCTAATTTGGATGTGAAATGAAATTTCTATCGCCTGATTACTGAAGCATGTTTGTCTTGGTGCCCAAATGAAGCTAGCTTGTTTGATTTGTGCATAACTTGCTCATTTCTTGTCTAATTTTTGTCAAACTTATTTTTTTTATTCCTATGATCCATAGATTTCAGTTGGTCAGTTTTAATTTTTTTGATCTACCACAAAATATTTTCGAAAATATTCTGAGATTTGAATTCAAATTTTGGCGCCAAAATCACTTGTGTAGATATTGTTCTTTTAACCTTGTTTAGGTATTATTTTTTCATGTGTTGATCCTTCTATATGTATTACTTTCTAATTTGTTTGTGCTTGTATTTCCTCCTTTGAAAAAAATTCCTAAGAGTGCATGACCATGTGCATGCATCCTATATGCTAAGTCTGGCTTAAGTCATGCATGATTAAGTCATTGAACCTAAAGAGTTAAGTGTATGCTTAAATCAAATAAAAAAAAACACTTAATTCTTACCTCTGGACCTTATGACCTAAGCTGGGTTGGAGACAATTGAACAAGGAACATCAATGGAGGTTAGATCCAGCTTTTATTCCGCTTAACTTTCTTGCTTCTCGGATTTTCGAGTACATCTTCGTCTATGTTTTCAAATTTTCTAAAATTCGTGCAACGAATTCTAATACAGAAAAGTAGAGTTCTCTACTGTATCGTATTATAATTTGTGCATATTCCAAATACAGCTTACAACGATTTGGATTTTGCAAGCACGCGATTTTAGAAAATCACTGTTTTTACTAACTCTGTCCAAAATGTCTGTTTTCAAATTTTCTAAAATTCGTGCGACGAATTCTAATACGGACAAGTAGCATTCTCTACTGTACCATATTTTAATTTGTGGGGATTCCAAATACGGGTTACGATAATTTGGATTCTGCAAGCACGCGATTTCAGAAAATCACTGTTTTTACTAACTCTGTCCAAAATGTCTGTTTTCAAATTTTCTAAATTTCGTGCAATGAATTCTAATACGGGTAAGTAGTGTTCTCTACTATACCATATTTTAATTCGTGAGGATTCCAAATATGACTTACGACGATTTGGATTCTGCAAGCATAATATTTAAGAAAATCACTGTTTTTACTAACTCTATCCAAAATGTTTATTTTTAATTTCTTTAAAATTTGTGCAAAGAATTCTAATATAGGAAAGTAGCATTCTCTACTGTACCATATTTTAATTCGTGCGGATCTCAAATACAGCTTAAGACGATTTGGATTTTGCAAGCATACAATTTTAGAAAATCACTGTTTTTACTAACTCTGTCCAAAATGTCTGTTTTCAAATTTTCAAAAATTCGGGCAACGAATTCTAATACGGACAAGTAGCATTTTCTACTGAACCATATTTTAATTCGTGTGGATTCCAAATACGGCTTACGATGATTTGGATTCTGCAAGCATGCGATTTCAGAAAATCACTGTTTTTACTAACTCTGTCCAAAATGTTTGTTTTCAAATTTTCTAAAATTCGTGCAACGAATTCAAATGGGGGAAAGTAGCGTTCTCTACTATACTGTATTTTAATTCTTGCGAATTCTAAACATGGCTTACAACGATTTGGATCCTGCGAGCACTTGATTACAGAAAATCACTGTTTTTACCAACTCTGTCTAAAATGTCTGTTTTCAATTTTTCTAAAATTTGTGCAACAAATTCTAATATGGGAAAGTAATGTACTGTATTTTAATTTGTGCAGATTCCAAGTACGGCTTACAATGATTTGGATTATGCAAGCACGCGATTTCAGAAAATCACTGTTTTTACTAACTCTGTCCAAAATGTCTGTTTTCAAAGTTTCTAAAATTCATGCAACAAATCCTAATGCGGACAAGTAGTGTTCTCTACTGTACCTTATTTTAATTCGTGCGGATTCCAAGTACGGCTTACGAAGATTTAGATCCTGCGAGCACTTGATTTATGAAAATCATTGTTTTTACCAACTCTGTCTAAAATGTCTGTTTTCAAATTTTCTAAAATTCATGCAACAAATTCTGATACAGACAAGTAGTCTCCTCTATTGTACCGTATTTTAATTCGTGCGGATTCCAAATAAAGCTTACGACAATTTAGATTCTCCAAGCACGTGATTTCAGAAAATCACTATTTTCACTAACTTCGTCCAAAAATATCAATTGTTACCTTAAATCATCCTTCAATTTTCCAAGAGATCAAGTCTCTTTACCTGAACTACGTAGCCTTGAGTTTCCCATTGCTCCAGGGAATACGTAGGAGCAGGATCAAGTAAATAATCAGGCTATCTTCCACAAACCTATTTATTTTTATTCTAATTAAAGGGATCAAACAGTGTTCAAATAAATCACACACTCAGTTTAAGGGTACTGTTCTTTGGAACGGGCGAGTAGGGTGCCTAACACCTTCCCTATTCGTAACCGACTCCCGAACCTAGAATTTCTTCCTCAAGTTAGGATTTTTCCAAATATTTTCCCTTAAAATAAAATTTGGTGGCGGCTCCACAAATCATTTCTAAATTCTTTTAAAAATTTTAGCGAGTTCGTCATCTCGTTGTGATTACGGTTATGACAAAGTGCTTCTAGCAACCTTATGAGCAATTTAAGCAGTTAAAATTTCTTAAAAACCAATTTTGATGCTTTGGAGAAAATTTGAGTATTTATGAGATAAGTTTGAAGTGCTTAAGGTAAAAGGTTTGTAGATCTTGGAATAGATCTAGTAGATCTACAACTTTTTGCTATAAAATGTGCTTCTTTTAAAATTTTTATTTTTAAAGTTAGTAACTTGGTTATGTATTTACTTAAATATTTTATTGGTAACTTTGTTCTTGCTAAGAGTCAAGATCTAGACTCATGTAACAAAATCCTTAAAGAAAGAAGAAAAATTATGCAATAAGATTCATAAACTTAACTTGTACATGAATTTAAAACTACTAAGTGTGAAGGTGGAATTTTGGACCCAAAGTTGAACAAATCACTTAAGACCTTCCATGACCATGACCAAAGCTATGGAGTAGGGATACTTTATGGATGGATCTCACGACTTATGATGAACCAAGTGCTAAACTTCATGACACCAAGGTCATATGGTAAGAAAATTGAAAAAGAACCCTTGTTCAAAGCACTTATAACATTCGGCCACTTCTTAGTAAATTAGGAGATCTTAAATTTAAAATTTTGATTAGGATATAAAGAGGAACCTAATCAAGTATAACTATGAAATTATAAGTTTGAAAGAGACTTTAAATTATTAAAGAGTGTATTCGGCCACTTTGGTTAAATTGAGTAAAATATACTAAAATCTATAACACCAAAACCATGTGAGTACAAATTAAGAAAAAGGAATCTTGTTTTAGCCAACTAGGGAATTCAACCACTCTCCTATTAATTAGGAAAAGTTGAGTTAAAATTTTAATTAAGTTTCAAAGTAGAACCTAAACAAGTTTAAGGAATAAATTTTAAAGTTAAGAGAGATTTGGTAATTGTTGGATACCATTTGGTCATGTGCATACAATTAGTAAGAACTAGTTAAACAACTTTGCTAGCATTTAAAAGTGGATCAAAGGTAGCTTATGAAGGTGATTAGAAGTTAAATATGGAGTAGAGGAAGCAACAAGGACATTCGGTCATGCTCACTAGATAAGGAAGAAAAGCCTTAAAAATTGTTATGGTTGGTGTAAGTAATAACCTAAATCTTAATTAGTGAAGATCACCTTTCTAAGAGAAGAAGAATTGAACTATAAGGCCTTAGGACTATGAGGTAAGCATTCAACCACTTAGGGAAGTAATAGGAAAATAGAATAACTTGGATGTTTAAGGATAATTACATAAGTCATGGGTAGAAAACTTAAAGTTTATGAACAAAGAAAGAAATAATTAGGCTTATGAATGGAAAAAATCTAACTAGCTAAGTTATTTGTCAAGAGGCATAAAACATGTAATACTTAAAATAGAATTAAGTAAACGATACATAAGACTTTCAATTAAGAACACAAAGAGTAAACCATGACTATGATTATGTGTAGCATTGAATCGGATCCTTGGCCACGAATTGCTCCATATCTAGAGGGCTACGATTGTGATTGGATACATATCAACTCTGCTATCGCAACTTGCTAAACACTTAAGAGGCTCCCTTTCAATCTTATGGAACCACCATTGTCCATGACAAATTCTTAAATGGTCCACCTCAAATCCCAGTCCTGAATAGCATTCATAGCATGGTGCATGACGAAGATAAGGGCAGCCACGTGACCAGAATTAGAGGACGGAGAGAATATCAGGTTGGCTAAGACCTTGGACCAAGAGCTACAAGCAGCTTCCTTACCTAATGACCACGTACGCTAAATGAATCCCATTGCGTGGGCCCCGCCGATTAATAGCCTCCAATACGAGCAGTGAAAGCGTGATGAGCGGGGCATTATATTTGGCCAAAATGAGAGCAAATGGCACAAAAAGCTTGGATTTTTCCATGCAATGCCCCTTAGTTATGGTCGAGATATTACCAAATGCTATTACAAAATCACTCCAATTCACTCAAGCCAAGCTACTAGGAGGCCTTGCCACGAAGTCCCTTATTGGAGAATCATGAATCTATACCCTTCTTTGTCTCCCACACGTCCCAAAACCACGTTAATCTATTAAAAAAGAATAATAATGAATAATATTAAATAGAAATAAATACAATTCTGAAACTAAACCATTTTCCTCCGAACAAAGCCCGATTCCTTTTCATTCGGTTTAAAACCGATTCCAATTTAATTCAAAATCAAGTTGGGGCCAAACCCAGAACTACTTTTTTTTCCCCTTCCCTCATGCTCATGTCTCCTTTGGTTCAAATCCAATCCCCCCTTATTCGATCGAAACTAAATTCATTCTCTCAATCGGGTGCAAGCCTATCTCCTCTTATCCTTTGCCCTCAAATTTGAATCAAGTTTAACTCCCCTCCTTTTATCAAATTTCTCAAATTCAAAGTCAAATCGAATTCCTTTTCCTCAAAACTCAAAATCAAGTTTAGTTCTTTTCGTCGAATTTTAAATCAAGTTCGTTTTAATTTAAATTAAATTAAATTCCTCAAAATTCCGAGTCAAGTTTAATTCTTTCCTTCAAATTTTAAATCAAGCTTATTTTACCTCAAAATAAGTCAATACTTCATGAATTCTCGGTCTCATTAGCGGGTTCTCGACTACGTCTGATAACTATTAACTTTTTCTACTGTTGGTGGATTTAGAGCACAAACTGGATCCTCAATGCAGCCTTAGTTGTCTGGGATCCTGTGCATATGTGGACATTTGAAAAATCCTTTTCAAATAATAAAATCAGTTTTTACAAAATTCTTTGTTTCACGCGACGAGTCCTAAATACCAACTGGTAGCTCTTTCTACTGTTCGGTGTTCAGAAACTCGTATGGTTCCCTGTATAGCCTCAGTTGTCTGGAACCCTGTGCATATGTGGACCTTGAAAGAGCTTTTTCAAGTAATAAAATCTCTTTCCTTGGTTTCACGCGACGAGTCCTAAATACCAACTAGTAGCTCTTTCTACTGTTCAGTGTTCAGAAACTCGTATGGTTCCCTGTACAGCCTTAGTTTTCTAGGATCCTTTGCACATGTGGGCCTTGGAAAATCTTTCTGAGCAACAAAATTATTTTCTACAAAATTCTAGGTTTCGCGCAATGAGTCCTAAATACCAACGGGTAGCTCTTCCTACTGTTCGGTGTTTGGGAAACTTGTAAGGGTCCTTATACAGCTCTAGGTTCCTAGGATCTTGTGTGTCTGAAAGCTTAAAAACTATGCAAAAATTTTAAAATCATCTTTCAAAATTTTCTTAGAAAACCCCAAAGATCAAGTCTTCGAAAAAACCAGAACTACGTAAGCCTTGAGTTTCCCATTATGTCGGAGAATACGTAGGAGCAGGATCAAGTCTTGTTAGGCTATCTTTCGCCAAACTATTTATTTTTATTCTAAACTAATGGGATCAAACAATTCTCAAAAATATCAAGATCACACGCGGTTTAAGGTCTAGTTCTTAAACAGAGCGAGTAGGGTGCCTAAAACCTTCCCCTATTCATGCATTTCCGTTTTGAATTTCTTCCTCGAGTTAGGGTTTTTCCAAATATTTTTCCCTTAAATAAAAATTTGGTGGCGGCTCCACTTTATCAAATAAAATCCTTTTTCAAAATTTTAGCGAGTTCGTCGTCTCATTGTAATTACGGTTGTGACAGTCATCATTGGACAAAGAATTGAAAGTGGCATGCACCGTGGAAGGATGCTTTACAAGTCTTTAGGGACAAGCGATGCCTACGAGGAAAGAAAGCGGGGAGAAACTTATAATGTGGCCAGGTCAAGGCCAATACATACTTCCAGATGATTTGCACCTTATGGACCAACTGGTTTTCAACCACCACCTTATCCACCTTATACACCATATCCTTACATCGCCACTACCTACCAAACACCATACCCTCCAACCCCTAACTATCCAGTGCAAATCCAACCACCAACACCATACACTGCCCAAGCACAAGCCATAAGCCAAAATCCTAACCAAAGCCAAAGGAAGGAGAAGAAACCTGTCCAGTTTGATCCTATTTCGATGACCTACACTGAGCTGCTACCTCACTTGATTAAGAATTCTCTAGTGGTTCCCTACCCTCTGAAACCTCAAGAACCACCATATCCTAAATGGTATGATGCAAATTCCAAATGCGACTACCACGCAGGATACATTTGTCATTCAACAGAAAATTGCCAGGTTCTGAAGCGTAAGGTGCAAAGCCTGATTGATGCTAAATGGTTGGATTTTGACAAGTTTTCTCCTAATGTGGGAAATAATCCATTGCCAAATCATGAGGTCCCATCAACCAGCTGAAGGAAATCAGGGCAGCACAATGAGGTGCCTTGTCAAATTGAAATATTGAGGAAAGATTATCTAGGATTTTTCATACTTTTCAAAATCAATCTTTTGTAAATAAATCTCAATGAGAAATATAAAATTTACATTTTTCAGGTTTCTAGAGCATGTACCTCACCATGTTAACTTTACTTTTTGAATTTTCCATTTCTTTATATCATTCAAACCATTCACTATCATCTACATAAACAATAAATACCTATTGGTGACAATGTCAGTGCTATAATAAATAGTTTTAAACGTCTTATTAATCAAACTCAAAGAGAAAATGAGGATGCAAAATAAACGACAAGGGATTCCGGATCACCATTCATTGTAATTCCTTTCAAGAAACACTTTTGTATAACAAAAAAGTAATAAATATCCTGCTGGACCAAGGTTCCAGTCCAGGAAAAATTTAGGAATGCGAAATAGATCCGATGAATTGAAAACCAAAACAAATCCAGGTAAGACCTAATAGAAGATCAGACCAGGAAAAAAAATAAAAGAAAAAACCAGCTGGATTAAAGTCAAAGAAATAATCCAGGTAAGATTAGGGTCAAAATCTGCAAAATTCAAGAAAGAAAAAGGAAAAGCCCACTGGATTAAAGTCAAATTAATAATCCAGGAAAAATCAGGGTCAA
The DNA here is from genome assembly GCA_026541065.1 of Canavalia ensiformis. Classification (NCBI taxonomy): domain Eukaryota; kingdom Viridiplantae; phylum Streptophyta; class Magnoliopsida; order Fabales; family Fabaceae; genus Canavalia; species Canavalia ensiformis. The sequence goes on along the minus strand of JAMKYM010000129.1, from coordinate 991,054 downwards.
AATTCAAGAAAAAGAAGAAGAAGGAAAACCCGCTGGATTAAAATAAAAAATAATCCAGGCAAAAGTAGGGTCAAAAGATAAATCGAAAAAGTCTTGATGAGGAAAGGTCATGCTGGATTAAAATTCAAAAAATAATTCAGGCAAAATTGGGATAAAAAAAGGCCCGCTAGGTCGAACATCTTCAAAGGTGGCCTAGGCAAAAGTTAGGGCAGAAACAAAAGCCTGCTAGGTTGGAAATCCTCAAAGGATGGCCTAGGAAAAAGTTAGGACACAAGCAAAAAGCCCGATAGGTCAAAAATCCTCAAAAGACGACCTAGGAAAAAGTTAAGGCACAAAAACAAAGGCCCGCTAGGTCGAAAAACCTCAAAGGCGGCCTAGGAAAAAGTTAGGGCACACAAACAAAAGACCCGCAAGGTCAAAAACCCTCAAAGGCGACCTAGGCAAAAGTTAGGACATGAACACAAAAGCCCGCTAGGTTGAAAACCTGTAAAGGCGGCCTAAGCAAAAGTTAGGGCGAATAAAGGACCTGCTAGGTTGAAAAATCAAAAGAACAACCCAGGAAAAAGTTAAGGTCAACCAAGAATCCCAGTACAATCTGACATTTCTGCACCTTGTATTTCCTAAAACTAGGGAAAAATTTTGCCATTTCTTAAGTTTGGTTAATTTGAAAATCAAGTTTATGAAAAGCAACATTGGCATTTCGCACCAAAAGGTGCCATTTGGGCAATCAAACCCATATCTTTCATCTTTCCAGCCGAATACACAAAACCTCTCATGCAAAACTTTCTACCTCCTTCCATTAACTATCCAAAATCACTTTGCACACCGTAATAGTTCACATGTCAAAAGAAATGTGGAAAATGTAAAAATTAAAAAGGATTAATTTGGAAAAGTCATGATAAACGGATGAATCCTCAACCATCGCAATATGGCATGATTATTTCCAAAGAGTCATCCTTTGCCAGATATAATGCCACCAAAATGAAAAGGGGTGTGTCTTACCCAATGATGCTGACCACTGTTGGGTTTCAAAGATCTTGAAAAGGAAAATCCTGAAATTGACCAAGAAACCAAGAAACAGAGTCAGTCCAACTCGTCCTGAATCTTGATTCCCCTTGTACCAACTATAAGGTTGGTGAGAAAGGAAAATATCGAAGAAAAATCAAAAATCAAGAGGAACAAAAGTTTTTAAACCATCTAATGAAATGCATTCATCCCATAGCATCCATTTCATCAAATAATCATTTCAAGCATCAAAAAGCAATAAATAAGTTAAAAAATCTCATCCTCTTGCATTTATTCAAGCATCACATCCTTTTTCACTCATTCAAGCATCGCATAAGCATCTCATTCGAACATCACATCAAGACCAGGGCAAATTGTCTAAACCATTTATAATTAGAAAGACTTCTAAAAATTTCAAAACTGAGGCAAACGTTTTCCCAGAAAATTCAAATTAGGGCAATCCCCAATTTCTAAAAAAGAAAAATCAAGATCAAAATTGGGGCAAGTCTTTGCCCAAAAAGAATTCAAATTGAGGCAATCCTCAATTATAAATCAAGATTTAAATTGGGGAAAACACCTGTCTAGAGGAATCCAAATTGAGGCAATCCTCAATTTCATCAAAGGTCCAAATTGGGACAAACATTCGCCCAAGAAATATTCAAAATAGCAATCTTCAAAGCTGAGGCAAAGATCTTTGCCCAAATCCCTTCAAATTGAGGCATTCCTCGATTACCAAAAATCTTCTAAACTGGGGCAAAATGTTTGCCCAAGTTTCTTCAAGAGAAAGTAATTATCAAATGCTTAAAAACCTTCAAGTTCAAGGTAAAATAAGCGATTTATTCTAATTCAAGATAAACAAATTTCAAAATAAGTTGTCCAAGATATCTGAAGAAGAAATCCATATTTCTTCCTCACGTGCAGTCCCGGAACACATCATATCATTTTCCACACCTGTCTTGACATGTCATTCCTTTCTTGCCTACCTTAACAGGCCATCACTTTTATGTCTCCATACCTGTCTTCACAAGTCATTCTGTTCTTTCCTGTCTTAATGGGCCATCTCTGTTATATTTGGTTGCTTGTCTTAACGGGTCATTCTTTTCCATACTTATCCTAACAGGTCATTCTATGTGTTTTGTCTATAATGACAGACCATCCTTCTTTTCCTATCTTAACGGGCCATTCCTACATTGCCTGCATTAACAAGTGTCATTCTTGCCTTGCCTGTCTTAACAAGCCATTTCTGCTTTTTTCCTGTCTTAACAGACCACTTTTCCTTTACTTGTTTTAACAGGTCTCTCTTTATTTCATCGCCTGTCTTGATAGGTCCTTTTATTTTACCATGCCTGTCTTAACAGGCCACTTCTACAATGCCTGTCTTAACAGGTCATTTTTTACTTCGCCTGTCTTAACAGGTCATTTCTACTTTTCTTGTCCTAACAGGTATCTCTCTTTTTTCCACCTGTCAACAACAGGGCCACATCTGCACAGGCTGGCATCTTTCCTATCAACAACAAGGCCTTTAAATTTCTACATTTTTTCCTGTCAACAACAGGATAATTTCTACTTTTTTCCTATCAACCACAGGATATCATTTGCATTCATCCTGGCAACAGTAGGATCCCATTTACATCATCCTTGCAATAGCAGCACTTCATTTGCATTCATCCTAGCCATAGTAGGATCTCATTTGCATTCATCTTGGCAACAGTACGATCTCATTAGCATTCGTCCTAACAACAGTAGGATCTCATTTGCATTCATCCTGACAACAGCAAGATCTCATTTGCATTCATCTTGGCAATAACAGGATCTCATTTTCATTTATCCTAGCAACAGCAGAATTTCATAATTTGCATTCATCCTAGCAACAACAGGATCTCATTTGCATTTATCCAGGCAACAATAATATCTCATCATTTGCATTTATCCTGGTAACAGCAGGACCCCATTTACATTTTTCCTGTTAACAGCAGGACATAAGCCCGTTTAATTTTCTACATCTTGGCCTCTGATGTCAGGCCTCCAGCACATTTAATTTCTGCATCTTGGCCTCTGATGTTAGGTCTCCAGCACTTTTAATTTTCTGCATCTTGGCCTATAGTGTCAAGCCTTTAGCACGTTTAATTTCAGCATCTTGGCCTATAGTGCCGGGCCTTCAGCATATTTTATTTTCTGCATCTTGGCTGATAGTGTCATGCTTCCAGCACATTTAATCTTCTGCATCTTGGCCTATGATGTCAAGCCTCCAATATGTTTAATTTTCTGCATCTTGGCCTATAGTGTCAGGCCTCCAGCATGTTTAATTTTCTGCATCTTGGCCTATGATCAGGCCTCCAACATGTTTAACTTCTGCATCTTGGCCTATGATGTCAGGCCTCCAGCATGTTTAATTTTCATCATCTTGGCCTATAGTGTCAGGCCTTCAGCACGTTTAATTTTCTGCATCTTGGCCTATAGTGTAAGGCCTCCAACACGTTTAATTTTCTCCATCTTGGCCTATGATGTCAGGCCTCCAACACGTTAACTTCTGCATCTTGGCCTATGATGTCACGCCTCCAGCATGTTTAATTTTCATCATCTTGGCCTATAGTGTCAGGCCTTTAGCACGTTTAATTTTCTACATCTTGGCCTATAGTGTGAGGCCTCCAGCACGTTTAATCTTCTACATCTTGGCCTATGATGTCATGCCTCCAGCAAGTTTAATTTTCTGCATCTTGGCTTATAGTGTCAGGCCCCTGGCATGTTTAATTTTCTGCATGTTAGACATTAATGTCAAGCCTCCAGCACGTTTAAATTCTGCATCTTAGCCTATGATGCCAGGCCTCTAGCATGTTTAATTTTCTACATCTTGGCCTATGATGTCAGTCCTCCAGCATGTTTAATTTTCTGCATCTTGGATTATTGTGTCAGGCCTTCAGCACGTTTAATTTTCTGCATCTTGGCCTATGGTGTCAAGCGTCTAGCACGTTTAATTTCTACATCTTAGCCTATAGTGTCAGGCCTCCAGCACGTTTAATTTTCTACATCTTGGCCTATGATGTCAAACCTCCAGCATGTTTAATGTTCTGTATCTTGGCCTATAGTGTCAGGCCTCCACCATGTTTAATTTTCTTCATCTTGGCCTATGATGTCAAGCCTCCAGCACGTTTAATTTCTGCATCTTGGCCTATGATGTCAAGCCTCCAGCATGTTTAATTTTCTGCATCTTGGCCTATGTTGTCAGGCCTCCAGCACGTTTAATTTTATGCATCTTGGCCTATGTTGTCAGGCCTCTAGCACGTTTAATTTTCTTCATCTTGGCCAATCATGTGAGGCCTCCAGCACGTTTAATTTTCTACATCTTGGCCTATGATGTTAGGCCTCCAGCACGTTTAATTTTATGCATGTTGGCCTATGATGTCAGGCCTCCAGCATGTTTCACTTTCTGCATCTTGGCCTATGATGTCAGGCCTTCGGCACATTTAATTTTCTGCACTTCGGCCTATGATGTCAGGCCTTGCATGTTTAAATTTCCGTATCTCCAACCTTGGTTTCAGGTCGTGCATTTTAATTTCTGCACCCCCACCTATCTTAACAGGTCTTTATTCACTTCACTTTGCCTGTCGTAATAGGCCATTCTCTTCTACTTCGCTTACTTTAACAGGTCTTCTTCACTTCACTTTGTCTGTCCTAACAGGCCATTCTTTTGTATGCCTGTACTAACAGGCCGTCATTTTCTGCTTTCCCTATCTTAACATGCTATCTTCACTCCACCTTTCCTTCATTCTTACCTATGATGTCAGGCCTTGCATATTTAAACTCGATCGGCTCATCGTGTGAAGCTGACAATGTCATTCAGAAACCGCCATCTTCTAAGCACTCGTTTTCAAGCTCAAGGTTTTCATGCCTGCCAGACATCTTCAAAATTTGCCTCGGACATAATGTGTTTACGTCTTTACTCATTTCCTACCATGATAATCTAGAAATTATTTCTTATATTATCTGGTAGGAAAACGAGTAAAGAGGGGTAAACTGTAAACACTCAATTATGTCTGAGGCCCCATTTTTAAAATTAATTAGTAAATGAATAATAATTTAAATAATAGAAACAAAAATAAATAAATAAAAAATGATGAAAGGAAAATAATAATATTTGAAACAAATAGAGAAGAAATTAAAAACATAATAAACAGAAAGCAGAAAAACAAACAGAAAGCAGAAAAAAATAAAAAATAAAAGAAAAATAATAACCCAAAAATAATATAAAATTGAGAAAAAACCAAAAAAAAAGTAAAACAAAATAAATAAATGAAAAGAGAAAAACTGAAATAACAATAAATGAATATTAAGATAAATGAAAAAAAAATAAACAAAAAATAATAATAATATATATATATATAAAGTAAAAAAATAGAAAATAATAAATAAAGCAAAAATTGAAAAATGCTAAAAAAAGAAATAAAAGATAAAAATAAACAAAAAATATTTAAAATAGTAAAACAGAAAAATAAAATAAAAAAGGAATAACAAAAAATAACTAATTAAAAAAATATAAAATAAAAAAAAAGAAACGAATAAAAAACTAATAACTGAAAAAACAAAAGGAAAAACAGAATAAGAAAACTGATAACGAAGATTAAAACAGAAAGGAACGAAAAAAATAGAAAAAAAAAACAAAGGGGTGCCTCTCTACGGCTGGGGATGCTGAGATTCAGAGGAAAGGTTCCACCAAAGAAGAAGAAGAGGAGCGTTCCTCTGCAAATCTCGGAGGGGGTGAAGGAGTATAGGATATTTTCTCTCTCTCTCCCGCACACTCTACTTCTTGAGACTTTGAGGATGCCATTGCCTATTGGTATCTGACTCTCTCTGAGGCTTTAATCAGAATTCTATTCTGTTCCCATGAGTGGAGAAGGAGAAATAGGGGAAGCTCTCAATCTGATCTAATAATCCCAAGGTCCTCTTCTCTGAAGGTCTAGAAAAAAAAACAAGAAGGCTCGTTGGGAATAGACTTAGTGCAGGTCAATGTTCATATCTGTTACTTCTCATATATGCTTTTATGTCATTCTCAACATGTGATCTGGTTTAATTTATGGCTCAAAGTAAATGAGGCATCACAAAGCAAACTGAGATGTGTGGATAACTTCACATGTTGTTCTAATCTAGATTCACGAATCTTGATGTGAATTTGCACAAATCCCCATGGTTAGGTTCTTGTGTTGCACTTGCATTATTCCTTGATTGAATGATATCCTACTGTTTGGTGCATTGGTATGATAAAATTCTTTAGCTATCTGTGCAATTATGTTTGGAACAACTTTGTAATAAGACTTATATCTCTGAGTTCTTTTGTTTCACTCGAATCCTTCCTTAGCTGGATGACAAATACTTAAGTGTACTTGTAGTCTATTCAATTCTAGGATAAGATCGGGTAGTTCAAATACTGTCCATCGAGGTATGGCTATTCAGACGTAGCAACAGGGTTCTAAGTTCTTGGAGCTAGCAGGCAACTCGATGTTTGGTAAATCAAGCATGACCAAATCAGGAGATAATGGTCTTGACCTTATTCGGGCTTCCTTGGGCTTTAGTTCACTCATTGGCTTTCCATCATATCAATGTTTATGCTCATCAAAACTACCAATAGGGAACATGTCCACAGGCATAAACTGAGCATGAAACCTCATGAGTACACAGAACATTGGTGAGATGTATGTAGATACAGTAACATGAGTTGCTATTTGCTGACAAACCCAAGGTTACAAGGCTATGGTTGTTGCTTCCAACGAGGGCCACTTTTCATAAAATCTCGCCACTTTAAGCGGCACGTGGTTTTGTATATTTTGTCTTTTCTGGATCTAAATTGTGATCTCAAGCTTGTGCATTGATACAAGTTGCATGCATTTAAGCTAACTCTTGAAAGGCATTTTCCATACTTCATAGCCGACTGCATGACTACTGGTGTAAGTCTACTGATTCACGTGGTGATGGCTAAAGAAGGTCGTATCTGTGGGGGAGTTTTCTACACAAAATATACTGCCAATGCTATTCTTGCATCATCCAATGAGCTAAATATCAGCCATGAAGATGGGAAGAGGATTAAAACTATTGCCCTCAACAATGGGAACAGGGGATAGCAATGATAGGTAATGGCATTCCTTCTGCCCCTCCTCGTCTTGGCGCTTCACCCTCCTCTACAAGCTTGGTCCAGTTCTTTAATGCAAGGAAAATGCTCATGCTGGATTATCAGAATCATCTTTTGAATACCTTGTTCTACTTGGTGTCAAACCAATTATATTATAGATCAAGCACCATATGCATCCCTCTGCCTTTCAGAACTTCCTTCAAACAACTTTTATGAAAGGCACCCTGCGAATTGGAGCCGTTGTTAATGAAAGGCAATCATCGAGAATTCACTCTCTGTTGCTAGCACCTAACTAAGAGGAGATCGGTTTGGGCCAAATCCTGTCGGGCGACTCTAATTCAAGTTTGTTGCAGCATTCCCCTTAATTTAAGATGAATGGCCAGTCCTAACTAGACAATGGCCCCAAAACAGCTTCGTTACAAGCCAAGATTTCACAGGCATGGGCAGGTTTGAAGCTTACTTATGGTGCATCATGCCAAATTTATGACTTACAAAAGCAATACTCGATACTCCCATACTTTATCTCATAAACTAGCCAACATTTACCTCATCTCATATGGGTCCATTTGTATTCTTGATAGAGACATTTATCAGCTCATTGGCCATCGTTTCCGCAATACATCACCTGCCTCCATAGGCCCCCAGTTTTGTTAAGTTAAATCAATATGCAGGAATACTAAGACCAAGCTAGAAGCTTGGCTTAGTGGACAAGGCGTTGCACATTACTGCCAGAGCGCGGGTTTAATTCCCGCCCAGAGTTTTTGGTTATTCCAGCGATATTTTATTAAGGGTCAGGCAGCAAATGGTAATGGGTCAGTTCCTCAATTTTGACCCAAGCCCCACCTAAATTAAGTCATTGTACTTGGACCTTGCCGAATATTGAGCCATCTAAATTGAATCCAAAAAGCCATAATCACCCTAATCAATATTTAAACAAATAATTTTACAATTTTTTAATCCTAAGCAATTTTGAGGTTAAGCCTAATTTTTTGTCTTAATTAGAAACCTAATTTTCTAGGATTAAGCCCGATTCAATCCTAAATTTTAAATCAAGTTCATTTTATTCCAATTCTTTTCCCTCAATTTTAAATCAAATCAAGTTTAATTCCTTTTTTTAAAAATGTCACATCAAGTTCATTTTATTCCAATTTTTTCCCCTTAATTTCAAATTAAATCGAGTTAAATTTCTTGAAATTCACAATCAAATTCATTTCAAATCAAGTTTATTTTAAATCAAGTTCATTTCAAATCAAGTTCATTTTAGATCAAATCCAAAATCAATTTCAAATAAAATCAAGTCAAGTTCATTTTATTTTAAATCAAGCCCAATTATTTTTCTACCTAAGCCCAATCCTCTTTTATATTTTTGTTATTTTCAAATTAAATTCATTAATTCTCAGTCTCATGCAATGAACTCTAAACACGAACTGGTAGCTTTTTCTGTTGCTTGATGTTTAGGGATTCATATGGGTCCCAATGCAGTCGTAGTTATCTTGGACCCTGTGCATATGTGGACTGAGAAGCCTTGTTAAATAATCTCAAAAGAAACCTCGTCTTAGAATCCCAAGTCTAACGCAATGAGCTCTAAATAAGAACTGGCGGTTTCACTACTGTTCGATGTTTAGAGATTCATATGGATCACAGTGCAACCCTCGTTTGCCTTGGATCCTGTGCATATGTGAACTGAGGATTTTCTTTAAAATATTTTCAAAATACTCTATTCCTTTTTCAAGCACTTCCGAAGGTCAAGCCTTCAAACCAGAACTACATAGCCTTGAGTTTCTCATTGCACCCGGGAATACGTAGGAGCAGGATCAAATCCTGTCAGGCTATTTTCATACAAACCTATTTATTTTTATTCTAAACTAAAGGGATCAAAATATTTTCAAAAACATCAAAATCGCACACTCAGTTTAAGGGTACCATTCTTCGGAATGGGCGAGTAGGATGCCTAACACCTTCCCTACTCTTAATCGATTCCCGAACCTAGAATCTTCCTCAAGTTAGGGTTTTTCCAAATCTTTTTCCCTTAAATAAAAATTTGGTGATGGCTCCACTTATCAAATTAAATTCTTTTTTAAAAAAAAATTAGCGACAAGATCATAATTATGGTTGCGACAGGATCCATATATTATATTCTTTTATAGCATGGGTTATACAACTATATCATCACAAACAATTCATAGCATACATATTCATGTCTTCTATTCTATTGGAGCAACAACACCTAAAAAAAATTAAAGTCATCACCCACATCAATCACAACTACTTTTCCTTCTATTTTTACTACTCAATATGTACCAACATTAGCAATATCTGTTTAATGTATCACTAACACACCTAGGACTTATAACACACACATACACACACACACATACCTCACAGAATCGCATACATTAGCTTTGCATCACTTTATTTTTAGAAACTCAAAAAATGCGATCCTAGCCTCCCTTTAAATTTTTTATCATCTCCATTACATATCAATTTTGTCCCCTTCTTCCAAAAAAATTCACAACAAAAGGGGAAAGACAAATTAAAAGTAAACTATAATCAATTATTTAATTAAAATTAAATAAGTGATAAATTAGTTAAACTTTATTTTCTTTCAAGCTTGATGTCGTGGTCCTTCCCTTACTTCTTCCATGCTTCCCTCACCTCGTCACCTTCTAGCCACCGCAGTTCCTTAACCATAGTCACAAACACACACCTATAACCACCTCTTCGAATATGATCACTCTTCTCTTATACCAACAAAGTCCATATGCCCTTAGGAGATGTTATAGCAGCAGAAATGGATTAAGAAGAATTGAAATATAAAATTAATAAGTAGATTACATTCAAATCCCTCATATGCCCTTTATGCGTTTAAGCACTTTTACAAACACTTAGGGGGAAATTGATGAGGACCTTCCCCCTTTTTGGCTTTGAGAATTAAAGCTGCTCACCCGTACATATTGCGAAACATTTTCAATATAAAAATGGATTCAAGATAAATGAAAATCAATTATGTGCTTAAATAAAAAAATTAATATTAATTAATAAAAATTAAATTAAATTAAGAACCAAAAATTCATCTCACATTTGGTCTTACTTTGATGGAAGCCCATCCTCGGCGTGGGTAAAGCCCTTACCAATGACCAAGCCCTAGCTATCATCGCAAAAGATTCTGTCTTTACTCTCGGCCTTGGTCATCGCAAGCCATACAAATATAAGTGTGGCCATTCATAGTCATTGCCTCCCCGGACACACTCAAAATTCCCACTATTGTGATCAAGTCCTATTGGAATCTTCCTCTACTATTACCACTGCCATAGGGGACGGAGGTTTTTCCTCCTTTCTCTCCAAAGGCACCATGCATGGAAGAATCCTCCCCTCTTTACTCTCATTCAATCTTTCTTCCACATCGCCACTTCCCCTATTTCCTCACCCAAGTGACTTTCCACCATAACCCTAAGTTCCTCTCCTCACTACCGTTCCCTCAACTACCTACAGTCACTATCACTACTGGATAAGCCTCTTGGTTTTCTCTTTGGTCGTACTTCCTCCTCTCCTTCATTATTCCCAGTGGCAGCGACAATGCTGCTTCTTTAGCTTTCTCACCCTCTTCCATAGCCCCTCCTAATTTCCCTAAAAAAGAACCCAAGCCTCTCTTAATCTCGAATCCACCTTTGGTCTTATAGGCCCATTTAGCATAAATTTAGTTTACAGTCCTAAGTCTACAACCTTTGCTTTAAAAGTTAATTAAGGGAGTTATAATTTCAATTAGAGGCATGGTCTAGTGGTTAGTATGCCCAAGTAATCTTTAGGTGTTGGGTTCAATTTCTTGTGGGAACCTTTTTTTTAAAAAAAATAACCATCCATCTTCTACATTTTTTCTCTTTTAGTCGACTTGAAAAAAAATGAACCCAAACTCGCTAAACAAAAATAG